>CAXAMN010025517.1:121741-212353 GCA_963970005.1 Durusdinium trenchii
TCCATAACAAGCACCTCCATAACAAGCACCTCCATAACAAGCACCTCGAACACGAACACCACAGCAAGCACAACTTCCTCAAGTGCAACGAGCACTTCCTCTTCGACATCAACAGGCACGACTTCATCCTCGTCCACGAACCACTCTACATCGACCACCGTCACTGAGACTTCGACATATACATCCACAACAGGGACCAACACATCGACCACGCCCTCTGGCTTGACGACGACGACGACACGGACCACTACGTCATTGACCTCTCGCACCTGGACCTCCACGACCTTAACCAGCAGTACATCTACAACGAGCAGCTCAACTTCAACAACAAGCTTAACAAACACCTCTACTTCGACAACAAGCTCAACATCAAGCGCAACTTCGACGAGCACTTCGTCCTTAACCAATACAACAACATCATTCACAGGAACATCCTCTTCCAGCAGCATTTCATCGATGACAAATACAACATCCACAAGCTTAACAACATCCACAAGCGACACACTCACAAGTTCAACCAGCTCCAGCACCACTTCAGGCACATCGACATCAGCATCGAGTACATCTACATCGAGCACATCTACATCCACCACGAGTTCAACTACTACTCTTTCATTGGATCCTATCCGAATTGATTTATCTGAGCCAGTGATGCTCGAGGCCTTTAGGTTTATTACAGGCAGCATTTCCATGGCTGAAGACCCAGTTCAGTTTTCCCTCTGGGGCTCTGAGGACAATGTGTCCTGGATGCATTTGTACGATCAGAGTGACTACGCTGCTGGAGTGCCCAGTTCACGAGAGAGCCCGACCGCCTGGTACTTGGTGTCCACCACCACCACCACGGGTCCAAGCTTTGCGGAAGCTTTGCAGAATGCGCTGGATGCCCTGAACGCCAAGAAACTGAGCTACTTGAGCCTACTGGATGGACTTGAGAACATCACAGGTGGAGGTCTTCTAGCACAGAAGATTGATATAGATCCAGATGGAACTATCACCGCCGCTTTTGTCATGGCACCCCCCCAAGACGATAGTGCAGTGGTGCTTGGCTTTGGAGATGTTCAAGTTGAAGTACCAGCTGCGACACTGGAAGCCTTCGGGGGGCCTGCCGTGGCAGTGGCTCAGCTGCAATCCACCAATTTCCCATTCTTCCCACCGCCGGATGGGACCCCGTTCTGCTTGAACATCGACCGGTCGGTGTGGGAAGTAGCGGAAGCCCACAAGTTTCAGGAACCCTAATAGGGCACGACATGAATTGAGAATTGTTTCCTCACGTGAGAAACAGACAAATCAATACAAATCAAAAGCCCCTAGTTAGTAGCGTCCTTGTTCCTAGTAGTAAGGCCAGGAGCCCCTAGTAGCTTCGGTGGTCCAAGTTTTTCCATGTTTTCCCCCAAACAGTTTTCTGTTGGGGTTCTCAATGCTTTTAAGTGTGTTTGCCTTGTTTGGACTGCTATGTCCGCCTCGCGCTGCCGACCTCTACCTTTCAATCCTTTTCATTTGTCTCCCAGTCTGGACTGCTGTGTCGCCTTACTCTGGCAAAAACAATGCCCAATGATCATTTGTCGACAGGGACTGAGCAATGTGTTCAGCTGCAGCCAGGGGGAAGCCCTCAAAATTTTGGCTTACTTGCGCTGACATACGCTGACAATTGTGCTGCAAACTTGGCTGACATGGGCTTTTGCCTGAAAAGACTGACCTCGGCATCCTTGGCGAAAAATATATCACTTGCCAATCAGGTTTGGTCAAGAAATCAAAGAAGTTTTGTGTCAGCCTTTTGCTGAGGGAAGACGCGACCGACGGAGCCAGGAATCCACTCGTTTTGCGGTCGGTTTCTCTGCCCTCAACGAACGTTGCGGTTCCAGTCAACTCACCACTGGCACGCCCGGGTTCAGCCGGAAGAACCTGACATGGACCAGACCGGAAGACGATGGTTCAGCCCACCCGGCATGGTGCTTGGCGATTCCACGGTCTCGGAACTGTCCCGGGTCTCGAAACCGGAGAGGTGGATGTCAAGGGTGAACACGTGGCCGTGTCACCAGTGAAGTGTTCATGTACACACGGAGTGCTCAGATCAAACGCCAGGGAAGTGGATGGCAGGGGTGCAGAGCGAAGAGCATTTTCCTCAATGAATGGGGCGTTTTCCACTTCCATGTGATGTGTTCGTCGGAGGGTAAAGTGATTGCACTCATTACTCATTACCACTTCGAATTCAGAGTAAGTCACATGCCTTGAGCATGTCTTCTCGCCCCTGGTGGTCGAAAGGCCATTCCGGCCAGCGCCAACAGCACGAGTCAGGTGTTCGACTCGGTCGCGAAAATAGACCGCTCCCACGGCACAGCTGCGAGAAACTGGTTCAGAAGAGGGTGTTCAAGTCGGTCTCCTTATATAAGAGGTGTCGTTCCGACCCCCAGGCCGGGAACCGGTGGGACCAACGTGTCCCACGTGCCAACGTTTGGACCATCGATCTGCGCCACGTGGATCTACGTTGAGGGGGTTCTGGGCTTCGCTCGGACGATGTCTGGGTGAAGGGGCGCCACGCACATGAACGGCTTCAGCTCTCCTCCCGGTGTCTCGGGGTTTCTTTCGCCGTTCACGCCGTTCAGCTTCAATACCCGTCAGATGTTCGAGTCGACGCCCTCGACCCTCTGTGGATCATTTGGGATCGAGGGTCGAAGGAGGCACTGGTGAATGCGTCAATCGCTGTCCACTCTTTGCCTTGAAGAAGTTTCAATCAGGTTGATGGGCATGGTGACTTGAGCAGCCTTTTCCCAGCCCTTCTCCTTGCACCATTGGGGTGGTCAGTGATCTCGTTGTCGCTGTTATTCAGATTAGCATGGCGGGACCTCGCGCATGCAAGACTATCAGGCGGTTGCTTGCCATACTCGCGACCGGGTACTGGGCAGGGTCACATCACCAGATACACAAAGTTAAGTCACATAGTAATGTATCTGAGGCTGCATCCCTGCAAGACCTCTACCATATTCTTGGTAATGACGCAGCAGATGATGCAGCCAAAGCGATCAATAAACATGATTTTCCAATCTTAAAATCCTTGACACAACAAATTCTCACACATCGCCATTCTCAGATGGACATTCTTTTGATGTGTGCAAATATTTGGCATGCCTTAACCAGATGCACTTGTCCTTAAAACTCGAAAAGGACAGTAAAGAGAAGGAAGACAACATCGCTAAATCGCTGAGACATCAGGCCCTCTTCTTCCAGAGCCGTTGTTCGATATCTCGAAAATACAATGCCAGTTGTAGCCCCGATAAGACAAGCTGTGCTTCCTCATTGGTTCGTCTTGGCTTCCATAGGAGTTTGCTTGGCCATCTTGTCCAACTTCACCCCATGCAGCGCCATTAAATTCCTTAGCGATGACTCGTCATGTGAGTTAACGAAGAAAGCATCTAATTATTCAAGTGTCGAGCAAAATGTCAAGAATGAATGGAAAGTCCTTCCTTTTGCGAATAAACTTACGAACCTTCCGGTACTAATTTCGGGGTATATTGAAAGTTGGTTCAGAAGGTAGTTTTGAAAATTCCCGAGCATAATCTGAGATAAGCTGAATTGGTAACAGCACGTTTGAGGGGTAGAGCTGTTTTGGCCACATATCTGTCCTGTATGTTATCTACCCCTCGGGCACCCCACCTGTGTGGAAGGGCTTAGAGCGGGAGGATGCGTCCGCAAGCTGTGTGTGGTACTGGGCAGGGGATTTTGCATCATCATCATCATCATCATCATCATCATCATAAATGATGGGGTTGGTGGGTTGGTTGGTGAATTGGGTGGTTTGCCAAATGGGACCCGATATGCTATCGCATAATATCTTTAAAGCTCTCACCAATGGCCCTCATGAGGAATCCGTTCTGTCTTCCTAAGTGGTGATTCGGAATCACATTGCAACCCACTGAAGTGATCGGGGAGAAGAAAGAGGCTTTGTTTGCAAGGTTTCTTTGTTCTCGGATGATTCTTTCCAGCTTCCAGAGCTTGGTGGCCTTCCCTTTTTCTTCTCTATATATACGCCCTTTTCCACCATGCAGAGCGCATGCGCTTCCAGCTCCGCGAAACGGCCGAACCCCCGAGACAAGCGGCAAAAAAAGCAAGATGGCACTTCGAGTGAACAACACCTGGTGAGTTGAGGTGATGGGACTCCTAGCGCCGGGAGGCGCCCTCTTTGACATCTTGAACAGCAGTGAACTTCAGTCAGATGCTTCTCCCGCAGTTCAGAGACCCCCTGTACAGATCAGTCAGTCTTCCCTGTGCCTGGAGCTTCGGGGGCGGGATCTGGGGTCTGGGCCTTCGGCGATGTTTCTCGGTCTTGTTTGATGGGTGAATGCTGCGATCATGAAAGCGAGCCTTCAACGAACGGCAGGAGCCCCTCTAGCTAGGCAGCTAGGTGAAAAGGGAGGGGCACGGTTTCGGTCGATCCCACCCACCTCCCGGCCTCAAGTCTCAGGACGTTGTCAGCCTGGACATCTTTGTCAATGGCTCTGCTATCGGTGACCTCGCTTCTCCGATTCACTTCACCATTCCAGCGGAGCTTGCCGGACCTGCAGACCCTACGTGCGCCTACTTGGATGAAGAACGCCAGGAGTGGTCCACGGTTGGAGTGTCGCTCATCAATGTCACGAACACGAGCCTGCTGTGTAGCACCACACATTTGTCGCTGTTTGGTGGGATCATGCGAAGCATTGAGCAGGCCTTGCTCTGCAGCAATGCTGCTGCGATCTTTTCCATCGAAGGTCTACGCAGCTTGACCAGTCGTTTATGGATCTTTGAGTGGCCTGGTTTCGCTCAAGGATGGTTTTTCTTCTAATCTTCTTCTCTCAAATGTCTGCTTTTAGGCCACTTGGGGAATCAACAGCGGCCTGCCGGCTTTTTTCGGGAGACCTCGCAGGGAGAACTCGCCCCTCCAAAAGGTCCGCATGACCGCTCGACCCAAAGACGCCCTGTGGCGTCTCCCTATCAAAAAGCACACCCATCGACTGGATGTTACATGGGGTTCCATCTCTTGGAGTGTTCCCGACCGTTCCTCCCCCCCGGCACCGATGGGCCCAGGTGGGCGGCGATTCTCAATTGGATCATGCTCTTGGTGGGTGCAGGGCTTTTAGGCTGTGCCCGCGTGGCCGATCTGCGCAACCAGGATCGCATGGACTTGACGAGAACCATTGCCAGCTTGAAAGCGAATGCCAAACACTACGCACAGACCCATGACCAGCACGCACATCATGGGTTGGGACACATGTTAGAGGAGCTCTATGACGTGCTTGACACTGGACCTGCACGTATGATTTACTCACAGATGCTGCGAGTGCAGACCGGCTTCGGCCTAAAAGCTTTGGCCAAGATCTACCAAAAGTCAGGACATACAGCGCTGCATTCAAGGGCTGAAGCCTTCTTGTTGGACTTCAGCACTTGGAGCTGCTGGCGGAAACTGTGCTTTTGGTACAGCATGCAGTGCAGATGGGTTTCTTGGCAGGTCATCTGACAATGTTTTTTTCTTTCTCCTTTGCTTAGGGGACTCCAAGACAGCAAAGACAAAAGGATGAAAAAGGGGGTGCTTTGGAAACTATGTACTCGTGCACATGGAGCAAAATAACCCACCAAGATCTCCTTCCAACATCTCAATGCTCGGAGCTCTTCCATGGTACGTTGCTCGGTGCTCCTCGGGAAGATTTACAGCGGCTGGGCGATGTCGGCCGTCTTCTATGGCTCAAGTGCAATCTCTCCAGGTGAAGAGGAGACGTTTCGTGTGAGACGTATTTCACGGAGACGTTGCGGGACAACCACTGAGACCATCGATACTTGCATAGTTCACAGCAAGAGATCAAAGCTCAATTGGGTCTCAAGAAAAGATCGGTAGTCATTTCAGGTATAAACGCAAAGGACAAAAATGTCTAGTATATAGACATAGACTTAGACTAGATAGTGTTTAATTACTAGTTCCGACATATGGTTTTGATCGCAGTGTGTTTGCTATTTAATGCATGGGCAGATCTGAGCAAGACTACAACTTATGGTTGAATGCATTGTGCCATTGTGCCAACCTGAAGGACGGATGCCTTCCTGTGGAAGGTTTTCTTGATGCGCTTGTGCGCTCTTTGGTTGTGCAGATCATATCAGCTTTCTTCGGGGCTTTACCTTTTGTTGTGCTGGTGTTCTTATTCTATCAATTGAAAGGCGTCCGGCTTTCAATTCGTACGGGCATTTTTTGGAGTTGCCTAGCGATCTACTTTCTGCTTTGCATAATGGTGGTGTGCATCTTCATTGCATCGACCAGCTCGAGCGACGGAACCAAATGGTTCATGACGAGCACTCTCGGGATCCTTTTGTCCTTGACGCTTGGTCAGCAGGTTCTGGCGGATGTTGGGGATGGCGGTGTTCCTTTTGAGCAGCCAGAAAGGATGCCCTGGAACCCGCTCTAGATCTCCAAGCGATAGTAGGTGGGGGTCTTGCATTAAGCCTTCTTTTGGGCTAGGGATGACAGAGAAGGACTATGACGGATGGATCCAGATGGATGCCGAGATTGGCTGGCATGGACCAGCGATAAGACCCTACCAGTGTACGTGTAGCATGAATGGTTGGAATGAGCAATATAGGAACATACAACTACTGCAGATGCGAGCATTTGGCACTTGTTTGAGAGCAAACTAGCGCCGCTTCATCAGTTAGCCAGTCTACCAGTTACAATTTTTTAAAAACTATATATTATTATATAGCCTGCAGTTCTGTTTGAGTCTGCAACAGTGTAGTCTCCAGGTGTTCTGGCATCCACAGACAGATGAGGCAGTCTTCGTTTTGCACCAAGGATACGGCCACTGGTGCTGATCTTTCTGATGTGGATGGTTGTCACCACAGCCGTTTGGATAGATGCCCGAAGGAAGCGTTTTCCAAGTAGCCATCCTCAGGCGGCTTACCACATCCTACCATGGCCATCCTTGGATTCGATCATCGCCTATGAGGTGAAGTTTGCATCCTTGGAAGTCATCGAGCGAAAGCGCTCGAGCACCCGGCTCCTGGGCGGAATGTCTGGGGAATGGCCGAAGGAAGAGCCGAGCCGAGCCGAACGGAAGGGAAGAATCCAAATGCTACCCGTCCGTTTCGACCACATGGAAGCCTTTTCAACCACATGGCGTTGGTCTTCGGAAGACGGTCGAAACCATGGATCAAATTCTAAGGGTCCATGTGGCCCCGTTTGCCGTCTAGCCCGAGCGATGTCTAGGTCTTCTTTCTTTGGGTTTGGCAGAGCCACCAAACATTGACATGGGATCAAAGGTTCTCACTGATATATTTCGATCTGCGGCTTGAAATGTTGCTTCCTTCCTTAGCCAGCTCGTTCAGGGGAACCCGGAACGCCTTGTTCACGCCAATCAAAAAACTATTCACAGCACACCAGCGCTCTTGGCGGCGTTTTAGCATAAACTAAGGGGCCCAGAAGTCGGCACGTACGACCCAGACAGACCTACCCACCCGGCCACGCGTGCAGCACGCAGGAAAACGCATGCAAGCAACTGGACTTGCCCAAGAAAGAAGCAGTATACTTTGATTTTACTTGCTAGCTGCTTCTTTTGTTGCACAGCCGAGAACTTGTTTTGCGAAAAGCTAGCTCAAAGCGGGTCCGTTTGATTAGGGAGAAAGAATGCAAGCTAAGAAGAGATTACAGGGAATTTAAGCAAGAAGGACCTGAGGTTGAACAATGCATGGCCAAGAAGGGGAAAATAAGACGTCAAAGAGGGGTGCACAGCTGAACTAAATGCTGTTTTTGCATGTTTTTGCACATTGTGATGCAGCTATGCCTCGAAGTTGTGAAGGCATGGGTTGACTGAAGAAATTATAAGAAATTAAAACACACCCTGCCAAAGAATAAAGTAATGTGAATCCTGAGCCTCCTCTTCCTTTTTGTTGTGGCAGTTCTACGGATTCGCATCCTTGTTGCGAATCCGTAAGATGTCGGAGTTTCGGAACAACGTCGACGCCGAAGTCGAACACATCTTTTTGTGTCTCAAGGAAGCTCTTCATCGTGACCATTGAAGTGGGCGGCCGCCCGAAAAGCCGCGTGATTTTTCAGCAGAAAGACGACGCCTTTCGCCACTCGCTGAAAGACGGCCATTTCTCCCCGCTGTCGGGGATTGACATGGAAGTGGTGAGACTGACGACGGACATCCCCGGACATCACCCGATAGATGTATATCCGTAGAGAGTTCAGACTTTGAACCTGAGCCCAAATCACACCACCGTGTGGAGGTGACTATGGTGCCACGAGATGACCAACCCTGGCCTATTTCTAATGGATATATATATATATACATATAGAGAGAGAGGCACCAACGTGAAAAGTTTTTTGGCACTGAGTTGGTTTCGTCTTCAAGACGGAGTGGGCCAGGTGTCACAGAGGAGTCTTTCAAAGCTACAGAAGGTCACTTGATGTTGATCTCTGCCGCTTGGCACAGTCGAATCGGTTCGCTTTGCTGCATGATGGGTGGGTGGATCGGTCCGTATGGGTCATACGTGACCCTTGCGGGTGATCTGGGCTCGTGTTGAACCGCAGCCTTAGGTTTTGTTGAGTGGTATATGGCTATGGCTATGTATGATTCTGTGTTGCTTTGCAGACGAACAGCTTCAACAAGTTGTCAGCCTTTTGTTCATCATTTGTACATTCTGGAAGTGTTAAATGTTCGCAATACTAAGCAAATTATACATGACTTTGATCAATACTATAAAATCCATCCCAGATCAAGCCGGGTTCTCGTGACGAGTGGTGCCACTGTGGCCTTCTGAAGAGCAGCCCAATGGGTTTTTCCTTTGGGTTTTGAACGTTTCGTGGCGGCCGATGTCACAAGAAAACACCAGCGGACCTTCGAAGAGAGCAGCGGATCGCCCTGAAACAGTTTCATCCTGAGAACTGATCGGAGATCACCTCTGGCCTTGCTCCTGCCTTTGTTCGTCAGGGTCTTGTTTTTGGGGCTTGAGGACCTCCTTGGAGTGCCTTTGAATGGACGCCCCTATGACCTTCCCAGAAGCGAAGAACCACGAGCCCAAGGCATCCGCTCCCTGACGCCTCGCGAGGTCTACCAAAACAAGATGGACAAAGCCCACCTGCGTGGACAGACGGAGATTGGCGTCAACGAGCTGTTGGTCAATGGTTTGAGCAGCAAACTTCCCCTGCATTTGGATGGGCGCAGCGTTCCAATGCAGGTTTCAGTCCACGTGCCGCCACCCTTGCGTCCTGCGAGCCAAGTGGTGAGTAGCCTTGAACCTTGGCAGATGGCTGTGAGGGCTGCATAGGGGTGCCAGGCGAAAAATAGTCCGCGACCACAAGGGCCACTGGGGAAAATTCATTTCAAGGACCACTGAGTGCATGGTAAATTTCAGAAGTGTGAAGACTCACAGCATTCTGGGATAACATCACCTTCAATGAAGCAGGACACCTGACACTAAAGAATGATATATGATGTAATATAGTATGATGCATATAACACCCTTGGTTTTGAGGAGTTTCTTGCATTTCAACACGTTTCTACTCCGGTT
This sequence comes from Durusdinium trenchii, assembly GCA_963970005.1. Taxonomy (NCBI): domain Eukaryota; class Dinophyceae; order Suessiales; family Symbiodiniaceae; genus Durusdinium; species Durusdinium trenchii. The sequence goes on from CAXAMN010025517.1 coordinate 131,273, forward strand.
TTGCGACGCGAAGCCCAGTTTTTGATGTTTTTGGGCCTGAAGCTTCCCGATACTTGTGCACATGGCAGGAATTCCAATAGGAGCGCAACATTGCACATTCTACTTGACATGAGCGTGGCCGTTGATTTCTGTGGGCCTGCGCAGGTCGAAGCTAATCATGAACTGCCGAAAAGGTCTCATCTCACCTCCGTCGATCACCGTCTCGATCCGGTTCGATTCCCTTCTGCGCCGGCGAACCGCCGCGGAAGCGCCGGGCCGAAAGGGATCGAAAAAGCCTCGCTGTCGAACCCAGCGCTGTCGTCTGCCACGTCTCTGTGAGGAAGATGTGTTGGTGGATGAGGTGGAAGCTGGCATCGAGGAGGCGGTCTCTTCTGTCGATGCAAAACGGTCGCGTCTTTCGATGGATTTGGTGCATTCCAAAGGCTGTCCACCTTCATATAGCCCTAGGGCTCCAACCACCCCCTGAGAAGATGGTTGGAGTGGGATTGGGGGGTCTAACCACCGAACCTGAGGAGATGGGACAGGAGCTCTAGGGCTAGAGTGCTTCGTTTCTACTTCGCTTCGATCGGATGTGTGTTGTGCACCTGCTCGGCGAGGATGGACTGGCGGAAGCTGCGGAGTCTCCCGAGACCAGGGTGGAGATTGCCCAAATCGACGAGGAATGCTCGGTCGAGGTGTCGAACACGTCCCGGACAGCACCGAAGCAGTGTAACATCACCTGCCAAAGGAGGAACCTCATGTTCGTTCGTCCAATTTCACCTTCCATGACCTGCCATGTTGGCTGTTATGTAGTTTTGTAGAAAGAGGAACTTTCTCTGTTTCGTGTCACAAGCTCTATCCCACCGTCGCTCGTGTCGCTCGGGTCGTTCGGACGGTGTTTCGTCGGCGGCCCGTTGGCCTTCCAAAGCCGCCAAGAACGACACTGTAGAGCTTGAACTGGTGGAGCCCTGTCACGGGGTTTGTTCTCAGACCTGCCGAAACGGATGTGCCAAGCACCGGGGTTTACATGGTTTACGCAAGAAGTGCGCTGTGGTGATGCCTGATGTGTGCGGATGGCGTTTTGGCCGACTAACGTGGGCCGACTAACGTTGAAGTCAAATGCAGAATTACAGTGGTTTCAGAGTAGATGGCACAAACCCCTATATGTCTTTTAGATGGGGGTCCATATAAACCACCTTTAGGATCCTTTAGGGGATTGTGCCATCTACTCTGAACCCACTGTACTTCTGATGTTTGGACAGGCAAGCTAGCCTGGTTTGTGCAATGCAGTCCCGGACGGAGTGGGGCAGTCCCGGTGCGCCGAAGCGTTGAAACGGCTGTCACGGTGTGCCTACCACCACTACCACCGTGACCTCACATGGAGTGTTCGGGTATGAGCGGGTAGCGAGTCTGCGAGGAGATCTTGGCACAGACGCCGGGTTCGCCCGAAAGCTTTGCACAAGAAGCCCCAGTGGAGGTGCATGGGTATTGTGACAAGCTTGCGTATGGGTCAAAACTAAACTTTGAAGTAAATCAACCAGGTATAACATGGTACAATATAATGTGCGTGGGATGGGATCCTCCCTGCACCAAAATCACGACTGCCAGCAGAAAACTGAGAGGATGAGGCAGGTAGGACTGGACATGATTGAGATTTGCATGCCAGGTTCTTCCAGTGAGCGCGCTGGGTTCTCAGTCCTTCAGTCGCTGAACTCGAAACAATCACTTGCGATTGGCTGAAGCCGTTTCATCAACCGTCCGGGTTCGTTGGTTCAACGACTTGCGGTGTAGCACTGTAGCACAGCTTCACACTAGCCTGTGCTGGTACAGTTACTCTCCTCTCGGGCTTCGTTCGCCTTCTGAGGAGAGTCTCCTCTTCGACCTCACTGCCGCACGATCGGTCGGACGAGTCCATCCCAGCGGAAGCGGCCGCGTTCCGGGTCCGGGGCGACTTATTGCTGGGCAGCAAGACCTGGTCGCAGAGCGTGAGGCAGGCCGCCCAGGTGCGAGCCCCTCCGACCGAGTTGAGGCGCATCGAGGAGGTCGAAGAGCTCGAGGCGGCCGGTTTTGCCGGTGGATCCGGGCACGTTCCGCGCACACGAATCCCAATGGAATTGGGTGCCTTGTTGGCCGTCACTCTGAAGGGGGAAGTGGGCCGTCGCTGCAGGCAGAGGCGCCAGCGAGCTCTCCAAGGATAAAGCCGTCATCGCTGCAAGGGTCCCTGTCTCAGCAGTTCCATGCATTGCATGTGATCTCAGCCGCAGTCTGTTCATGTGGCTTGTTTTCGTGACTTGTGGGAGGCATCCCTCACCGAAGCACCTGACCTAACCCCCAACCCAACCACCAGTTCAAAACGCACTCAGGTCGCCAGTGCCGCCAGTGCCAGAGCTGCCACCCATGCCAGCGCCGGCGCCAGTGCCGACTCCACGGATCACGCCACGCGATCCAGACACGCCACGGAGACACGAACTCTTGGAGAAGGCCGGAAACGCAACGACTTCCTGGATGGTTTTGGGTGTCGCTGGACCAACGAAAAAAACACGAGGAACCTGTAGCAGGTCTCTTGTCTCTGGAGGCCGGTCTTGTCCTTGGCACATGTTGCGCGCCCTGATATGGGTGTGGAAGGACTTTTGTTACTCATTAGCCCTTGTCAGGAAGCGGAATTGCAGATGCCCAAATGCACCTCCTCACCCTGTTTGAATCCAAGTGACAGATTGATGGAGCTACTTCCCCCCTAACCAGCACAGGGCAGTGGCCAATGCCACCTCCTACGATATTTTGCATATTTGGAAGGGAAGCATCTGGGTCAAGCAGGGAAGCAAAACTTGGTACAAGAAGCAACAAACATCACACATCTCCTCCCCCTCCTCCTCCCGTTTGTGACTCCCCTCCCTCTGGCTGACCTGACCTGCAAACTTGACGGAGTTTCTTCTGCTTGCGCTTCAATTTTTGCGAGCCTTTGACTGGTCCCCAAAAATGCGTCACGTCGCTGGCGTGTCTGGTCGCTGGTTTTTCGCGGCGCGCTTGCGCCCAGTGGCGCAGGCAGTCGTTGAAGGTCATTCTGTGGGGACATTCCCCCAACCAGGATTCCAGTCCTAAAGCACTCAAAAGAGTTTGGGCCGGAACAACTTCACGAACTAGTTACTGTAATTACGTGGAACCCTGACTGGGTGCAACATCTCACAAGGAACACCCCATTTCAAAGGCGATGTGTATACATACAACCTATCACAACCTATATTGTTTTTCACCCGTTTGCCTACATGGTCTTATATGCATAAATACACATAATTTTGCATATACATATAGATGTATCACGTGAATACAGATTCTTTCATGGTTCTTGTTTTTAAATCCAATTTACTCTGTTTTGATCCCAACTCTTCCCGTGCCGCTTACTTCGCCGTTCCGCGGGTCAAGTACTGCGGCGAGGTCAAGGACTCCAACCTGCGGGAGCTGTGCAGCATTGCCGAGCAGCGGCAAGTTCTGGCAGCTCCCGCGAGATCGAAAGGTACTTGAGCCTGGAAACAGGAGGTACTTCGGAAACCAATACGGAGGCGGAGAAAAGGGACACACGTGTCATGTGACACATTGTTCGCTTGTTGAACTTTCTTTTTCAAGAGTTCTGGTATGTTGTGTTTAATCATTAGCCCTTAGGCGGTCCTCCGCATGGGGCAAGAAGCAGGGATCGCAAGAAGCTCGCCACTTCGGGATTTGGAGTCCAAACACTTGGGTCCACCGCCTGTTCCAGACTCAAGAACCCATTGTAGAAGATCCAAGTGCTAAGAACCAGTGCTCCCAAATGGGACGGCTTTAGCATAGCAGTTGGTTACACGTGCTGAGCAGATAAGCAGAAAATTAATCCTGTCGATTTTTTGGGTTGGTTGCCATGTGAAAGTCTGCAGTGGAGTGGGCTGCAGACGGCTGGGTTGCTCTGGTGTTCGTAAGCGACGCCATTTGAGCACCTGGTTCCTCCCAGGTGTGGCCCCAAAGACCTGGTTGTACATGTTGTACAGGGTCCTAAGTGGTCTAAAGTGCATGAGTGACGCTGACGCATGTCAGATTGCCATTGAGCATGTGCCCCAACAGATGAAAGGTTCCAAAACCATGAACATCTCCAAGCAGCACTCACAGAACCTCCCCTCCACACCTCCAACAGTGTGAAGTATGCAGAATCTGACCGGTCGTGAAGGTCGCGAAGATATACTACGGTAGCTGGTTTGAAGTGCCGTCTATCCAAAATTATATAACCCGAATGGATGCCATACCCGTGAAATCTCTAAGAACGCGGGCAACACTGGGCCGCCGATGAAACAAAGCGCAACCAGCCTGCAGAATTCAGTGGTCAGCGAAGAGTGCGGCCAGTCGTCTCAGAGGCAGAATGCCTTGGAAAAGGTGCCATGATCCGTATTTGGGCCGTTTTCGGGTTTTCCCCGGGCCATCCAGGAGCAGGTAGAAGATGGTAGAAGATGGATGGTAGAAGGGAAGGTTGAAGACTTCAAGATACGAAAGGGGCAAGAGTGTGTTTCTTGAGTGTTCCTGGTGATGGCCCATCTTCTGCTGCTCATTTCTCAGCAGTCACTAACTTTCGGTTTTCTTTCCGAGTGTCTAAACGTGTCCTAACAAACCTTTGCGGCTTCTTGTTTCTTGGCCAGAAGGCGGAAGCAACTTCTCATAACTTCTCAGCGTTTCCTCTCAATTCCTCCGGATGGGGTGTGGTGCATCCGGCCATGGGCCGCATCGAGTGGCGCTGGGAGATGGTCATCCCTAGCTTTGTCTGTGGAGTTCCTTTGTGGTGGGATGCTCTCAGAGCTCCAAGTGGAGAAGCAGCAAAAAGTCTATGACATCGAACCTGAAATCCGGAAGGTGGGGAAGGAGGTGATTTGTCCACGAGATGGGAAGCTTGGGGCAGCATATGTGGATGTAGCGAGGGACCCGCATTCTGGGAGAGCTACTTGCATGCTGTCCTACACATGGGGTTATGAAGTTCACACCATTTCCAATACTTTGATGACTCACTGTCGGCGGCTTCGCGAGACCCCGCAGCAGATTCGCGTGTGGATTTGTGCCTTCTGCGTGAACCAGTGGCGGGTGCAGGAGGCAGTGGCTCAAGGGGCCAAGGTGCCCTTTGAAGACTTTCAAGCTGAGTTCGCGGACAAGGTCGGTTTCTCTAAGCACACCCAGAGCTTCTGTTGTAATTATTTTTGACTTCTGTCATTCTGTCAGATTTTTCTAGGCGTTCGATGCCCCCGTTGGAAGATGAAGAACATTGGAAAGATCTTGGCTTTAATAACGCCATGGGACAACCCACTCTATTTGACCCGGGCGACCATTTTCGAGTGCTACATGGGATCGGATGAACAACATCAAATTCATCCTGCCCGAGTCAGACGAGAAGTCCTTTTCTGAGGTCTTGAGGCGAGACTGCGGGTGCAAAAGGCGCAGGCCCGTTATAGGAGGACTCGGTTTTGGGGGAGGGGTTTGAACATGTCTTCTTTTGTCAGTATGCTTATTTTTTGGGAACGGTCATCTCCAAATCTTTTGAGCCATCACCGAGCCGGAGGAATGTGATGAACATCTTGACTGGTTCTGCCTTGGACGAGCAGCAGCTAGATGCGCTGCTGAAGGATCAGCTCAAAGGCGCAGATGAGCTTGCAGTTGAGGAAGCTTGCAAGGAGATCAACCTGCATGTTGTACACAAAACTGCATGAGTGCTTCATTGATAGCGGGCTGGGGGTTCTGGAGTTGCAGGTGGATAGATGCTTGACTGGATTTTCTCAGATTGGTTGGATGTGCAACCAAATCGGGCTGTACCATGAGGGACTGCAAAGTCTGAACACCGGCATCGACACAGCCCAAGCCTTCTATGGCGCATCTAGCAAGATGAGCGAGTCGAATGCCCTAGCGCTCATTGGACTTCTTCGGGCGAAAGCCAAACTGTTGACATACCGCGGCATGTCCTACTCCAAGGCCAGCAATCACCAGGCGTTTGAAGAGGACTTTGACAATGCCTACAGGCTCTCCTGGCAGGCCAAGGAGCTGCTGGAAGAGAATGACCTCTCAAAGACCTCTTCCCATTATGCTGAAGTTCTTGGGGATCTCAGCATTTGGCATGGAAAGAAGGGGGATGTAGGAGCCGCTATTGACATGGGGCTGCTGTCCAAGAAAGCATTCGAAGATAGTCACTACACCGAGACCGCGATGTATGGCAACATCCTCAAGAGCATAGGTATCAGCTATCATCGCCGTGCACAGGTTGCAACGCAGGCTCATACCCTGAGTGACCAGGCCAGTGTGGCCAGTGCATCCACAGGTTGTGAGGAGGACTATCGACTGGCAGGAGACATGTACGCAGAATCAGAGGCGTTGTTTATCCGAATCGCTCAGGACCGCAATCCGTGGTACCTCGACCTGTTGACCCAGCGCGGGAAACTGCTGGGCGAGGAAGGGAAGCAGGAAGAGGCCAGGGAGAAATTCTTGTTGGCCAAGAGGCAGTTCGAAGCACTTGGACTTCAGAAGAGTCCTCAGTACGAAGAGGTGCGAGAGCTTCTAGCCGAGGAGGATGAGGACTGCTTCTCCACCTGATTTCGCCTGTTCAGCCTTTTCAAAGCCGCTGCCAAGAGAGTAGCTGAGTGACTTTATTGCAACAACTGGCCAACAGGTGCCGCAAAAAAAAGCGCATGCCAGGGGGTCGTGTTAAAAGAAACGTGGTCAGACCAAAAGCAGCTGATGCAGCTTGTTGCAGGGGCTTTGTGAAGCGCATCTTGGAGACAAGCGTACCTTGGCCGCCGCTCGGGGCACCGCACGTCCAACCAACTCACCGGAACATTGATGGCAGACCGATGAGGGTGGCAGCCTTGGCAGCAGTAGCTTTCAGAAAGACCTTTTGACAGGTTGACCTGGTGTTGTAGTGTCAAATCCGCCATGTCTAGACACAGAAAAGCATAGAAAAGCCATTTTCTTGCTCGGTCAAGATCCATTGAACTGGTGGTTGGAATCCGAGGGTTAGTCCATGCTTAGTTGAATCGGACTTCGTTTTCACCGCACCATCACGTCCGCATCTTCCGGCTCACTGGAATTTGGACCCTCTCACAGCATCCGAATTGGGATCGTTTGCAGACAGCCACAGCCGCAAAGCATCACTGCACGACCAGTTGAGTGGATTGACCATAGTACGACCATGGATTCCCTCTGAACATGGTCGCTGGAGTGGCTTCGGCAGGCTTTTCACTGACACATCCGAAAAACAAACATACCACCGGGCTTTTTGGAAGATGCCGTGGGAGAACCGACGTGAAGCTGAAGAAAGAGGTGGTGTCGCGGGGGTGTCGCGGGATTTGACCGAGTGAGCAGATCGACGCGCGTAACTCTCGTCTCAGAGATCAAGTCGGCGTGGTTGTGCCGAACAGGGCGGATGGACGTGGACGTGGACCATCCCAGTGATTTCGACCACGTGCCCTTTTTTTCTTGGACCCGTCTTGGTTTGGGTTGCACCATCCACTTGGATGATCGAGCTGGGTGTGTCACAGTTGGAGCTGTCTAGAAAAATGTTGGGGTCTGTTTTCGATTGGTTACTGGTTGATCTCAGTGATACCTTAGTTGGTCGAGTCTCATCACTTGCTTTCTCTGCCTGTCCCCCACATCCCATGGTCTACCACTTCTACAGTGGTGCACTAGAGGTAGAAGTCCCGCACCTTTCGGGAGAATACAACTGCCCAGCATTGGGTGTTCTTCTCAGCTCGAGACGGTCCACCCAATCGCTCGCTCGCCCGGGGGACGGAAGGCCAGACACGAGGTCCGCTGTGCCGCTTATGCACCGTGGTGCCTGGGACCCAGCGGTGAGGACTACTGAGGAGCGACGGGCACCCAGCGGCACGAGCAGCAAACATCGGCGAACTGTTTAGTTGAAAAGGGCATTAAATGCCCTTCACAAGGGCACATCTAATGGCATTAATCACATCTTCCTGGACAAAAAACACCTATAGACCTGGACCATTCTTTGTCCCAGTGCCAGCTCCGCAAATATGGCCGAAGCTTCCCGCCTCCTGCGTTGGACATGTCCAACCATCCAAGCCCTTAGCCCTTAGCGTGCCTGACTCCGCGAGGGGTCTAAGGGTAGTGCACATCATGAACCTCCTCTGCGCCTTGGAGGCTCTTCCTGGCCTCGTCCAGTCGCGCCGAGGAATCACCTCTCGGCCAGTCCAGTGCTTTCGGCCGCTCGTCGATTTGAAGGGCAGGCCGGCGGAGTCTCTTCACATCATGTGTTCATTTAGACAATTTTTCATCCGTCTAGGCTAGCTAGGCCGTATGGCTGCTCTTGAAGCTAGGCTAGCTAGGCCGTATGGCTGCTCTTGAAATTAATAAAGAGTTGATTCTTATTCTTGTTGAGTGAGTCTTGCGCTGTGAGCTTGACAGGCTTGCGTGGTGACCGGTGGTGCGCAAGCAACTTGCTCAGAGATGACCGGGTCGGTATCATATCCCGCTCTGTAGAAGTGTATCAGATCCGGTGCCTCGGTGGCCAGGCCCGAAGGCCAAAGAAGGTCCACAAGACATCCCTTTGACACTGCTGGCAGTACTGCTGGCCTATACTGGATATGGATGGATATGGTTGATCGACAATTGAAGAGCTCCTATGAGCTGCTGTGCCCCTCTTTGAGGCATCAAACATGCGCAGAGTCAGCAATTATAGTTTGCAGTTGGTCGGTATTGGCATGAGGGCAGGTTTTCTTGATTTCAATCTTTTGCATCCTCAAAACTGAACCAAACACATCCTCTACTGCTAGTCAAGGAGCGTCTTCCAAAAAACTCTGACACGGGGTATGCTTTGACGGGGGGTGTCAGCTTCAACCCAGTCTTTTCTGACTGGTGCTCAGTTGGGAATGGGGGTGGCTGGATCCAGCCACCGGAATCTCTCTTGGTAACCTTCTTTCCTCCTCATTCACACCCCTTGCTTGCACCATACTGAAATCCTAGGGGGTAGACCACCAGGTTTCATCTACCGACAGCGCTGTCGGTAGCTGTCGGGATATTCATTCCCTCTTCATGCTCTAACGACGCTATTAGGGGCTCCTGGCATCGCTACGAACGGAGCGTTCGGACGCTACGAACGGGGCTCCTGGCCATACTACGAACGTAACTAAGAAGCTATTAGAAATTGTGTATAAGAATTTGCTATAGAATTAGAATTGAAATGACATCTGCCTTTTTCAAGCCATGTCGACTGCAAGGGCATTGGCTTTGCCATCGCTCAATCCTTGGCGAGAGAAGGTGCTCGCGCCGTGCCCGGACGCCCAGCAGCGACCAACGGGCTGTTTGGGGCTACGGTTCCAAGGGGAGACGGAAAAGCCCCAAACAACGGAAATAGCCCGCGGGAACGGCAAGAAGACAGGCATCTGAAGTAGGTGAAAGGCTCGGTTTTTTTGGGGGGGAAGAGATGTATATATATATATATATAAGTCATGATGTCGTCGTGCTGAAGATTGTTTGTTTTTGGTTCTGAAATCGATGGTCATTTGTTGGATGCAGTGGAGGTGAGGTCCCTCCTTCATCAACAACAACCACCCGGCCCTCTGTCTTGCACCACATGAACTTTCAAACCATGTATTTGTATTTATGCTAGCCAGGGAATGCGCCCCCCCTTCCTCTAGCCCGTTTTCCATGAGCATGTTGAATAGTTGACCCCTGCTCAGAGTTCTAGGTATTACAAATTACTGTATAGGCCATCTCCATCCAACTCCAGCGTGCATCTTGTCCGAGTGGGAAATGAGGCGTGCCAACAATGGCACCTTCGCCTTGTTGGCACCCTGTTTCATCATCAGGTGGATTCTTGACAAGCTGGACGGTTCACAAGCAGCAAAGACCATTGAGAAGGAGACCAAGGGTTCACCGACTTGGACGGTGCGGCCCGTTACTTGCGAGCTTCCGGCCGGGTTTCCGGGTGTAATCGGGTTCAGCCATGCTTGTTGCCCGTGACATCATGTGAGCAAGAGTTCAAGGACTGTATGAAGTGCACGTTGTGAGTTTCTTATCCCAAGGTTCGAGCTTCCGAAAACCCACGTCGTTCCCGGTTTCCGAACCCCAGTTTTCCGTACCCCAACCTTCCCAGTGGCCGAACCCCACGCTCCCAGTTTCCGAATGCAACGTTCATCCCAGCTTCCGAAAGCAAGCGTTTAAGTGTCCGGACCCAACATGAACTTAACCTGACCTTTCCGGCCGTGTTCCACACACAACCCAATCTTGTTCTGTGGCACATGCGTTTTGGATTGCAACTCTAATGGTGCAAAGGCTGGCCTGCATGGATTGAGTAAATCGCAAGCAGGACGTGCCCGGCATCATGACGAAGGCTTTGCAACTGGATTTGGCCGAGGAGAGCTGGGAAAGCTTCGCGGTCAAGGGCCTCTCAAGCTGTCAGAGGGTTGGCATATTATTTGTGTTTTTTGTGCGCATGATTTTGCAGATGATTTGTTCATTTTCACGTGGATGTGCTAGAGGTTGAGGAACCAGGAGGTTGACATTTGGCCATACACGGTCAAACATATAAGAACCTTAGCAGGCGTGCGCTTGAAGCATGTGTTCCTTGCACCACCGGTCTGAATTGTTCAAGGATTGATTGCTTGGAGGCCTGAAGCAATAATCTATTATTGTATGACCCCTGCACATGCCCACCATCTTGGCCACGTTGGTTGGTCTTGATTCTTCTGACCCTATCTATCTTGGACAGATACTACAGACACTTTGCGCAACGACTTTCAGCTGCAACTAGCCGAGCGATGCGAGGAGACCCTAGTTGTTGTCAATGAACGTCTTAGGTTCGAGTTGCGGTGTAGTTGCTCCGCCTCTGAAACATAGCAGAAGATCATATTCTACCAGTTTGGTCCTCTGTCAGCCTTTGGGTGTACGTTTTTCTCAGTCCACTGAGATCGCCCCACATTTGCACAAGATTTCCTTCCGTGATTCATCAGAGATGCCCTCCCAGGAAATCCCAGGAAGTCATATGTTTGCACAGATCAGCACATTTTTGCGCATCATCTGGGCGGCTTAGCTCGTTCATTCACTTGCTTAGCTCGCCATGGCGGTGCTGCAGCTCCGTGCGGTGCAGTCTCTTCGGGTCGAAGCGGCCAAGCGCCGTGCTGGCGTGCAAGGTCTCCGCGCGCGTTCGCGCGCACCGGAGACCGTGCCCGTGCCGGCTGAGGCCGAGGGGCGCGGGCGTGTTCTTCTTGTGCTAGGTGTCATGACGCTGAGGGCAGTGAGGGGCATCCATAAAATTGGTTTGGGGCTCACATGAATTATACAATCCAAATTGTAAAATACATACAAAAAGGGACATATAATAGTAATAATACATAAATCCTAAAGGGACATATAATAGATATATATATATATACCTGGAGCCTGAGTGACCTCTATTTTGGAGGATCAACTATCCAAAATATGGTCTTTTCCTATCAAAGCAGAGGTCAGTTAGGCTCTAGGTATATATATATATATATATTTTGTTTGTGATCTATTCAACTTCCCCCTCTTGGGAGCCAGCGCTCGGACGGGGCAAGCCGGGTTTTCCCATGCGCCGCGTGCATCGGTTTTTCCGGTTCGGGGACTCCCGCAAGAAGGCCAGACCTGGACCTGGGGGGGGGTCAGGTTTCCAGCGACGCGGAGTCCGACACTTGGGTCGTTCTTTGTTTCAGGTGTTGACTTGGCCTCCCATCGAAAATGGGTTAGACCCCGAGTTGGCGTCGTTTGGGCCATTTTGCCTCACGAAGTCCAAGAAGCACGCGATTCGCGCGCCGAATCGTGTGCAACGCCTCGAGGCGTTGGAGGGCACGGTTGCCGAGTTGGCCGAGTGGTTCGATGCTCAGAGTGGTTCGATGCACACGGGACGGGTCGAAGAGAGACAGGGCTGCAGATGGCAGATCAGTGGATCGGGTGATGACTCGATGACTTGGTTTCTGCTTCGGATTGCAGATCAGGGTAGTTTGATCCACTTTGTTGCGAATTCATTCGCTTCACCAAGGGTTGGAAGAAAACAGATCGGGCTCGACCTGCGGAGCTGCGGCCGTTCTCCGGGGCGTTCACCGGAGCCGATCGGCCGTGTGCCCAGGCTGGTGACGGAAGGAGGCCTGGCCGGGCTGGCCGGGGCCGTGCAGCTGGGAGTGGATGGCTTTGCATTGCTCCCACAGGAGCCTTGCTCCAAGCTTCTCAGGAGCTCAGATGAGATCATGGCACCTTGGCAAGGGTGGCGGGGCAAGTTGCCGACCTCGCGCAGGTGGGTGGTTGGTTGGCCCAATGCATGGGAAGCTGAGCGCTTCAGCCGTTTGGAGAGGAGCCTTTTTCTTCCAGTTCCTTCCCCTTCCTGTAGGAGTAAAGAGATGCCTCAAAGCATTTCAAAGCAGCATCATTTTACCAGGGGCTGTCTGAGGAGGGATGATGTTGACAGAGGCATAATTACAGCGGTGAAAGGCCCACAGAGCTGGCAAGGGCATACTGTGGTGCAGCTAGGGCTAAGGATTGCCTCCACCTATCCTCCAACATGAGGATCGCCTCCAACTCTGGTGGCTTTTGACCTGTAGGTGGTGTCTGTGGCGCCATCGCGCCATGCGTGCGCACGCCGGCAGCGCACGCCGCCATCACCGTCAGGTCTGCTCGCCTCCGCAAGCCATCGCTGATGCTGCAGGCGGCGCCACGGGCTTTCCATGGTCCAACAATGGCAGGAATGTTCAAGCCTTGTGCCATGGTGAGTTCCTTCCCCAGCAGCAGCAGAGAGTACTTCAAGACTTCTTGTTTGGAGTAGTTCATGTTCAGGCTGAGTGCATTCAACTAAAGGTGTTTGGAAGATTTTGAGGAGGCTTAGAACGCCACTGCGCCCAGCGTTTGAACCAACTGCGGGCATCATGATGTGCCTTGAAAGTATTGTTGCTCAGATTGTGCCATCTGGACCTCCCTTGAACAAAGTCCAGTCGATGAGAATCAACGAGGGCCCTTGGAAAAGGATCAGCGATCCGTGAGGAGATGCCGCTTGGCAAGTGAGGCAAACAATCATTCACATGAGACCTGAGTGTCTTCGATGGCGCTTCGTGTCGTCTGCGACGCCAGCCACTGAAGAAGCGCCTCCCAAGAAGTCGAAGAAGGGACCGAAAGCCATCGCCGATGCGCCAGGTGCGGCGTGGTTGGCGGGTCGGCTTGGTGCTGTGCGTGTTCGATTCGCTCGCGAATCGAGCTTGCCTCGGTCGTTGGAAGGCTTCTGGATGTGAGGTGAGGTGAGATGGTGCTTTTTAGGGCCTTTTAGGGTCCACGCACTCTTGGCAGAGTCAACAATAGGCGTCCTGATGGACAAATGATCTGCGCAGTCTCCGTCCAGGTGCTCCGCTCGAGGAACCGCGGGAGAAGCCGAAAACCATGCCTGCCCCCGAGCCTTTGCAAGGTGCGACGCAGGGCGATGGAGAGGTGCTTGTTGATCCTTCCATAAATACCCACCGGTTGGATTGTTCAGAAACGTCGGCACTTATGTCCCGAACTAAGGCAAAAGCCTTTGGATGCGCGGGCCAAGAAGAATTCAACAGCTTATGGTGACATGTGAATACTAAACAGCGTCTCTAGTGAAGGTCAGGGCAGCACTATTTCACCTCCACAAATATTTCTAGAATTTTCTACATTCAGCAGATGTGTGCAAGCTTTTCCACAGCACTCCACAGCACACCGAAAGCATCCTATAGCCACTTTTCTTCGCTCACTTCCTGCATGAAACATCCGCCGTGGCACCAGGTGATCGCAGAAACACCTCCACGCCGCAGCGGAAGACGCGGCCCCCCAGTGACCTGGAAGAGTTGCTCCAAGCACAAGAGCGAAGGATTCGCGGTCCATTCCGTGGGCTCCGAGCCAAAACGAAAAACGATCCCCAAAAACGTCGTCCAAACACGAAGCGGGGTGGGTGGTCTGTGACCGAAAGGGTCATTCAAGGAACGGGGTGGGTGGTCATTTGTGGGCCCAGACAGCCTTGTATTGTGAATTTAACATGGCGTGATAACTATGATCATTGACCGTCTCACACCTGCCACGAAGATCAGACTTAGTTAATTATTTAATTCGATCCGCCGCTGGCCTTAAAGTGTGACAAGCATAAACCTTTGTCTGCCTGAAGTATGTTGAACTTCGACGGTCGAAGCAGGCTGAAACTGTGCACAGCTTGACAAATCCTTTCTCCATTTAACGGCAAGTCTTGGGTTCCAATTCGTTGACATCACTCACATCGCTCCTAATGTGATTTGTCTTGTGCTCATATCCTACTGTAGTTTGTAGGTGAAAAACAGGAAACCATGGAAAGCCGTGTAGGAACTTGCCAAACATATTTTGCCAGCAACCAAAACAAATTCGCAGCCGCTGTCGCTCGTGGAAGAGGACTTTTGATCGAATGAACTGAACCTCGTGCTGTCAGTCATCTCATTGCAGGATTCAAGAGCTGGAGGAGCAGAACGCGTTGCTTCAGAGGAGCTCCCCCCTTGTGTGGGGCGACAACACGTCGGACTTGCAGCAAATGCTGGGCTTTGATATGGCAAGACCATATTATGTGGGATTGGTTTCCAAGAAACACTTAATTTCCAGGTACGTTTTGGATATATTACTGTACAGTGTCGGGTAACTTTTCTACAGCCTCATTGGCCGCGAGATGTTGGACCGTAGGCTTTGGCCTTCAAATCAAAGCCCCAGTGTCGCTCTCATTAAAACCATCTAAGGATTCATAAGGATTCTCAGGTTCCGATGCTCCAAGGATGCTCATCCAGTCTTGAGACTTCGGGCTGTTCATCCATGATGCCCCAGGTGTTGACACCACTTTCGACCGACCCGGCGCAGGAGCCTGGACGCCCGCGACTGTAGTGAGACGTCAGGCCGTGCGTGGGCGGCCGTGGAGGTGGGTGAGCTGCGAAAGGGGCAGGTGATTTCCTATCAGCTGGAGACTTGGAAGGAGATGTGGAGGACCATCCAGGTCATTTGCGGGGCTTTTCTTTCATGAGCGATCACTATCTATTCAGTCTCTGCCCATCCAGCTCAGCAACCCGCTGAGTACTCTCTACCGGTGGCCGGTCAGCGGGGGATTGGTGATATCCATGATCCATGTCCTCGTCCCCAGACAAGCTGCTTCGAACCGTTACGCCGATACGCCGGCGACAAAGGAAATACAGGCACAGAGGTCATCCCCGCGCCCCATGGCACAGCCGAGGATTTGATCGATGCCTGGAAGGGCTGCATGATACGATCTGCTCCCAAGGTCTCTTGCTTGATGGAAGAGGTCCCGAGCTCGCGACGAAAGCGGGGTGAGGCACGAATCATGGCACACAAGGGGAGCGCCAGATGTTCAAGAATGAGACCTGCTGAGAGATCATATCGATGTGATGCGAAACAAGCAATCGATGTCCTCAGTGCCCAGGGCCAAGATAAACACTGTGTGAGGGCTAAGGATAGTTCATTGAACAATTGGCTGAAACTGGGAGTTCCAAAGGGGGTGGCTTCTAGACCCTAAAAGTGAGTGGATCATGGCCCTATCCTCCAATATGCTTTTGGAGCATATTTCTACAGTTCTGGGGAGTTGCTAGTCGTTTGCGGTGCTGATCCGCCCCTCTTTCAAGTGCCCTCGACAAGAACAATTTCGTGGTCTCCACCCCGGCTTTTGGCGAACTGGTGGAGGTGGCAGTAATGAAAACCTGGCCCATCCTACTGTTGATGGAACAAAGACGTTGACCTGGAACCACCAAGACACTGCAAATGATTGGATATCATCCGGCAATTGACCCGATTCCCCCTACGGATCCGCACCTGGAGGTGCCCACGTCTTGGCCTTACGACCCGACAGCTGGGCAGCTGGTGGGGTCGTGGATCGTTTCATCTCTCAGGTGGCGCTCATCACCAAGGTCTCCCGGAACACCTCTGGACCCAGCTTCGCCCTACGCTGCGAAAGTGGCGGGGTGGATTTTGTGGAGGGCTCCTGCCTCCGGAACGTGAAGAGGGCCAGCTGATTCCAAAAAGAGATCCCACCATGCCAGTATAGTGAGAATTTGTTCAAATAGGCGGGCTTAGTTCGGACATGTTCAGGATGCATGATTTGCACTGCGCACTTCCCGCAAGAAAGGGACACCGGTTTTGAGTTCTGGCCTGGCCTTAGGCAGGTCGTTTTATAGGGCCAGGCCTCCAGTGTCAACCTGGCTCGCCCAGCCTAGTCACAGTCGTGGTGGAGAAAAAGCCCTGATCGACCTGAATCGAACGACGCTCGTCGGTGATTCTACTGAGCCAGTGGTGCTCAGTCAGGTGGTGCATGCTCAACAGGGGAAACCCTCTCAGCGATGCACATGTTCCAAGGTTTCCAACAGAGGTTGAAGAACCCTATAGGCTATCCCATAGGTACCCCAGGTTACGGGTCCTATTTACGGTCACTTGACCTCTCTTGGTTGTGCCTCTTCCGGCGTCTTCTACTGGGCAGAACGCTGTTTGAGCTTGGAGGCAGTCGGCACTCCTGTGCCTGTGAGGCGAGTTGCTGAGGAAGTCTCGGTCGCACCGAACTTTGGGTCCTTCCAACTAACATGGGTTACGTGGAGTGGAAAACCACCTGCTTGTAGTGGATTTCATGGTCTTCCTTTCGGGGCCAGGACCTCCACTGCCCATCGTGCAGGAGCCAGCTGTGCAGAGAGCCGTCGAAGAGGTTCTGCGGCAGTGCGGCCGCATCGACGTCCTCGTGCAAGCGGCAGCTTGGGCCACAAACAAGGTTGGCAGAGGCTGGTTGCAGCGATTTTGGTTGATAGTTTGCATCTTGGAATATAGATGAATATAGCAACAGTGGGAGCATTCCTTTCAACACTTCGCGGGCACAAAGTCACTTTTGGTGAACGCCCACCATTGCTAAGTGGCAGTAATGGAAGAACATTCATAAATGCATTGAGAATCATTGAGACATGCACATACGTTGAGGACGAAAGAACCTTTGCATAGAATTCCTACAGAGGAGTTTCCACCCTGCACTAAAAACTTTTTTGATTTTTTTTGCTATACGTTCACTGCCGGTTAGATCCTTCGTCGGAGTTCAACGGTGATCCTTTCTAGGAGTCCAAGGGGCAACCGCTTTCTGGTTGTGCGACAGTATATGCTGTAACTGTAAAAACCCACTTTTGTCCTGTTTCAGTGTGTGCGTGCAGAAGTCGCAAAAGTCAGTAGCAGTGGCCATGGCACGGCCGGAAGCCGGAAGCCTTGATCGCTAGAGCTGAGACAGAGAAGTGGATGGTCATGGCGCCGGGGGGCCCGACGGTTGACCACAAGACCCAGATGAACAGACTGGTCAATCTACCAGGGTGAGTTGCGGGCTCCAGGCGCCATGATCCACCGCCAAGTGGTCAGCGGTCACTCCTCGGGGCCTCACCCTTCTTCACGGCCCGTCGAGCCGGCGGCTCGACCGCCCCTGAGCGACCAGCGACCCGCGACCCCAAGAGAGCGCTTCGGATTTTAGGCGGGCATCACCGGCAAGACCAACGTGAAGACCCACGAGGCGTTGGTGTCTTTTGACTTCTTCTTGGGCGCCGCGGCGCCGGAGCTCCGGTCGAGTCTCGTTTTCTTTTTGGGCGATGACGGTGGGGCAGGTGGATGTGAACGACTTCCAACGAGTCTTCGACGTGAATGCTGGGTCCCCAGCGCCTGTTTTTCGTGAATCGAGGCGTGCAGCTTGGCAGGGCACTTGGGCACTTCTGTTTCACGACTTGACGGTTTCGTCGTGCGGGTGCCCGTGCGTTGACACGTGCTGTAAGGTCAAAGCTGTGTTCCTGTGTGCCAAAACAGTTCTGTGGCCTCCTCAGCTTCAAAGCCTTAATGTGCAAGGCGAGGGCAGTGAAAAGAGGACTATTGGCCGACAGTTCTAAGGTCAATCCGGAAGAGACGTGATTGACATTCAAATAACCCAGCACCACAGAAGGTTCTTGGATGGAAAATACCTAGTCAGGGGTGTCCATAAACCACCTGAACTCCGTGGTACTGGACGTTTCTGCAATGTATGTACCCCCTCTCAGGCCCTCCATGCTGAAGGCTGGCTACGGCCGAATTGTGAACATCGCTTCCATTTCTGGCAAGGACGGCCAGCGCCAACAGAAACAGATGGTACCCCTTCTAACGCAGGGTCTCCAATTCAACCATGTTTGTCCGAGTGTCCCTTTTCTGGTATTCATTTGCATGATTTTCCACACGCCTTCTGAAAATTGGCAAGTTTGGAGCAGCAGTCAAGCAAACTTTGGAATGGCTGTAGCATGGATCTGAAGAGCCTTCAAAACAATACTCATGACTCATGTTAAATGAAGATGTCGGAGCAGGACCCATGACTAAGACTAAGAGTTGGATGTTGTGGAGTGTCAGAGTCAAAAGGCCAGAAGCTGCGACTCCCACTTTGCTCAGTTCATCTCTTTTGGTGTTCGAAGTGCTCAGACTCGGCAGGATGGAAACGCTGGGATGTTGGCCTATTCGTCTTCCAAGGCGCTGAGTTTCTCATCCACTCGGTGTTGCGCGAGGTCGAGAAACGAGACGGATCGCTACTGTGAGGCATTGTGGGGCAGAAGTTTAGTGGAAGAATCTCAAGTACCATATATTGGGATAGCCATTTGTCAATGATGTTTTAAAAGGGGACGACATCCTCCAAGCATGCGGTATAGCCTTATGTCTTGAAGATCTTGACGATCGTCAGGGGTTTCTTACAGTGTATCCCCATACAGATCGAGAGAAGCCTCAAATCAATTCAGAGATCACTTTTATATCGCCCAATGACCCAATTGTTACCCAAGGCGTCACTCCTTCGGGGGGATTTTTTCTCGCATGAAAGATCATTGCATTTCGCGCGGAAGAACATTCATGCCAAGCCCGACGCCTTGCTCATCCTCCTTGCCACAGCCTGCTGCCTTCCTCAAGGCTGCGGTGATCAATCTCACCAAAGTCATGGGCAAAGACTATGCCGCCAGTGGGAAGGTTCCGTTGTAGCTCGCGTCGTGCTCGGAAAACCCCATGGGCGGAGCTCGTGTCCTGTAAAATTTGAGGATGTTTGATGATGCACATGAGGTCCCCCGGCCCATGCACATCGGTGTGAATGGGATATGCCGTGGGTCTGTCGTATTACTGTAACAGTCGGTAAACGATTATATAATTGTCGTTATAGTTATTTTCGAGAAAAAACAATTACTAATCGTTATCATCCACTGTTGGTGGTAATGAAATGGGTATACCCAAGATCTGCCCAAGCGACAACCATTTCAGCCATTTCCCAGCCCATCGACTGCAGAGGATATCACCATCAACTGCATTGCCCCGGCGGTGGTTCAGACTGCGTTGGGGCGCCAAAGCTTCCGAGGCTGGCCTTTGGGATGTCCTTAGTCTACATGTCGAAGAGGTTCCTCCTACCAATCTGAGACCCCCGTTTCTTTTCCCGTTGGCGCGCACTCAAGCGTCTACTTGGTGAGCTTCTTGAGAGATGGAATCGGGTGACCACCTTGTGCACCGGGGTCGCTTTCATTTCGACTGAACTCACTGGGTCGTGGCTTTTGGAGGCTCTAGTTCTCTCCGGGGAGCATTTCTTCCGGTGGCAGGTGGTTTTTGATTGCATGCCGTAGCGAAAGTATGTGTGTATGTGTTCTACGTCTACGCATGCACACATATACATTTACATAATTACACACACCCTCACCCCTCTACTCTATGTGCCTTTATGTCTTGCCGATCGCAGCGCATGCAGACACGTGCCAAGGATGGTCGATGCCATGCCACCAGAGCAAGTGAAGTGACCTCAGGGATGAGCAAGGAAGGTCGATCTCAGTGGATGAGCAGATTCGTGGGACATGGGCCGTCCATTTCCTGATTTGGGGGGGTTTTTGGGGTGAACCCCCCGAACTGGGTGAATCCACAATCCACGAAACTGGGGGGAAGATGTTTTTGTATGTTTTTGTCTTTTCCAATTCTTGGACAGCAGCTCCAAGCACAAGTTTATCCAACTTCGCCTCAGCCGACCGGCTTTGAAACCCTTCAACCATCACAACCTCACCCCAGCACGGTGGCCACTCTTTCGTGTCCTTCTTCTTCTTCTTCTTCTTCTTAGTTCCCCAGGTACATGACTGACAAGATCCCAATGGGCCGGACCGCCAAGCTTGAAGAGGTGCGGAACGGCTTGGCGACCGCGCTTTCGGTTCCTCTGCAGGTCGGGTGTGATTTCTACTGCTGGTTTTCCTGGCTTGGCTTGAAGATCTTCTTCAGTTCAGCCAGTGTGAACCATTGGTGGCTCCAAAAGATTGAGTAGTCCTGGCGGATGGGGCAGAACGCCGGTGAATTGTAATGGTGAAAAGAAGAAGCCGAGGGGAGGTTTTTTCCACTATTGATCAGTGTTGCAGTCTTAAGGACTCGAGAAGTGTCCGCCAACTGTTTGACCGGTTTCATCCAGGCCTGGGTGGTTGAAATGCCGATTCCATGGGAGATGGGAGAATGGGAAGGGGCCTTTTGCAGCTCCAAACGATAGTCAAGTCATTCGGGCTCTTTGAGGCAATCAGAGCCGACCGGCCCCGAGACCCCTGAAGCAAAAAGATGAACCTCCTTCATGGCCTCATGGTCTTCGCTTTCATCCATTCCAGCCCGCAGGATGGAATCCACCTCCAGTTTTGGGGCAGAACCACAAGAAGGGCCCGAAACAGGGACAAGGAGGAGGTATTGATGCACTTCGTTGACGCCTTGGCATCATTTCCGACCGTCTTGGACCGAAATGGCCTGGAACGACCTTGACCACCGCTGCTGTGCCACAGCCCCACTGGGGCCCCCACGATGAGCTGCTTAAGAACACGCCAGGTCGCCGCCACCGTGCTCTTCGCCGCGTCCGGCGAGTGTTCCTTTACCACCGGATTTTGCCCGAGGACTCAGCTGGGTCTGACGGGTGGAAGATGTGCCGCTGACGCCGTGTTCTTCGCCGTCACCGGCGTTGCCGGGAGTCCTTGGACACTTCGGAACTGCTCCTGGTGCAAAATCGGATGAGCACCCTGGCTGTTCAGCCCTGGAGCTTCGATTCCTTAGCCGCAGGATTGCTCCTACAGAGCCTAGGGGCACAGCTTGGACAGAACCCCCCCTTAAAAACATCATGGAAGTGACAAATAGCCCTGTGGCCTGGCAGCCCAGAATGACTGAGTATTGGCCAGTAGCCGTTGCAGAGAATCAAAGGATACCTTTCCTCCCTGCGATCAGCACAAAAGAGATTGGGTCTACAGTTGATCGCCCACCGGCACTCTGACATCAAGTTGACTTCACTGTCAGCTGTGACCGCCAAATCTGTAAGCTTCCGACTTGCCCGTTTTTTCACGTTGCCCATGGTTAGCGTCTTCTCTGCGATCTCCAACTTCTGTAGATTCATTAGTGCCCTTCGCTCGGGCGTCGACCAAAACGACCACTGCCTAGGCTTTGATGCCAGTGGCGGCCGCACGGTCTACTGACCTGGCCCGGTCGACTAGGTCGGCGATGGACCGAAGCGTTTGGCTTCGAAATGCTTGAGGTCCCAAAAGACATAAAAAGACTCATTTTGAGTGGTTGCTGAATTGGCAGGGCTCAAAGTGCCATAGGGGCTGCAGGTTCGTCTTACTCGCGCTACAGAAAGAAAGAAAAGGTTGCTGAATTGGCTCAGCCATTTGGGTGTGAAGGACACCCCCCTCCCCGCCGGGCATGTTTCGTGCAATGGACCGGACCCGGATCCCACGTCGGCTTGGGTGGGGTCGTCGACTTGACATGGTAAGGTCTCACGCAATCATGGGACCTTATAGCGGTCCCCCAACGTGTTCGTTGGAGTTCTGACACATTTGTGAGACACACACTCACACACAGATAATATATATATATATTTTTACTTTTTTTTTTTTTTTTAAATATGCAACTGCCAAAACCTCCAATGAAGGCAGCATCACTACAGTGAAGACTAAGTGAGTAAAGACACATAAGAGGTGTTGCACGTCGCCCATATACATATATATATATATACATTTATATGTGGGTCCCACGCAGTCCTTCCAGAACGATGGGAGGTGGACGGAGGTGGCTGCCGGATGTTTTCATCCATTTCGATCTATTAGGGGGTCAATCTGTTGAGCCCAAACGGCACCCTTGTAGAAGCGAGAAGATGGTCACCCACCGATGTTTCTTTCTGATGGTGTGCACATTCAAGCACCGGAAAAGCAGCTCCTTGGAACAGTCCCATGCACTTTCCTCTGCCGTGGGTGACACGTGGGCAGTTCTTTTTTTTTGGCCCTCCCGTTGATGGTATAAGATTGTGAGATAGATTGCATTTTAACATGCAAGTTTTGTTTTGCACAAAATATATGTGGTTTTGTAAGCTTTGGGGATCAAGAAAGGTCGGGGATTGATTGCCGGCTGCTTGGATATCATGGAGGCAAATAAACGCATTGAGATCATACGTGCTTGCCAGACTGCATGCTCGCTGTACTACCACCTTCTGTAGGACGTTCAGCCTTTGATTGGCTTGGCTCAAGAACAGGGGCCTGCATCCCATATCAAACTAGGCAGGTGGCAACTACTGCACCAGCTTGCAAGCAAGAGAAGGGAGGGACTAGTGATCCACCAGCACAGTACATAACTTAACTGCCTTAATTGAAAAGATGGTGTTGGTGACACACTACGAAGTCCATTTAACATGGAGGAGTTTCATAGAAGTGGGTTGCACTAAAGACGAGGACAATACATGTTGGTAGGCATTTAAACCATCTTGGTTCTTCCCTAGGCCCATCCAGTTTGAGGGGATCACAGCAGCAAGCACTCCTTTTGACAAAAAGAGCTGGATGGGGCGGTAACGAGCGACGCAGCACGGGAGTCAGGTGCCTTGAAAGGGGATGACGGGCATGGCACGGAGATGATGTGCCTGGATGTGGATACAGCCATGCGCCAGGAAAAGTGAATCACCTCGTTTCCTCTTTCACCTAGAAATCCAACCAAGTAGCGATGGCCTCCCCAATAGCGATGGCCTCCAACCTGCAAAAAAGCAGGTTTCCCCCTTTTTCCCCGCTACAAACCCGAACAGGTTGAAAAAGGTTAAGTCTTATTTTTGGAGGAGAGGAAACTGAGGGAGTCGGCAACCCATTTGCTAGTAGAATGACAATGGACCAGCCATAGATAGGAGGGCAGCCGGCCAACATTTCTGAACACTTGCATCATTTTAGACCCAACCTTGTGGCTTGTAAGGGGGAGAGGATGTTCTCAGATTCTTAATATTGAGCCGGCTGAATGATATTGAGATTGTCTGCATATGCTTGCACGTTCCAGTCTTGGACCTCGCAAATGCGATATGATTCTACAAAAGCCTCTGCTTTTTCTCGAGGTCCGGTGCTCTTTTGCCCCGGCATCCGCCCCAGGCATCGTGTGCATGTGGCATCCGCCCGAGTCGGAGCACCCAACACCGCCCGTGCGGTGTTGGCCGACGCCGGCGGTAGGCTGTGTTCTGTGCTTGATGGGGTAGACCCGCCCCTGATTTCAGGCAAAGACTCCCCCCCGGACGTCAAACATTTTGTGTTGCCCCTCTTCACAGGGAGAAACATAAAGGCCATTGGAGTCGCCCATTTGTTCCAGCTCTATTGGAGTCGCAAGGGTTGCGGTTAATTTTTGCTTGGTGCCGGTTGATGGATTCAAGGTTTTGGAAGAATTCGAGTTTTAGAGGTGGGCGCAGGTCAAAGGCATGTAGCAAGATGCCGGAAGCATCGGTCACCAGGTCGCCCACATGGGCCGTGGATGACGGGCGGACGGATTTCCCTGGCCTCACTTGCGGCTCTCAGCTCCGACCAGAAAAAATGGGTTCAAACCGGTCCCCAGTCTCTTCTCCCTCCCGGAATTTCCGGTCCCAACCAGAAACAACCTTTCCCAACATGAACCCTATCACTTGCTGTATGTTTGTATTTTTCAACATGTTGGAACAACCAAGTTTGTTTCGTTTCTGCTTGGGACGGGACACCGAAACCGTCGTTGGAACCACGCCGCAAGCTCGACACCGTTGGGACCGAGTCGGTCTCCTGAGGTTCGGCTTCGATGGCCTTGCTCGGTCATCGCGACAGGAAGCTCAGAGCTTCGGTGTGCCGTCCAGAGGGTCAGACCCAAAGAAGGGGGTCTTTGATTCGTATCAACTTGGTTGATTATACATGTAAGCATTTGTAAGCATATACATATTATATATAAGAACTATATATTGAAACAACATAAATCTACATGCGCCATCATGCTCCGATTTTTGTGTTAGAGTTCAATCTTCGGTGAGAACATGTGAGAACCGAACACTCGAATTGGGCAATGACAATGTCAGCTGGTTTTCCACTGCGAAGGCGATGATTTCTGTTTGACACGCACGCTGGGGAACCAGCCCCCCCTCAGTTCCACTGCCGACCCGGGGCAGTTCGGGACGTCGTGTATGTTGGGGGTGTCCCAGGAAACCTGGAACAGTCCGCAGACACTATTTTAGAGAAAGGCCTCCACTAATCATCGTCCACAGGGAATTGTATGAGGGTAGTCTATTCACGTCTATTCCCCACACTATGTATGAGGCAGCTCGATCGGTCTATCCAAAACCCGATTTGGGTGACGCACTTTTTTTCAGACGAGCGCCCATCTTGGAGATGGATTCTCAGGTGACCCAGAACCATCTCCGCTTCATGGGACATTTGCTTTCCCAGCCCCAAAAGCCCCTCCCAGCCCCAAGGGCATAGCCTGCAAAACGACGTGGTCCACTAAAAGGAACACACCACAAGTCTTCCAATCGCCGAGGCCTGCCACGGCAGTCCACGCCCCCAAGCCGTTCGGCCAGGCCGCGTTTCGCGGCCGGGTCGGTGTTTCCAACAAAGCCTGCAGCTCCTCGATCTTGGGAGAAACAGACATGTCAGAATCCATCAGAACCCATCAGGCATAGCACATAAGAAACATAATGATTTGTATTATTGTTGTTATTGCTATTGTTGCTATTAGTATAGTTACTACGTGTTACTACATACATCATCATACACACACATATATATATATATATTGTTATTAATGCATATTATGTTCTGTTATTGAACTTTAACAATATATATATATATACTCATATAGATATATACACCATTATATTAATACATATATATATATATATACACACAGTATCTTTTCTTTCTTTGGGCGGGTGGTTCGGCCTCGCCGTCTCAGACCCCTCTGAACGCTCGCCTTGCTCGTCGCTCGGTTTGCTCGTCGCCAGGTCCAAGCTGACGGTCGACTCTCCGAGATCTGAGGCGCGGTTCGCGGGCGAACACCGGAGAGAGAGAGAGAGAGAGCGAGCATCGCTACTAGTAACTAGTAGCAAGTGCATCGCTACTAGTAGGAAGAAGCTACTAGTAACTCTTTTACAGTGGTCAGTGGGGAGGGAAGGAGTTGGAAGGAGTTAGTTCCCCCCCTCCCAAGACACCCGAGGTATCTTGGGATTCCTGATGGTTTCTCATTCCGCGCTAAGAATTCGTCAGATCACCTGAAATCCAGCAGGAATTTCGGGTGGTTCTGGGACGGAGACCAAGCATACTCAGGGGTGCGGTGATGGATTCGGTCTTTCGTATCATTTCGGGGATTGGGTGAAACCCCATGTTACCCTAAGCCAGAGCCGGTGGAAAGCTCGGTTACGGTTAACCTTTAAGTGAGGGAGCCAGGAGTTCGTTTGGAAAAAGGGCCATTTCAGAGTCTACTCCGACCTCGTCCCCTTCGGCCCCATTGAGGGCGATTCAGATCGACCACGTGAACCGACCAAAGAGGACACAGTTGAGACACTGGACATGTCGCAAAGACGTCAGACACTCCCCATCCCACGACGTTTGGGAGAGCACCGTCACGACGTTTGGGAGTTGGGGACCACCTGGAGCACTGGGAGCACATCCAGATGGATGTTTGCTCCAAGAGGAAGCTCCACATCTCCCAAGTCAATGAGTCGCAAGAGAAGTGGCTATGTTAAGATGGATAACAGCACTTTGAGCTGAGGGGGCTTGTTCATGAACTAGAGTCTTTAGATGCTCTGAAGATGGGCAGCGCTTCTGTTCATTCAGCAAGGTGCAACCCAAAGTATCTATAGAAACCGGTACCTTTCGTTCAAGAGCTCCAGTCTTTTTCACCGTGGCTGGACTCACACCCCGCCAATCTTATCGCTGTGACCTCCCCCTAGGGCTCCAACCACCACCCGCTTCGAAGATGGTTGGGGGTCTAACCACCTTCTGACGATATGGTTGGAGCCCTAGGGTCCAGTCATTCCTCTTTGTCACAGCGGATGTCGCCTGCCCGCGCCCACCGGATGTCGCAACCGCTGCGAGGCCAGACGGCCCTCGGGAGGCGGGCGCAAGCCTCTACCGAACCGACCCGGGTGGTAGAGTCGCCAACGGAGGGCAACGGACTACACCAACGGAGGGCAACGTGGGTGGAATTGAAGGAGGTACCAACAGACTACATGTTCGGTGCATCGATAGGTTCTAGCCTGAAAGGCCTTGAATTCATATTTCAGGAGCTGGTCCCTTTTTTATCCGCTTTTATCCGCTTGGCCATGAATGCAATGAAGAGAGCGCTCTACCGCGCGAAAGGCGCCCCAAAACATAACCAGGGTATGTATGACGTAGGTATGATCAGTCACACGAGTGGGATCTGGTCTTTTTTCCAGAAAGTTTTTATCCCCACATCCCAAAAACGACACCCTTGTGTCAAGTTGGAAAGGAGATCTTCAGGAAAAGATGTGAAAAGAGGTCCCAACAACTCATAAAACATGAGAAAGCGTCCCAAGCGATTCATGTCAAACTCCCACAGAATGTGTGTTGCTCAATGCTTGCCTCTTGGATTATTTTCTATGGAGCATGGGGTGGATCACAATGGGGTCTCTAAAGACACCCGCAGTTCCGAGTTTGTAGCAACATACAGCAACCCACTTCTCTCCATAGAATATCATACCATCATTGCTCCGCTGGCTTGGTTCAGCGAAATTATTGGACGCCTTGTTTTTTCGGGACCACATCTCAGATGTAGAGCTTCACAGGACTCGCACCAATGCAACTTTAGAGGTGGGGCCCATTTCAGGCGTGCCTTTAGAACCGGCTGGCAGCAAGTAAGCATGAACCGGCACAGCTGCCCTGGACGTTTGACCATTTGAGGATCTCGAAAGCTTCCCGAACATGAGGTTTGGCTACTCACAGGCTCCTCGGGCCTCCTTGGGGTCAATGACTGCAATGGCTAGCTCACTGAGGATCGGCTGCTCCAGATGGCATCGATCAGGAAATCCCTTCCTGGAGCCGTGTCCTTTCGCAGGTCCCCCGCCCAGTCTGGACTTGGTGAAGCTGGCCACGCGCGTGCCACAGGCGGGTCACGGAGGGGACCAACGGGCGAAGGCCCCCAAGGATACATCTATATAAGATCATATAAGACCCAACCAAGCAGCACTTCGATGCTACTTTTTCAAGTTGATAAATCACAAGATCAGGAAGGCAGAGAGACATGAGTGTTTTATGATGTGGCACATGTGTTTTGTTGCCTTGGGAACCAGCGTCGTGGGGGGTTGGCATGGCTTTGGCATTGCCATGTCTGGCAAAGCATGCCTTGCTCTTCATCCTTTGCAAAGCCTAGGCCCTAGGCTCTGACAAACGAATTTCCAATCCCCTACATGTCGGACTGCTCCAAAAACGGCTGTTGACAGCAGAAGTTCAGCACCAAAGATGGATCATCTTCCATTCTCCAGGCGCCTATGTCTTTGCTCCTCTGCCTTTCCCGATGTCTTCTTCAGCACCATCGAGTTTTCCATGCTTTACCTCGGGTTCTTTCCACCCTCGCGATCATCCGGTTGATGCTCATCCACTGCCACTGGTCCTGAGCGACTCGTGGGCGCAGGCATTTCCCCGGCGGCCCGGGAGTGCCGCGTCGCCACTCGCGACGCGCGGGCGCTCCTCGCCCAAACATGTGGAGGACTTCCAGTGGACCGGTTCCTTGCCCCAGACGCTGCGACGGGTCAGAGAAGTCTGCAACGCGTTGCATTGAAAGTGTTGCAGGTGCATCTTTGTGAGGTTTGGAGGGGCATTGTTTGGGCATGAGAAGGCTCATAAGATTTGTGTCCATTGTTGTTCACCAGGTTGGACACCCAATTTGACCATCCCTCATGCCCTGATCCTGCTCAGCCCATTGAACTCGAACCTTTTGCGCCTTGCTCCGAGGCTTTCGAAGTGCCTCCCAATGTTTGGCCGGGCGGCCGAATGTTTGAGAAAGGAGGCAACTGAAGTGTTTCTGGATCTACTGAAGTTCTGTAGGGTGGCCACAGGCAACAACTCCTTTCTCGAGCGTTCCGCCAGTGACTAAATCATCATTGCAACTTGGTATAAGGAAGTTAGCCATCATTTGCAAGGAGGTGATGTCCTTCCATGGTTGTACTTTTGACGAAAAGACAACATCACTCGGCACTAGTTCAGGAGGCTCCAGTGAGATTGCATGGACCTCTCCCTCTGGTTAAAGCTTTGTCCCAAACGCTGTAAGTCTATGGCTGCGGGTGTATATAGATAATTATATATACTATATATTATTACTATACATGCATATATATATATATATATGCATATATCGATCTATATTATATATGTACTTTCATCAGGGAATGGTGGACTTCTTAGCATTTACACACTAGTTCCTATCTATAATTATATGTATATATATATACATAATTGTTTTTCTTAATGATTTCCGTTGTTCATGGCAATTGAGAACATCCTAAACTCCTTTACCCGAACCAACTGTGACAACTGAGGCTGACACATGACCGGTGGAATCCTGAACCTGTGATAGTCATCCCTATGGAGCGTTTCTGTGGTCTATATACTCAGAATCAAGTGGCCGTCAGTATCTATCAGTACCATCAGATGCCCAGAAAAAGATGTTATGATGTATCATCATGTATCAACCAACGCCCTCACTGCCAGGTTTTACGATATGGTGGCTTTTGGAGACTTAGCAGGCGGCAGGTGGTGAGTGAAGTCAGGTGTTGGAATACACTCCCTGAAACAATCATGGAAGTGGAACAGTTCGGCCCCTGGAAGACCAATTGTCCTCTACAAGGGGGGTCTGCTCAGCTTCCATGATTGTTTGAGGGAGGGTCTGTGTTATTCTGCCCACCAAATCCACTCGGGGTTGCGGCCAAAGGCCGAAGAGTTGCGGCCCTCAACGCCGCCCAAGACCCCTTTGAGGCGGCAGGGCAGGGCAGGAGTCGAGACACGGACGAGTCGAGTTGGTTTGGAGTGGCTTCCGCAAAATGGACACCGCGTGGCTGTCCCAGGCGACGCCCGTCGAACGGGTCCAAGAGGACTGGGACTCCTTCGCCCCAGCTCCTGCGTCGAAGACGTCAGATCCGGTGTGGCCAGGTCCAACCTCCGGCGGCGACCGTCCCGGTCTCATTGGGTTGAGTTGAGGTGGTCGGGACGTTGGTGGTACTTTCGGGATGTCTTGAGCAGATTGAGGGATCTGAATCTGAGGGGGGCTCTCTTAAGTGTCCCAGTAATGTTGGATCCTGATGAGTAAAGGGCCCCCCCCCTCCCTCAAACAAATAGGGGACCCTCGATAATAAACTACCACCAAAACAAATCTGGGTGAGAATTCCTGTGAGAATTCCTGTGAGAAAGCTGTCAGTTTTGAAGAAACCTAGAGAAAGCTATATCAGCTAATGAATCATAATCATTGGCCTCAGGAGCTAAGGAAAGGAAGATTCCATGAGCATTTTCCAGTGGAAAAACTTTTCACACTTGAGAACCCAAAAACAAGTCTATTATTGAGGATCAGGTGCCTTCCTGGTCTACTACCTTGAAAATTTGTTTAGGTGCAATGTTTTTATACAGGATTTAATTTGGAATTGGTGGTTTTGGTCAGCTGTCAGTTTTGAAGAAACCTAGAGAAAGCTATATCAGCTAATGAATCATAATCATTGGCCTCAGAAGGAATTAAAACCCTTTTTAATTAGGTTTCCAATTTAAAATTTAGGGTCCCTAAAACAAATTAGCATTATTCAGGACCCATTTTTCACCATGGGGGTCTAAATAGATTTGGAAAAATTAGCATTATAGAGGACCCCTTTACTAATCAGGATCCAACATTAAGTCGGCCGAATTTTTTGTGAGATGCGAGATGGGCCTTGACTTGGGGGGTGAGCTTGGACAAAGATGTTTGGGTTGGTTGATGCCCGCTTACTTGATAATGACCCCTATGATGGACTCGTGAACCCCCATCAATCTCTTGAGGCAACCCCATCAATCCACCTCTAAGTGGCATTGGTCTCTTCCCAGACCCTTCAAATACATCAACCAGATTTATCGATCCCTTTTGGTTGCGGGGACGGATCAAGGGCCAACCTTCAAGCATACCGGACACCAAGCGCTGAGGTCACCCCACAAGGTGTACCAGGCGCGCGGGCGGTAGCCGCCCGAGTCTTTGGTGGAGCTTTCTTGCCACACTACGAGGTCAAAGACTCTCGCACTCTCTCTTTCTCTCTATCTATATACCCAGATATGGACCCTGGACCCTCATATGGAGGGGTCGGACCCTCGAATCCCTAGACCTCAAGGGCTGTTTGGAGCATCTGGATACATAAGAAATGCAGTATCCAGTATCCGTATGCCCTTGCTAGCCCTATGTTGGACCCACCCTGTGGGCGAAACACCCCCCCAAAAAAAACGCCGTCCCGTCCCTGTTCTTTCCCAGGTGGAGCTTCCGATGCCTCGAGGCGGAGGCGGGAGCTGGGCCGACCAAACCCCTCTGGTTCGATCTGCTTTTTGCGTGTTCCTCTCATGTCCCTGACACGACGAGTCTGCGACTGCCATAGGACTGCCGAGAAACGGCCAGGGGTGGTGCCAGGGGGGTCTGTCTGGGGCGGCAGTCCTATGGCAGTCCCATGGAGTGTTTGGGTGTGGTTCCTGTGCTTCCTTAGGCCCTAGGCCTTCACGTGGGCCCTCCAAGCAGCGTCTCTCGTCGTTTCTCCGAAGATCTGCCATCTCTCGGGCCCTGTTGGTCGGCCAAACGCTCAAAACACCGCCAGACCAAACACCTCCCGCTCCAGCCGTTGAGGTCGGGACGACTGGGAGATCACTCCATCCGTGACTTGGAGCGCAGAGAGGGGAGGGACCACAGCACCATGCAGCCGGCGAAGTCAGACAGATTTTTGGGGTGCAACTTCAGGTTCCAGCTGGTGGGAGGCTTTTGGGGGGGTTCGAGGCCTCGACATGGGTGTTCACTACCAGGTACCCGTCACCGAATGACAAGCCCATAGGACCTGAAGTTGACTGGAATTTCTTGCTTTGCGTGGCAAAAGATGTCCCGCAAGAGATCCGACCAGTGATGCTGAGCCAGGCTCCAAATGAGTCCTGAGAGCTCGAATGGAGCATGGATTGGGCACAAACCATCACAAACCCACTCCTCATGGTTTCAGCCTATGAAGGAGTCCTGAACTAGTCCATCCCACGCTTCACTCCGCTTCACCGCGCTTCACTCCTTGACTCCTTGATACCTGGATCTTCCAACAGAGTTGCTGCCCTTGAGGTCAGATCCAGGTCGGTCCTCACGGGTCAACAGGGCCACATCTGTGGTCCATCCACCAGAATTCTCATAGCACCCCGACTCAGGTCGGCTCGGTGGTCCCTCGGGACTTGAGACTCGGGACCTCGGCCAGTGACAGCGGTGAAACCGCTTCGCGACCTCGCCGGTATCGACGGTTGCCATAAAAATGACCTCCAATAAAGAGTAAGCACGTGTTTGCCATGCATTTGATTGGGGGTGTCCTACTAAACGGAGACCTCGATGCGATCCGTCACATGGGTCCAGACCTCGTGGGCTCCGCTTCAAGGACAGTGCCGACCTCGCGGGCTCCGCGGTGTCCACCGCCGTGGCTAGCCCACCCAAGGCCGTTGGCCGTTGTTCGCCCCGTCTTCGTTCGATGAAGAGGGGCCACCAAGACGAAAAACCCGCCCACCACCATTGATTTATATAAGGAGCTTGGCCCAAGGACCATGGTTTTTACGAAGGATTTCACACCATACGACTCTTTTGGGGGAGATGTTTGGTTGACCAAAGGCCGGCCGCACACAAAAGCTGCGCAGCGGGCGGAGGGGGGGGGGGTATCGGATCTCCTTTCGGTGTGCGGGAGATGTTTGGTTTGTTGATGTCACGGGTGTCACCGCATTGTCTATCCTTCTTTCTGTGGTTTCTCCATCCTTTTTTCTGGATGGGACAATCACCAACTAGCAGCTAGCTTCAGGCCTGTGCCTTTCAAACCAGGCCCATGCGGCCGGGGTCAATTTTTTTCAGGACATGCGGCACACGCAGTGGGGCCATGTGCTGCAAGCATTATGCTCAGCCCAGTCGTAGCCTTTCTCGTCGTTCTTTTTACCTCGCTTAGTTTCGGCACCATGGCGAGTCTCCGACAGGCAGCTCGTCGGTCCATGAGAGCAAGATTTTTCAGATTTTTTTCACCACTTGCCAGTTGAGGTTTGTTAGATTTTATCAGTACTGTCCCGCTCTTCCGCCTCCTCATCCTCCGTCTCCAACTCCGCCTCCCGGTCAACCACAAGTGCTAGATCGCAGTGGGCGCCGCCGGACCTCAACCGCGAGTGCTGGATCGCAGTGGGCACCACAGGGCCCCGACAGATAGAGTGGAAGATAGAATGCCAGATAGAGGGCCAGAATTTATGTGAGATGGAATCCAAGAATTTATGCCAGATAGAATGCCAGAATGCGTGCCAGATAGAAGGTCAGAATTTAATAGAATCATGCCAGAAGAAGGTCAAAGTATAGGCCAGATACTAAAAATATGCAAGATAGAATGCCGATGCCAGAATGCTTGCCAGATAGAGTGTCAAGAGTTTATGCCAGACAGAATGCCAGAATGTATGCCAGATAGAATAGGATAGATAGATAGATAGATAGACAGATGGAAGGTAGATAGATAGACAGACAGACAGATAGTTAGAGCTTTTTGCAATAGTTAGATATAGACACTTTTTCTTTAAGAAATGCAAGAGTGCATGTCAGAGCACATAGCAAGACCGAAGTCGGACCATATGTCGCAGCACATGTCAGACTTCACGGCAAGAAGAATGTCAGAACACATGCCAGCAAGGACGCCAAAACAGTCCAGAACACTCCCCAACCTTTATGATAGATGATGTGTCAGGGCACAAACCAGACTTGATGCCAGAACCACGCTAGTCAAACACATGTGCCATGCCTTCTTCCAAGTCGCTTCTCAGGGTCCCCAAACACAACGCAACCTGGGGTGCCCCAAGAATACCATAAAAAATACCTGTAGCCGTCTTTTTGAGATGGAGAGGCCTGCAACAGGCCATCATCATCCACTGAACGGGGATGGGGTATACCCCACGTGCCGGGCGAAAGTCCAGCGCTCCGAGGGTCTGAAGTTGGAGCATTTGGGCCATCCGGGCGAAAGTTCAGCGCTGTCGCCGGACTTTGTCCACGAAATCTCCCAGCTTACAACGCCGAAGGGACGTGGAACCACATCCAAAAAGGAGTTACGAGTTTTGATAAAGAGATTAAAGAGGAAATTTCTGCACATCATGTCATTAATATTTCCTATTTGCGAAAAATGAGTCGGACTCGTGTGCTGTCCTGTGTTGGGACTCTTCCTTGTTGACTGGCTTCCAGACCCTGGCGGTCGGATATGCTAGGGAGTGCGAGACTTGGTGGATTCGAGCTTCGATGAAGTCTTCGGATTCTGGGGGGCTCTGGAGTTTCCGGGGTCGACTCATCGGATCCCTGATCGATGCACGTCTCACCAGGACATGCTCGAGAATCTCCGAAAGCATCGACAGGCTTTGCTTCAGCGGCACCACATGCAATGGCTCTTGCTCGCGAGCCAGCAACAAGCAGAAATCAAGGCGCTCAAGAAGAAGCATTCGGAATTCACCGATAGCGAGGAGCCGTTCTTTTTTGTGGGGTGTGCGTCCCAAATGTCAGGGTCTGGTACGAGTATTTGGTTTGATGGGGGTTGTTTGTCGCGTCAAATGCACTGCGGGTGAGGTCGGTGGGGTCCCTGGAGCCACGTCCGTGCTTGATGCGATGGTTCGAACGTGAGGACCAGCAGCGTCCTCCCATTCAGGCTTGGAGCGTACCACATTCGCCGGGCAGCCCGAGCATGACCAGATGAACCAGAGTGTGGCCAGGCTGGTTGGACGGTTCAGCATTTGAATGTTGCACACTTCAACTCTTCCGACGGCATGGTCAGACGAAGAAGGTGAGGCTTGCAGCGTACATTAGCATAGCATACAGTAGCTAGGCCAACCTCGAAGAGGTTGTTGGCACTATGCGATGTGACCTTGCAACAGCAGGGTTTGGTTCCGTGTAGCCGCCCGATTTCGGTGAAGCGTTGATGCAGTTGATGCACAGTTCGGTGGTGTCTTGGATGCTTGTTGGAGGGTTTGACCATCGCCCTTTGGATGGACACGACTGGAACACGATGTTATGTCCAACTGTGCTGACTGTTAGCATTTTGGTCCAGAAATGTGTTGCAGGGTGAGTGCCACGTATGCACGGGTTTAGGTCGGTCCTGCCACTCATCTTCGTCGAAAAAGGGTTCGCTGCACATCGTTCGAAAAAGTGGCTCGGCATACGCCACTGCGATTCGGGGCTCGGTTTAGAGGAGGGCAAAGATGGAGATGGTCATAGCTTTGGAATCTTCCCAATGGGGTGTTGTTTCGGTAGATGCCACCAGGCACAGCTGTTTCCAAACACTGATATACCTTGTTTCACATTATATTTGTATTTTGGTATCACTGATCAAGTCCACATCCTCCACCGAGTTTTGCGTCGCACACCTTTTTGAGCCACGAAGCCGCCCGAAAAACCCGCTGTGCGGATGCCTTTCGGAAAAGCTCCACAACCGGGACTGCAAAGACCGCGACCAGTGCGCCACAGGATAAAGGCTGCGCTGCGCGTGTTGCGCGTGCGGCGCGTGCGGCGGTGGCACCCGTGACGGGTCGAGTGGGAGAGGCGCCGAGTGGAGTAGGTGCTTTCTGGAAGGTTTTGGATGTTTTGGTTGCAGTGCCAGAGATAATCCCGCACAACCCCAAGTGATTGACCAGGCCAGGAATAGATTCATCCTGTCAATCTGGGTGCCAGGCCGCTTTTGGCGCGGGACCTGTGCGGGAACCTGACTTCAGCTTGGCAGACTCAGATACGATGTCACGAGACTCGAGGAAGGCGATGGCAAGATTACCTAGAGACCTAGAGGCTCCAATATCCTCCCAGAAGTCCTCCCAGGTTTCCCCCTTTGGAGGTGGATGAAAGACTGATAGGCTTCGTCAAGTTGCATTTGTCTCGTTGGAATTTGGGACTTTCCCATCAAAACACCATGGATTGCCCGCGTTGCCTTTCCATCGCGAATCTTGGGTCCACGGGGGCCTGCTTGCTTCAATCGACTCCGGCATTGTGCCTTTTTCGGGGAATTCCATGTTTGCCGGGCCAGTTTCTCCTCCTCCTCCTCCAGCCACTGAGAGTGGCAACCCCCAAGAGGGCGGTGCTTTCCCTCGAGGTGAACCTGCCTCCCGAAGAGGAGGATCAGGTGGGGCGCGCTGCGAAGATTTCGTTCCACGTGCTCAATAAAACGGATTGCTACCTGCACAACCTCATTTGATAGAACCTGGTGAACTTGAGGATGACCTGCATATGCATGAGCATATCATACAACGGGTTCCTATCCAAATTCATGAGCCGTCTGAAAAGCATGCAGCTCAAGGTGTCGTTGCTCCTTGCTTGGTTCGTTGGCAACATTACGGTTTAATTGCAAACCAAGTAGCAGTGTTACACAACTCTGGCTCCACAAAAAAGAAACTAGCCACTTAACGTGTGTAAAAAGCATCAGAGACGACGTTCTCCAAGAGTTGAGTCAGCATATAGTCAGCTTCTTAGGTGTCGACATGTTGCACGTAGGATTCTAAGGGGAGAGGGGTCTAGTCCCGTTTACCCAGTGTAGAAGCGCAACTGTCAGTTTGTCCACCCGTGTAGTCAGCATAGATATGTGGAGTTTTGCAGGGCGTTGCAGTGCGTTTCAGCGCATTGTAACATGGATGCTCAGAATCTGTGCGTCGAGCCGTGGGCTCCTCTCTCACACCCTGCAGGAGCGGGACGGCCGATGGGGGCGCTGTAGCGTGTCGTTTCACAGCCCGGACGCCAGGGACGTCCAACGCCGCCCACTCGTCGGTGTGCGAAAGAGATCGAAGGATGAGAATCGGGGGCTGCCCCTTCACCCTGATCCTAAGAGATCCCAAAGCTAAAGGGCCCAAAGGGCCCAAAGGGCCCAAGGACATCGCTTCATGATTTTCCAGGTCTAGTCTAGCAGTCTAGCAGTCCATGTGAACGTCTCCAGGCAGGTCAGCATGGCTGGAAAGACAGGTGCAGGTCAGCGGGCACAGGTACCGAACCAACTCAACCTTCCAGTCAACTCTCCCAGGGGGTCGTCGTTGTCTTCTTTGGGGATTGGACCCAGGGAGAAACGGATCTTTTTTTCCACACCCTGGCTACACTGAGGCTTGAATTCCTGCCCAAATGTGGACACTCAGCAAGCAAAGGGGAGACAGGTTTTGACTGAGCTCTGTGTCAGAAGAAGACTTGAAGTTTCACCATGCTTTGTGGATTTTTTTTGGATCTACGCGACGCCCGCAGCGCTGCGCTTGAAGATTGCCGTAGAGAAGCGACTTCAAGTTCTTGGCTGTCTGGAAGGGGAAGCGGCACCAATGGGCATGACCGAGGCGGACAGAGCTCGCGCCCAAACCAATGAGTCCTACTTCGCCGAGGAGGGGGTCCTGGGAGCGTTTCGAGATGTTTCGAGTGTTTCGGTGTTCCATGGAGAAAGAGATGGGGTGGTAACAGAAACTAGCCGGTTTAACTAGCCATACTAAAAGGGTGCTCAAGAAACCTGGTTATTACTTCCTTCCGCTGAGTGTTTTCCTATTCATGACAGAGCTGTTCTTGATGCGTTCGACAGACCTCTGCGAATCGATCTGCCTGACCATGCGCATGGTCTCAGTTCTGGTGTCGATCAAAGGTGGATGCATCCAGGTTTTTTTCATGAACTGGGAGACCTTTGCAATCCCCAATTTCATGACCCATCACTTGCCCCTCACAGTCCAAGAACTATCTCAGATGGGCATCCCAGGTGCTTATTGGAGCCTTCTGTGGCCTACAAACATGGAAGTGGAAGATGGTCCGACTCCTTTCCTTGACGAACAGTGGGTGCCATCCACTTCCATGCTAGTGAGTGGGAGTGCACATTTTCTCCGAAATCCAATGCAGCTGAAGTCCCCTGCGCATGCTTGGGCGACAGCGAGTGCCCTTTTCTGCACAGGTGGTGCAGCCGGGAGAGCTTCGCATTGAGGCTTGGCAGAACTCCACCATCAAACCGATGCATCCAGCCCCCTCAACCACCGATCGGATGGGCGGACGTGGTGAGTAGGATGTTTTTTTGGCATCCGAAATACCCTGAACGATGTCAAGCTTGAAGTCAGCTGGTCGTGTTGGTCCAGCCGGCTGGCCGTTTTTGCCTCCGAGTTGTTGGTCCATAACGTTGGAAACCCCAAGTCAGGTAGAGCCTATTGCTCTATACATGAATTAAAAGTACGCCCCAGACTAGAAACAAATACGATTCAAAAATACGCCTTTGTAGAAAATACGCTTGCCCTTGTAGAAAAATACGATTGAAAAATACAAAGGGCAAAAAAATATGATTGGTAGAATCACAACCTCCTTTGAAAAATACAAGTGTATTTAAAATACGACTACCAAAATGAACACCTAGTAAGAAAAATACAATTGTAAAAAAAATACGATGGGAAAAATCACAACCACAGTTGAAAAATACAAGTGTATTTTAAATACGACTGCCAAAATGAACACCTAGTGAGAAAAATGCACTTGTAAAAAAAATACGCTTCGGAACACAAAACAACAAAGCAGTGTATTTTTGGAAAGGCTTTCTTGGAAACAATCGTGTGCTTAGTGGCAAAGCACAGCTGGAAGTTACACTGGCTGCTCATGAATACGGGATCCAAAGCTGTGGAGTTTAGTGACTTTAGTGTTTGGAGTTTAGCTGTTTAGCTGCTTAGGCTTAGCTGCTGGGTTTGGACTCATAAGGCCTTCTCAGACTTCAGGTTCGACAGCTGCATCAGCTGAGATAAACCTTGTGCTTTGAGCCATTGCATAGCTGGCGTAGCTTAGTTGCTGTGCTGTCACAGTTTGAGACGCCTGTGTTAGATGGAGGTAGGCGTCCACTGCCAGCAGCTAGCAGCTAGCAACTAGCATCTAGTTAAGATTTTTCTGGGCAGCTGACTAGGCTAACTGGGCAAGCGGCTAGCGGCTAGCTGCTAGGTGGTGGCGTGCGAAGCTGATAGCTGTTGCCTGGGCTGGCTTCTGCCTTCTAGACAGCGACGCCCAAATGTTTTTTTGACAGCTGTGCTTCTTTAATGGAAACACTGAGCGCGTAGCAGCAAAGAACGCAGGCTAAACCTAAACCTAAACCTATAAACTAAACACCAAAACGCGCCTGAAGCAGAGCAGCAGAACGCGCGCTGTGCTTGGGCTGTCACTGTCGCTGCGTGTGCCAAATGTTCTGTCTTCTCTTTCGCCAGGCAGCTCACACGCAAGACTCACAACCAACAAGTTGTTTGAATCGCGTGCTCACAGTGAGGGGTGGTTCCCGACAGCAGCAGCATTGATTGGCAACAGCGACGACAGCAATCGCATTTTCGGTTCCAATCGTATTTCCTGACAGTTTGAATCGTATTTTCGGAAGCAAACGTATTTTTCATCGACCCAGTCAGGTTCCAATCGTATTTTCGGTGGCAAACGTATTTTTTCGTCGACCCAGCCAGGTTCCAATCGTATTTTCGTATTTCTGGACAGCGTATTTTTTTTACGACTTTCTCGCCAAATCGTATTTTAAAAACGATTTTTGGAGAGAATCGTAAAAAAAATACGATCGTGGGGACAACACGTGGGACCATCGTAAAAAAAATACGCTGGTGGTGATCACACGCGGGCTCAGCGTATTTTTTGGACACCAGATGGCCAGGAAGATCGTATTTTCGTACTTTTGTCCATTCGCTCAGGAGGGAAAAACGTACTTTCGCACTTCCAGCCCGGACACTTTTTCTCTTGGGTTGGCCAGGGCAGGGCCCGAATGTGTTCATCCACGCCCCCGCCCAGGAGCTCAGATGGGCGCCGATTCGGGGTCCGCATTTCTTGCATCATGGCCCCACCTCTGGCCAGCTGTAGCCTCGCCGCCCAGCCTTAGCCGCCTTGACCGCGCTTAGCTTGGCCGTAGCCGCCGTAGCCGGTACCCGGTAGCCGCTAGCCGTAGCCGTCGCCGTAGCTAGCCGCTAGCCGCTGCCAAGCGGTAGCCCGCTGCCGCTAGCCGCTAGCCGCTAGCCGCTAACCGTAACCGCCTTAGCCAGATCCGATTCTGTTTGCTTGTCTGGAGCACAGCAAACCCAGCCCCAGCCTACCTTTTGGCCATAGAGCCATGGTAAGCTAGGCTTCAGGCTTAGAGTCTTAGAGTGGCTTGAGTCTCTAGCCACTCACTAGGCACTAGGCTCCCAGTCGCTAGTGACTAGCCGCTAGCCTCAACCCTAGTCATCCTGGCCCTAGTCATAGGTCATAAGCGCAATCGACATTAGTTTGTAGCCAGGCCCACTAAAGTAGTCACATGTCACTAGGACACTGACTAGGGCCTGGGGCAGAGGCCAAGGACTTGCGCAGAAAAACATGTTGTTGCTGCTGCTGCTCCGAGACAGTGTGAGTGGTTGGTGCTTCTATTCCTCTTTGACCACAGGAAATCACCAGTTTTTCTTCAGTTGCAAGTTGTAAAGTTTAAAGGGTCCAGTAGCTCCCATATTTATGGATTTTTGTTCTTTTAAAGATTGTGCTTGAAAACTTTGCCGTTCTTTCCATTATTTGCTTTTGTTGGGCAACTTAGCACAACAATGCAGTTGCACTTTCCCAGCAACAACAGTTTTCCAGCCCAAGACATTTTGAAGGAATGTTTCTTTTTGGCGTTTACAGTGAAACTGCTGAACATTTTCGCGCTGCTAGCTTGTCAAAGCCAGGTGTGTTGTGGCCATTGCCCCTTCTGGAACGTAGAGGTGATCATCCAAAGGTGTATTTTGGCTAATTTCCCAGATATGATCTGGGTGCAAAATTAATTCAACATAGAGCCATAGAGTGTACCTGCTTCCGGGGATTTCAACCATAACGGTCATGGTTTGACCCAATCAAGTCTAGTGCTGTTGGGGATTTTAGGCTAGCCGAGTTGAATGGGGATTTCTATAGAATTACCCTCCCACTCACCTGTTTTTGGGTAAAAGCATCCAGCCGAGCCAATTCTCGCCATCCATCATGTAGTGAACCAGAGTGTAATGCACCAATGTTCAAGGCGACACCGGACACCTGTTTTTGATGCAAGGGCCGTAGACTTCACCCAGATTTCACCCAACCTCTGGCCTGTCTGGCCCTGGCTCCGGGGTTATCACGGGCCTTTCACGTCCGTTCGGAACCCGTTTTGGAGCAAGACAGACTGAAAGGCTGTTCATGTTCGGTTCAGTTTGTTTGGTCGCCTGGTCGCACCGTGTAATGGGTCAGGTGGATGTGCCTGTGCCACGTAGGCCAGTGGGGATGAGGTTGGACGTGGTTGGAACTGTTTTTTCGTAGCGGGTGGAGCATCGTGGAGTGGAGAATTTGAAGCTGTCAGAATGAGTACTATGACTATGAGGCGTTTGCAGGGGAGAATCCAGCGATCTTTCAGGGCAGACCAACTTGACGAAATCAACTACCTGGGCAGGCGACACGGACCCACCTGCGGTCGGAGTCATCAAGATATGCCATGCCTCCGAAGCAGGGGGCGGGGTTTTTCACATGGTTGAGTCGCCAGTGACTTGTTCTCTTTCCTTTCTTTTGCGGGTCATTTCTCATGTCATGTAGACTCTTGAGGACCATAAACCCCCCCCATGTAGACTCTTGAACATCCTCTTCATATGGAGGGTTGATGGTCCTCAAGAGTCTACATTAAGTGAACAGACCGTGAACATGGGAGTTTTGAGCGGCCCCTTATGCTCCGGCTGGCAGGCGGAGCATTGCCACCACCACAGGCCGAAAACGACGAACGACGCGGCAGGGTCCAGGTGGGTTTCTGTGACCAGTCACCACGGTGAGCCCCGCATGAGCATTCGGCACGCCATTCTCCCAGCCTTTGTTCGAGGTGTTCTCAAGCCTCCAACATGGCACCAAGCCTTCACCCAGCGTCGGCCCAGTCTTCACGGACTCCGGACGTCTTGCCCCGCCAGGCAGCGGCGGACGCTTCTCCAAACGCTCCAGTGTAGCTGCGGACCTAGGAACCGGTTTTCGAGATCGTTTCCCCTAGACTCTAGACTTCCAAGGCCATTAAAACATGGCTGACCTGGTTGTTACATAGTGTAAAATCCTTAGTTGATTCGGTAAAGCCTATTAAGTTAAGTAGTTGTTGGAAGCCGGTTTCCATGCATCATCCGCCGCGATCCGACCCGACCGTCCGGACTTGGAGGTCGGAGTC
This sequence comes from Durusdinium trenchii, assembly GCA_963970005.1. Lineage (NCBI taxonomy): Eukaryota > Dinophyceae > Suessiales > Symbiodiniaceae > Durusdinium > Durusdinium trenchii. The sequence goes on from CAXAMN010025517.1 coordinate 172,878, forward strand.
GAGCCGTTTTCAGGCGACCCATTGGATGAACTAGATCGATTTGCCAGCTTGTCTCAACTGGCCTGGTCAAAAACATCAACCACATTTGGATTTTGATATCCTCTCAACTCAAAGGAGTGAACGGCACTCCGTTTCCGACTCGGCCGACGCAGAGCAACAAAATCGTTTGACACTTGCTCCTCGGAGCTGCGTCAAGCTGCCCCCCCACATTCCAAAGTTTGAGGTAGCAAAGGTTCACCCACGTTCCTGGCCGTTGGCAGTTATGTCGGCTCAATCCTAAGCCACTTATATCTTAGGGGGTGGTTGGGTGTGGGATCTCGATCCGGCTCCTTCTTCGGATCCAGTCCCACACCCACCACCGGCGCTGCGGCAGACTCGGCTGCCTGAAGAGGGAGGCGGCGGACGAGCGGACGACCGGTTGGGAAGAAGGGAGCCGACCAGCGGACAGCAACAGCACCCGGTTTGTATCGGTCGGTGTCCCAACCGGAACAGGCTGGTGTGTGACTTGGTACCAGGGTTTCGTGGGTGGGCCTGCCAGGACCTTCAAAGTGACCTTTTGAGATCCCAGTCCCAGTGGCTGAGGTCACTTAAGCTTGTAAAAAGGTCACTTGGAGACTCCAAAGAGGTCACGTACTGACTGAAGGTCCTGGTGGGTGCTTTTTGTTGTTCTTTCTTCGGGATGGTTCCAGGAGGAGTACTCAGATCAGTGTACCGGATGCACATGGAAGCTCCCAGGAGAGCCCAAAGTGGAGAGCGCCGTCCGACAGTCCTCCTGGTCCCTGTCAGACTGCATCTATTGAACACATGCCCTTGAAAAGCAAGGACATGGTTGAGTTTTTGGGGGGTCGATCTGTACAGTCCCAAGAGTTGAATGGGTCGATGTTGAGTCTTTGCGGTGTTCTTACGCCCAATTTCGGCACACAGGACGGGGGCCCAGAGTTTTGCAGCGCGCAGAAAAGCGCTTTTCCGCGTGCCGCCACCGTGCCTCGGGCCACGTTGACGAGCTTAGCTCGTGGAGGTGTCTCCACGAGCTCTTTCTCAGCCTGACTGATTGGGCTCCGCTGCGCATGGCTCCGTGGCAAGCTGCTTGGGCGGTTGGATCGGGTGGCTCCGGTCGGGTGCCCGGTCCATGCGAGGTCAAAAGCTAGTGACCTAGTGCAGTTCTCGCAGTGATCGCCATCATTCGATGGCATTTGAGCAATTGGTTGGTCACAGTTGGTCCAGTGGAAATTCATAGAGGGAATACCATATCCAAAGGGTGTGTGACCAACTGGCACATGGTACCCGGAACCCCCCCTCTATTCTTCCCAGATGGGCATCATTTGTCAGCCACTGTATGATGAACATTCATTTATGAGCCAGGATTTCTAGGTCTAGGGTTGTGTACCATGTTTCTGTGGGTGTACACTCTGACTCACTAACATGGAAGTGGAAAATGGCCTCTTGGAAGACTACTTTCCTCTACAAACAGTGGGTTCTCCACTTCCATGTTAGTGAGTCGGAGTGTAGTTGCTCATTTGGGGACCAGTTTTGGCAGTTCCTGTCTCAATCCCAAGGACCACTGGCACATAAGACACCATGGCAAGCTGTAGTTTGTGTGAGTGCAGCCTCACACCTGTGTGGTGCAGGTTTTGCTTTCCGTTGGCAGCTCGTAGATGCAACGCCTCAGTTTTCAATTAAAACTAGGAAACACAATTTGGGGCCATGGTTCACTTGGAGGCTCAACTGCAGAACTGTATATACATATTTATACTCGGGTGAGATGACAAAGAACTTGTGAAAATTCATGCGGCTAAGTCACGAGGATATGCCCTGTGTCCAAAAAGTTGCATGTCATGAAGCAAACGCTTGACAAGAAAAAAAAGATTCCAGAGGTTGTCACCAACGATCTTCAAGACAGTTGATTTTACATTGACAAGCGTCATGACCTAAGACGTTGGTATCTGAACAATGGATAGACACTGGAGACATGAATTTGAGAGCGAAAACGCATAGAGGTAAACTTCATAGAGGTAAACATCATAGTGACGTTGCTATGACATGTTCTCTTTCATTAGCTCCAATCTTCCAGGACTCCAGGACGAGGACCCCCCCAAAAGAATAGGATCATTTTGACCGAGTCGGAATGGCCTATTTCACGAACTGAACGTGTAGGTGTCCAATCCTTGGGAAAGTTGTATCGCATTTCAACGCATCAAAGGCCTAAGTCTTTAAGTCATGTGACCTCAGTATGTATATATTATTTGATTAAAGTATATTTTGTTACTAGTAGTAAGGCACTTGTTCCTAGTAGCGAACCTTGTTACTACTAGTAAGGCACCTGTTACTACTAGCGATGCACTTGTTCCTAGTAGAGTAAGACTCGGGGAATCCAAAAACAGTTTGGGTCGACTTGCAGAGTTGCCCAAGGAGACTGCGGGCTTCCTGTGTTGGGTCGTGAAGGATTTCAGCTGGGCCTGGGCACCTGTCGACGGGAGTTGTCGCGCGGGATGCGCTTTTCCATATTTTTCGTGCGCTGAGTTGGCGGATGAGGTTGGTGGATGCTGTTGGTTGGTTCGCCTTGAGTGATGAACGAACGATCTACTATTATTGACAACTCTTGACTGTCCGAAGAGGCGTACTCTTAGATCCTTAGTCCTTTTGGCTTAGATGGGATCTCTCACTAAACCACTATATGCATGCAGGTTAAACCTGGTAAAACCCTTCGCAAGGGACCCATGGCCAAGATCCATTGATCAAGTGCTGGATAGTGTGAATTGGACACAGTCAGAACAGGTCCGACATTTGGAGACCAAATTGCACCGATTCCTCATACGATCAGGATGCTACGTTTGGGGCTCCTGGCATCGAAAAAACGAACGGAGCGATCGGACGCTACGAACGGGGCTCCTGGCATGGCGCCATGGATGGCGTCCCTTCGGACCGGTCGAGGGACCTTCTCCACCTTCCCGCGGCCGTGACGTTTCCGCCGCTATCGAAACGACGGAGAAATCCGGTGATCCATCGCAGGTCCTTCTGATCCCCGAGATGGCATGGTTTGCCTTGTTCGGTGCTCTGATCTTCGAGTGCTGGGACTTGGCGAATGCGTGGCAGGCGCGGCGAAAACGACGAGACCGGAAGGACCAGTTCACCGGTGCTGGGATGTCTGGTGAGCGCCCCAAGCACTGGAAACACAGGGAGAAGCTTGGGGACTGATCCCGTGGTTGTGGTACTTCGCTCTTTTTTTGGGGGGGGGCTTTTTGGACATGTCTTGAACTAGCCTTTGAAGCTGGGTATATCAATCTATTTAAACTTGGACATCTATTTGGGCTTGTTTGGGTTCTGTGGCATGTTCGGTTTCACGAGGATGTTCCAGGTACTCTTGTTATATACATCCGTTTCGGAGCGATTCCCGGGCGCACTTCACCACAGCCGACAACCGTGAGGTGTGGTTAAGATAGAACAATTGAAAGATGATCTGCCAGGTGGTTGACGAGGGTGTTTGGGAGTCAGAGTTGGCTCTGTGGACACGGGAGCGGCCTGAACACCGATTCCGTTCGATGCGCGGCTCCGAACGTGTTTTTTTCCTCCAGGCATCCGATGCTTATGAACGTGGTAGTCGATTCGTGCCTCTCGGCTAAGACTTAGCATAAGAAACATTAAGAAACAGCCATTGCTATTAGGTTGGAGGCCATCGCTCTTAGGTTGGAGGCCATCGCCATTAGGGTGGAGGCCATTGTTATTGCTATTAGAGTGGGAGCCATTAAGGCCATAAGAAATGGCCGGGGGTGTGGATGTCTCAAGAGGGCCTTCTTGGCACCTAAAGCCGTGGGAAGCCCATCTAACCTCCCATCGTGTCGTCAGTGGTGATAGGTCCCAGGCTACACTTGTCTCAGCTGATGTTTGTGCGACTTGGACCCTGGTCTGAGAGCCCTGGTCCATTCAATGAGTGGGAGGGAAGAAGACCTAGCACGAGAGGAGCTATATATATATATATATATGAGAGTGAGGCGGGCAGACAGACGGACAGACAGCCAGGCAGGCAGACAGACAGACAAAGCAAATGTCTTGAAAACTGGACGCACGATGACTTGCCCTCCCGAAAAACCAACATGGACTCTGACAATGGACCTTGGAAGGCTCGTAGCCTCTCCGAGCTTTGTAAAGCGGGCCGGTGTGGCTGTCAGTGAAGCTGATGAAACTGCTGTCTCATCGCAGGTCCAGTAGGGAGCTGGTGGAGCGCTTGCCCATGCAGCGAGATGTTTCTTTTACGAAGGGGATATCAGTATCATGAATACCACTGGGCCGAGGGGAACATATCTGAATCGTGAAAACCCTTGTAGCCACTGCTATTACTGACCCTAAGATACCAAGGTCATAGATGAATGTGGATGCTGGATGCACTCCTCACCTTTTGCACGCCATATCACATGTATCAGCGACGCACTTCGTGAAACCCCCAGGATTTTGCTCTGGATCCTGGGCAACGGCACGTGGATGACCAGCGAATTCCTGTGCGCCCCAGAGGGCCGATGGCAGTCAGCGCGGAAAAGGGGCCGACCTTAGATCGAAGTCTTTACCCTCCTGGGCCCAAACAATCAATTGCTGCATAGTGAAACACTGAACAAATCGCAGAAACAGTATCTTCACACCTAGCTGAAGAGGGTGAAGTGTGGCACTTCATCTGTTGGAGGGTGTAGGTGTGCATCTTTCTGGCCAGGTACGAGACGCATTCCCGGAATATCAGCTTCCCCTGGCACCTCGCGCGCAAACTTGGGGGTAATTAGAGAATTTGCGAGCATTCGAGCTGACTTGCACAACTCGAGCCTGCCAGCTTTGAGACAGCTCAAGCTGGCGATGTGCTGGCCAAACCGGGTGAGTTGCCCACGTTCATTGGGGAGTTGAGTTGGTTTCACCACGTTCGCCGACCTCGAATCGGTTTGGAGCCTCTTCCTTCGCTCCACCGAACCCCTTCGCTTTGGCCCACTCGCCGCTCGGTGTGGCCCGGTCGCTCCCAGGTTTCATGGAGCTCCTGGGCGATCGGTGAGATGGCGAGACGACCGGTGGGCGGACGGCGGATGGACCCCCCGCCACAATCACAGCTCACGTGATGCTGTTTTTTACCACGACATCATGAAGATGCAAAGATGATGACACAATTCGATTTATATAGGTGATTTTCTGATGTTCTTTAAACTGCCAGCAGGCTTGGTTTTTCACATATCAATCGTTTGGACTGGTTCGATCTTACGATCATTGGTCCTTCTTGGCGACACGCTCCAGGCCGCGCGGACGGTCGCCGGTCCGCACTCCGAAAGCCCAGCCTCCGACGGTACTGGACGTGGACGGAGTGGAGTGATCCGCGGAAGTGACTGGGTATATAAGATGTTGGTGAGTATATATAGGGCTGTGAGTCAAAACCTAAAGCCCCAAACCCTGGTAGGTTGACCTGTATTCTGTTCATTTTTGGTGGTCAACCAAGGTCTCTGGTTTTGACCCAGGTCCATAGTTTGGCCACATGCCGCCGCACCCCCATCCCGAAGCCTGTGAATCACCGCTTTCCGAGGCCTTGCTGGGGCCAAAGACATGGGCGGATACGATCTTCATTGCGGCCTGATTGCACTGCAGGATGGTTTGCAGTAAGAAATCCGCAAATCACATTGTCGGGATGAACATTCAAAAGAAAAACAACCAGTTTTCCTGGATTTCTTACATTTCATGTCCCACAGTAACGTTTTGACGCCAAGGCCGCTGCTGTGCGCTTCTTGATGGAAGTTCAAAAAGACACGAGAAAGTGTATTGGGTCTGTTGTCACTATTGTAGAGAAAGGCGTTTACTAAGCATCATTATCCACTGTTAATTACTGGTAATGGGATATACCCAAGGTATGGTTTTTCAAGAGGGGGCTGTCAGAAACTATATAGTGGCTTCATTCTGAAGCATGGACAGAACCCAATGGGATTCTTCACTTTTGTGACCCACCTCCTCTATCTATGGTCTGCATTATGAAACATCTCAAACTCCCATGGTCCTCCCCAACCCCGCATTGGACCCCTGGTGACTCGCCCTCTTCGTGAGGTTTGCGCGGCCACTTTTTGGATTCTGGCGCTCATCATCGGCGTGGGCACGCAGACGCTGGGCCGGCAACCAGGACACCCGACCTCCTTGTTCCGCAGGCAGAATGGGAGACGGGGAGTTCATCGGAGAGGTGGGGGTTCTCCAACAAACAAAGCTCCTGTGGTTGATCTTCCAAATTCTGATACACTAGTTAGACCACATGGACATATTTAGATACACTATATATAGTTAGATACACTAGTTAGACCACTAGTTAGATACACTGGTTTTACATATTTATTGTAAAAACACCATGGACATCATGGACTTGCTGCCCTTGGCTTCGTTCCTCTGGCCTTTGGCGCCTTTGGCCTGTATTTAGCACCGCCCTTAGACCCTTTAGCAAGGGATCTCAGCTAGGACAAGTATACACATGCATATACATACATATATACATATAGTATGGTTTTGGACAAGCTGTTCTTATGAAACAGCATGAATCACCACCGACAGCCATCGATTCGATGGATTTTCTTCGCGGTGATCCAAGGCGGACGATGGGCCTGAGAGTCGAAGCCGAAGCCAGAGATATTAGATATATGTATATACATATAAGATATTGCATATAGTTTTGTTAAAGTTAAACTATATATAGAGAGAGTTAAGCGTATTATATATAATTAAGGTCTGTCCTATTAGCTGTAACAGTCAGTAAACAATTATCACTGTGTTTGGACAAGGCCTTTACTAACCATCATCATCCACGGTTACAGGTAATAGAATGGACCCAATATAGAATACATAGTTCACTTTTGAGATCTTCATCGAGATCCCGAAAATCCCCTCTTCTCACGCTTGGACCTTGTTGAGACACACACACACACACCCCTTCCTCATCATGTTCTCCAAACGTGGAAACGCTCCGAACGAACGAAGTGCGACGAAAAAACAAAACGACCCAATCGAATCGGCTGGGCCGCCGGTTCCGCGGCGGGAGAGGCTCAATGCGGACCTTTGGTGCATCTTTTGGATCTTGAAGGACCGACCCATCGAATCTTCGGCTGGGTCGTGTGGCTGCCGAATATCAAGGAGGTGTCCGTGGCGTCTAAGAAGTGTCAGTGTCTCACATCCGCACACAAGTTGGGGACCAGGAAGCGGAAGTTCGATCTGACTGCGACTAGCCTGTGTTCAATCTGGCTTCGTGGAGAAAGGGCCGGTCAGACCCGCCCATGGGGCAGTGGCCACTTGGGGGCAAGGCCCCAGACATCCCCAGACCCAAGACTTACAATGTGAATGCATCGTCGACTAGCTTCAGAGTCGTCAGGCTAGAAGCTAAGCGGCTCGCAACAGTCTTCAGGAGGAGCCTGACGGATGGAATCTACCCTGGAGCCTGACTGAACCCGATTTGCGACACGCTGAATAAACCAGCATATCAGGTAAGTTCGCATGGTCGTTTGGTCGTATTCGCTATTTGCGTTGCAGGATAGCTTTTGGTTGATGAGGCTTGCTTGGCCAGTGACCTGTCAGCAGAGTGAATGTTAATGGTCGATCAAACCTGCGCATCGTGTTGGCTCGTATCCTTCCGGGACTTCCACAATTTAGGCCTTCAAACTTGGCCTCCAAGTGAGGGTAGGTGATGGCACAAGCCACAAACAGCGGTGTCAATATGATTCCCCATGAGTTTAGGGGGGTTCCGCTTCGAACTCTGGTGATGCTTGAGTCTTCTGAGGCCATTGTCTCTTCCCTTCTGGTTCTCTACTGCTTGATCGCACTGAAGGGTGGCAATCCCATCTCAGGCCGCTCCGCTGTCGCCGCGTGGGTGCTGGTCCGATTTCTGGTCCCTGACCTTATAGAGGTTAAGTGACCTGAACTAGGACCCGTCACCTGGGGTACCCAACTGGGATAGTCGAACTAGGCTTCTGAAGACCTCTGTTGGTTTGGCACGACCGTCGTGGTCTTTGGGTTTTCTCGGCGCGAGGGCCCGTCGTGCCAGGATGCCCCCTGTTGACCATCGCCGAGATTTACTGGCTGTGCCACGGAGAAGAAAAGGTCTCAGATCCGTGGTGTGACCAAATCGGTTCATGGAGGTGAATTCCCGCAGCTTCTCCGAAGTCAGTGCATGAACGGCTGTCGGGGGTGACAAGATGAGGTTAGATTCGGTCCAGTGTCACCTTATGCAAGTCTCCTGGTGAGGAGTCTTTAAAGAGGATTGGATGTCCTACTTCAATGCCATTCCAGGGGGGGGGGCATATTCCTGGTCAGCACATCTGGTGAATACAGGGGAGAGGGCGAAGAGGAATGGACACGGACGCTTTTCATCGCCACACATCACTGACGAAGGTGACGAAGTGCTGACCGATGGGTCGATGATTCAACCATTGACCGTCAATCATCGACCTGATTCAACAGGAAGTTCGGCCTTTCCAGCCTTCTCAAAAATGATTGGACCCTGATGCCAATGTGTCCAGTATGCCAGATGACTTAGAGAGGATGTTCGTTTTTTCATTCGCAGGCTGGAGTTTGAGGCTTTGCTGGCTGTGTCTCTGACGAACTTAAGGTGTGCAAACACCATTTGGCTGATTGGTGAGCTTCTTTTGGATGATATCTTGGGGACGCGCGCCGCCTGGCAATTTCAAGGCCAAGACTAAGACTGAGCAGTCGTTTGGTTGAGCGGTGTTGCGGCACTGAGTAGCAAGCAAAAAAGAACGCCAGACAGATGGGCAGATGGATAGCGGACCTGCATCCAGATAGGCACAGATATATCATGGGTTTGTCTCCTCTAATGTATACTCATGTTCTTTTCCTGAGGTTGCTCAACTGAGGTTTTTGCTGGCATCTTTCTATCGCTCGCTTTCTATTATGGCCTGAAAAACCTCCGGGAGCTAGACGACGAAGAGAGTGTCTTGGAGCTGTTTGGTGGTTCCGTTTGGAGCGGGCCCCGGGCTTTGTGAGCGCACGGCAGGACGAGGGACATCGAGGACGGAGGATGGTTGACAACGTGACGATTCGGACAGGGACCTTGGGATGCTTGTTGAAGCGAAATGGACCCCTCCCATGGCATGGTGTTAGATTCTGTTAGATGGATACCATACAATACCATAGGATACGTTTGGGGAGATCTAGTTAAGCACAAACCATGCATACCGCTTACCAGTTCTTTTCTGCCACCAGTGGGTGGCAAACCCTTGCACTAAAGTTCCTCAATTTTGCATCCCTTCATAGGATGGGCTATTTGGCCGGCCTTTCAGGAATGATCAACAGTAGTTCGTCTCCAGTTTTCTTTTCCGAGACGCGGAACATGGTTCCTACGGTTCCGAGATCAGGCGACATGACGAAAACGCACCTGGCACGGCCGACGCCAGGACCACCCGGAAGCCAAAAGGGGCCCCACCGTGCCGGATCCCACGTTCCCACCTTTGGCCTCGGTGTCCCTCAAACAGACGGCCGATGCGCCGACCTACGTCTGCGCGGATGTCCGCGCAGACGTGCGGTTTGCGCGCCCAGAAGCCATCTTGTCAAAGCCTGTGAGCAAGAAGTGAGAGACCGAACTGCGGGCGATGTGCTGGGCCGCAGTGCTGGGCAGCAGTGCGTGCACTGTGATGATTGAGAGATGTGCTGGGTCTCCACGATCGCTTCATGCACAGCGTGCAGCATAGACACACACGATATATCACGATATCATGTTCCTTGTGCTATTCAAACACACATATCGATACATCACATCGATATATATATATATACATATACACTTATATATATGCTTTATATGTTATATATATTATATTATATTTAATCGTATTTAGTTATTATATGTTACTATATATACAATTATATTAGAATGTATATTCTCCCGGTTCGGATCTACGTGCATCCCAATTTTGGAGCTAAGTTCATTCAACTTGGCTAGCAATATTGGATCTTCAACCTTGATAAGCTTCAGAAGGATCATCATGAACTTGGAGTCGGGGTAGCATGAGGTCATCTCGATCTTCCCTTGTATATAAGCTTCATGATATAGTTTGGTCCAATACTCATCAGGGGCTTCCACATTGGAGTCCATCTCACCCTCTTTCTTGCGAACACCAATTGCGGTAGGTACATGGTATTCTTCATGTGACTATCATGTGTACTATTACATTGTGTTACATAAAAAAAACCATATAACCACTCTCTTTGCATGTCAGGGCAATGATGTGTGTTTTAGGTGCATCCTGCCTAACGGCCAAGGGCCCTTCGTAGGTGCGTAGGTGCTGTCAATACTACACTCAGAGTGTACTTTCGTTGCTTCACCAGGACCGCTTTGTGGGGTGGACGATGCACACCGGATGGTGGATATAGCCTAGCGCCTAGCAGGTCAGACCAGTCCGACAGACCAGTCCGACCGGAGGCAAAGATCCAACGGCTCACCTGGGAACAGGTGAGGAACAGCAAGAGGAACATCTAAAGGATCAAGAGGAACAGGTGAGCAACAGGTGAGACCTTTCAATCATCCAACGGAGAAGCGGGTCAGATCAGTGAGGAGGGAAACCCCTCCAATTAGTGCTTCTTGCCTTTTGGAGATGGTCTTCCTGGGTGAATGGAACACTTCCCCCATGGGGGGATGAGTTTTTTGCCAGTTGCGCATACAATGCGCGTGATAAGGGTAGTAGTTTTTACTGTAAGATGGATGCTGGCCTCCCCCTTTGTAATTTACCCCACTGGGTCGCAAAATGGCATGCTGGCATTGACTTCACATGCAGCCGACTCCGCCCACTTCACATGCCACTCGCGGAGCCCGCTGTTTCACTGCCGGATGGGGCACGAGCACTGGAAGAAGTCGATCATCGCGAGGGTCGTGTACGTGACGAGCGCTGGATGTGGGAGCGGGTGATTTGGTCATGTTGTTCGGCTGACCGAAGGAACATGTTGGAGGCAAAAAGACACCAACACGTACAGGCCCCTGAATGTCCTTATTTGATCTTAATTGTCCATCATATGTCACGTTGAAATTGAGCAGAATATTCTGGATTTGCCGAGCAAGTCATTTTCTGGGCAGAGCAGATCCACTGTTTCTTCGATTTCGGTCGTTAGGCCTGGCAGTCCTGACACCGTGGCCGTTGGGCAGGGAATTGATCGTTGTCCCCTTTCTTCAATGATTGCAACCTTCGACGGAAGGCCATCGCTCAGTTGGAGAGGGCCATCACCTACGAACGGTTTGATCGAGGGCCACCGATGAACGGCCGAGGCACTCAATGATGTGCTTGAGGCTGATGTGCCAAGGGGGCCCAGACTCGGTGAGTGTGGTAGCGCCCCGACCCTCGCCCGACCGGCACCAACGAAGAACGCCACAAGGCGGGCAGTTTGCTGACTGAAGTGACGGTCAAAGGGGTTCACAGGGGGGGGAGGGGGCACCTCAAATGACCTTCTCCAAACCCAGAATTGGTAAGTTTAAGGATGTTGAAGGGGAAGTCTATAGGCAACTCATAGTTTGGGGTGTGAAAACCCTGGTTTCCTGGTTGACTTATTCCCTTCAACCCATCCATCTATCATTGAGGTTCTCTCCATCTTTGCGTTTGAGCCGAGAGGCCGGACATCCGGTCCCCTGGAGACGTGAGAGGGTCGAGACGAAGGGGGTCGCATGTGTCCATTCATTCGGAGCTTCACCAGGTGCCCAAATGCGGCGCCGGAGTGCCCTGGTCTTTCCTTTCCCCAGAGAGCATGAGCTATTGGGGTTCCTACTTCAAGTGCAGGAAGAGGATGGAGTACAGCTGCTTGTGTGCGCTATAATTAAGGGTGCGCTTGGGTGCTGAAGGCACCGCTCCGGGTGCTTTTTCGGGTTTTCGATGATGCCGCTGTGTGCACCGAGCCACCGGGTACTGGAGGGTGCTCCTATGCCACCGTGTGAGTCACTAGTCTATGCCTTCGGCTCCACTGTCTGGGGTCTATGCCACCGTGTGAGTCACTCACTAGTCTATATGAACCTGGTCTAGTCAAGGCACTCGGAGACTTGGTGAATTGAAATGGATAGTGTTGCCAGAATGCCGCTTGGTTGAAGATGAACATGCACACACACATGTAAGGTGGTCTTGATCCTGCAAAGAAAGGAACTTCAAATCCTGCGAGTTCAAACCCTTCAAGTTCAACTCACGGCAACGTTTCGAAGGGGGTCGGCCGCTCGTTCATGAGCACAGAAACGAACCCAGGCCAAGAAAGAGGTCGTGTTCTAACAAGAAGCAGGGACCAGTCGTGGTCTCAAGTCACGCAGGTACAGGTGGCTAATCAGCCCCACCCCTCCCTCAATGCCACGGTATATAAATCTTCGTTGCGTATGGTTGGGAATGAGCCATTCATCCCAAGAAGCGGTGATTGATTCGCGAGAAATGAATCGAATCTCTTGCTGGAAGCCGCATGGACCTCGAGGATAGCCCACGATAGTTTGGCTACATGTTGCCTACTGCTTGACTGTGTGTTTGGCTCAAGGCCGCATGTGTTTTTGGGGCCCACAGTACAACATAGTACAACCACACAGCTCAGTTAAAAGTGCAAGCACACGATGCGGTATACCCTGTGGCTTCCAAGAGTTTTCCAAGCTCAGGAGCATTCTAGGGTTCAGATGGTGGTTTGGAGGCCACCCCGGGTCACCCACGGACAGCTTTCATCAGCGACCTCGACCTCCGACACGGAAACGGAGGCCAGTTTGGCGGAGACGGAGGCGCCGGACCACGAATCACAGGCGCGGAGCGGCCGAGATGCGGGGGACCTCACATGCACAAAGCAAGGTTAAAACCTTTGCAGTGATGGGGCGCGCAAGCGGGGCGCGCACCCTGCTTTTTTCAACTGATGTACTTAGTTCGAGCTGATGACTTGAATAAAGAGAGCCTCACGAATGGTAGCGCATGGTTGGACATCGGCTTGTGATCAACTGGGCTTGGCAAGTTCCACAACTGTGGTTAGGATGTTTTAGGTGATTAAGTGGATGATTTCACACCCCTACTTTCCAGCAACTCTTTCAGGAACTGCTGGTCTTTTTCGAGAGGCGACTTGTTGACTCATGATACTCATGTTTTTCGCGCTTCGTGCCTTCCAATTTGGTACCTCCTCCCAATTGGTGAGGACGAAGGAGATGAAGCTGAAACATCCTTCAGTGAGGGCTTTGAGGAGGAGACGACGCGGAAAAACCTGCTGCGGGGAGGCTTTGAAAAGGAGGGCAAGGCACAAGGGGGATTACTCTGCTTCTTCACATTTTTTGATTTTTTGGAGCCACGGGGGTTTGCTTTGGGCTTTCGCTTGAGTTTAATTTGAGCACTCCACTGTGTCCTCGTGCATCCTTGTGGTCGAGAGTCTAGGTCTGGGCAGTACTGCTAGGTACTGCCGTTTTTCTTCTCCGATTCTTGGTTTTAGAATGTTTTAGAGCGCCAGCTGCCTGGATCTTTTGGCTCCTTTTGGATTACCATTGCCCTAAAATTGGTCTAGAAGGCACATCATAAGAAAACTTCTCATTCTGATGACACATGCCGATGTCTTCAATCTAATTTTGTCTTAACATGGAACCGGATTCCAGATGTCACTCGTGTTTTGAACATGGTTTGCCTTGGCCGGAAGCACTTGTGTCTTTGCCAGGTAGGAGAAACCAGTCGGAACCGGTGGGAGCCGTGCGGTTTGTTTCACCAGACGGTTCGGAGCAGAAAGATGGCTTGTTCGAAGGAGATCAGAAGCGTTCTTCACCTACGGTTTGGGGACTCAGAGAAGAACGGGTTCATCCAACGGGTTCATCCAGCTTGCATTCTGAGTAAGTATGAGCTGCTCTACCAGACCAAAAATGCTTGCTTTCCCTCATCTTCTTGAGAAATGATTCCAGCTACATCTACTTTAGCATGGCTTGTTTGTGGTTTCGGGGGTTTGGGGAGTGCAACCATCGACCTGTGACATGGTCATTGAAGAAGAGACCTTCTGAGCGTCTTGTGCGATGGGCAGATTTCTGGGCAGTATTTTTTTGCGACGGGACAGCGGAGCGAATTGACATTCAAACATCAATCTACATACTCTATAGTCTATCCTAAAGGTGAGACTATAGAGAGCCACATATAGGACAGATTGAAGTCTCCTCTTAACGATCGTCTCCTCTTTACTCTCACATAGAGAGCCACACAGTTACACCAAACCACATAACGTGTGTGACCGAACTCGCCTGTCTCAGGCGTGGGGGGGTCTCAGCTGAGGCGCAGGGCCCCTCTGGGACTTGGGAACCCGAACAACGCCGACTGGACGCTTCAGGGTTTTCACGAAAGGATCTGGCATTTGCCAGCCGCTTTGTTTTGCCCGTCCGAGAAGGTTGGGTGGCGAATCGCTTCATCGCTTCACTTCTTGCAATGCGAATCGGTGCATTAGTTGACAATTGATGAATATGAGCTACCTAGCACTTCCAATGGGTGCCCAATGGATACCTATAGGTCGGGTATGGCAGGTTTATTTAGGGTTGCCCATTGGTGACCGGTTGGAAGCACCTGGTATTGACCACTTCGGCCGCCTTCGGCCCATGCGAGTCCGAGACGATGCCAGGCCAAAGGGGCGTGGAACCACTTCACATCCAGCAAGCCAGGGGAGCTCGGACTCGGTGCTCCATGAGCCCACCTCCGTGAACCGCCGTGGTGAAGACGATAGGGCCCGTCCATGCCTCTGTTTTACACCATCCGGCGTAAATCAATCAATCACAATCGATCATGTGCGTCTACTACGGCTCGAAGCGTGGGACCCACGCACGCCTTTTCCTCCGTGTCTACCAAGGTCGTGGCCAAGCAAAGAGAAGAGCACACAGCAAGCCAAGGGTTTGAAGAAAGTGATGAGGAGCAGTGAAAACATTGCAAGTGTGGACAGTTTTGGATAGTTCTTGTCTATTCTTGTCCTCCACACTGGCATGATAGTAGTCATACAGTACTCAAAAGGAATGAGCAGGAAAGGAAAAGGAAACGGACAAGGAAAGACCCAAAGGGAAAAGGTATATAATGTAAATCACAATCTGGAGCTGACTATGTGTAAACTGTTGCATGGGAGGGGGGCTGCCCCATTCAGGGATATTCAATGGGGAAGTCTGCAGACCGGACGAGTATTGGATTCTTCATGTTCTGAATTCGGGCGGTTCCCAGGGTTCTCGTGGAACTCAAGTCTCCTCGTTCTGGCAAGCACATGACGTGTTCAAGACGCTTCGCGCCGACAGCCGCCCACACCGCGCACGAACTGCCGAAGTTAGTGAAATGGAAGTAGCCATCTAGGCGCCAGGTTGGGGACAAGTGCAGCCATCTAGGCGCCAGGTTGGGGACAAGTGCAGCCATCTAGGCGCCAGGTTGGCTGTCTTACGGCTGCGTTGGAGCCATCTTGGGGCCAACTTCGTCTACCTTGGGGCCCATAATTAATGGTGATACAACTTCGGCCTTGCCAAAAGCCATCAAAAAATACACCTCCAAAACGCTCTCCCCAGTGGCCCTGCAGCCGAGCAAGAATCAACGCAGCAACCAGCTCAAAACACAAAAACTCCTCCAAAACGCTCTCCCCAGTGGCCCTGCAAGCACGACGTAACGAAACATCAAATGTACCTCCAAAACGCTCTCCCCAGTGGCCCTGCAGCCCAACCATAGCCGTGTGCACGCCCCCCCCTAGCAAAGCTATTTGCATAGCAGCAGAGCTTAGAGAGCCCCATAGCACGCCCTGCACCGACAAGCGGTGTGGGCGGATTTCAGGACCCTCCATGCCCCTTGGTCTGGGTGGCCCTGACTCCAGACCCGACTCCAGACCCGACGTTCCTCCAGTTCCACTGCTCCACCTGGGAGGGTCAGGTCCCTGCTGGAACGCCCAACCGTTCGTGTCACCCATCGCGCGGCTTGGTTTCGTCCACCGCGACTGAAGCGTTTTGGGGGGAGCGGGCGAACGCACGGCCCCCGGAGTGACGTGTCGTCGCGTGGAAAAACATGAAAAACGATTGAAACGAGCTGCATTGGAAGGAATGTCCTGCAAGAATGTCACACAGAATGAGGTTTTCAATTTGCTTGCTAGCATTCGGGTCCGTGGATTCATTTCGTTTCTTTCGGGCATGCTTGTCGCATCTTGTCGCTGTGTAGCATGCGGGAACCAGCGGGAATTATTTGTCCAAACGGTCTATATCTTGTGAATTCAGATGTGACAGGACTGTGATGGAAGATGATGAAACATTATTTGAACGAGGATTGAAAATGAGATTTGGAGACTTTATTGGTGGGTTGCGACCCTCTTTCCAACGGGATTGCTACCATATTCAGGTCAGACATCTGCGGGCCATTTACATCTGTTCATTGGGAATTCTTGGTCAGGTGAGGTTTGGTTCCTCGGCATCCCTCAGCTCAGGCAAGGGACCTGCACCAGAAAGCACCATGTGACTTCGGTCTGCCATGGACTCGGCGGACCCGAGACTTGGCCCGGCTAGGTCACCGCGACCGCCCCGTCAGGAGCGACAAATGCCCTTTCACCCAACAAGTGGGCCATGCAACTCTCGACAGCCTCGCCACTGGGCAGCGACCGGTCGGACCAGCGAGGGAGACGGAATGGCGAATCGGTGGTTTGCTGCATCTTTCATGGACACACCCCATTGAGTCTCAGTCAGTCTCTGCTCAGTTCCACAGACATCACCAGTTTTCACAGTTCGGGACTTGGTTTGATCCACCTTCTCAGCGAATCCCGGGTCCACCGCTGATCGGGCGCGCTTTTCGTCGAGGAGCTGCACCGCCCTGAGGTCGATGCCATGGAGGTGCAAGAGTTTCGGCCAGGCGCGAGATGGGCAGCCAGAGTCGCGAGATGGGAGATGTCCAGCTGCTAGAAAAGCAGTCTCAATGTCAGACTTGTCCTAAGATTAAAGGGATGTGCCCATCTGAGTAGCAGAAGGAAACATGAAGCTTATTGAAGACAGCGACTGCATTGGTAAAGACGAATGCGAGAATCGTCCCACCTTCAAGTGAGAGCAAACTATGAATTATGAACTAAAGCTGCCAAGTTTTGCCATGTTCGGGACACCGGCTAAGAGATGTCACAACTCTCGAGCCTAACCGCTCCAGAGAAAAGCCTTCCAGGTCAGCAGGTGTGTCAACAAGATGCTCAAGGTGTTCGGATGCTCAAGGTGTTTGTGGAACAGGGCAGCTCGGTGTGGCCTCCACTCGGCATTTCTGAGTCTTGGACCCCTCACCCAGGAAGGTCCACACACCTGGCCCTCGGAGGTGTGTCAAAACGCTGGTTCGCTTCGCTTCAAAGCCCTTCGCCGAGATCTCATAAACCAGCACCCGACTCTATGGGTCACCGCCCAACAACCCGCAAAAAAAGGAGACCTGCTGGATGCAGGATTCAGTTTGACCATGTTGCGCCTTTTTTTTCTTGGCTCAACCAGGGTCCCAAGCGGTGTTTTCAGGACAGGTGAGCTATAGGTGAGAAAAAAAACACGTGGAGGGATCGCTCCTCGCTGAGGATTGTGCCTATGTGATCCTTTCTGGGAGTGTTTCGGTCTTCAAGGACGGGGTCTCGTGTTGCTAGGGAGGTCGCTCGAACTATCAAGGCAGGTGAGCCACATGGGTAGCACATCGCCTGCAGATGCCGTTTTTGTGGCGTTCGAACGACCACTGTGGATGGGTTCGGTGAAGAGCGACGTCGACGACGGGTCCTTTTTGGTGTCTGAGACAGCTGGAACATTCCAAGCAGGAGCGTGCACATGAAGAGCGAGTGTGCTGCTCAGAGTCGCAGGTGCCCTTTGAGCACCAAGGCGACATGGATATTAACGGATCCTGATTGATGCATCTGTTGACAAGTACTTGGGCTGGGATTGCAGGTGCAATTTGGACCTAGTGATTAGCCTCGGTTGGACCGTCGCGATTGTTCTTTTTCTAGTTCCAAGGGTGGAAGTCTAAGGGCTGGACAGTTAGAGGCTGGACAGTTCTGCAGGTTGCATCACCTTTCCGAGTAAATGAATGACACAGTATGCTGAGTCCTCTCGTGTTTTTCGCACAAAGGGCGCGCTTCCACCGAGATCTTCGTCAGAAGCCTGGGTGCTGGCAGCTTCTTCGGCGAGGGTTCGATGCTTTGGCGGACCCCACGCACACGGAGCGTGTGCGCCGCCCACCGCGGAGACTCGCTGAAGCCGGATGGACCAAGAAAGTGCCTCATGGCACCGGAATCGTGCCATGTGGTTTCACGTGTCACAGGCTCACCATGTACATGTTCCTACTACTATTGGGCTCAAGGACTCATCGAAGGACTCATCGAACACCTTCAGTCTACCCCTTCTTTCGTCTCGAGGGTTGGGAATGGGGAAACGATAGGAAGCACCGAAGTTTGAGGATTGAGGCGGAGCCCCGTCTTGGTGGAGAAGGCACACGGTTTTAAACCATCGTGACATGGAGAGGTGTCCGCCGTGTGAACGGAGTGCGATTCAGAATGATTGGAAGAATGTATATGGGGGCATTTTCGCAGAGGATTCGTGGATGGAACTTGGAGCGAGGTATTCCAACTATAATTGCCTACCCCTGCTTACCCAAATTCCAATAGATACCACACAGAATTACAACTTCTACTTCCATGCTAAGGTTTTCAGGTACTGTAGTATTATGTCTCAGTCTGCGTTTCTTTGGTTTCTTTGACTTCCGCGCTCTGAAAACACCAAAAGCCGATGGCTCACATGCTGGCGGTGACCCAACCCCCGCGGCCAAAACATGCGCTCGTTCGAGGTACATGGATGAGAGAGGTCCAGCCACACTGGGCATTTTGTACCGCGAGGCACGGCCGCTCCGGCCGACCGCAACATCATCACCGGATGAGACTGGTGGACATCCCTTTCAGAATGAGACTGGAATCATGCACAGTGGAGGTTCTGTGCGTTCCACCGCAGGTTCTGTGCCGATGCTGGAGTTTCGAAGTCCAACATATATATATATATATATATCATTCTAAAGTATTTTAAGATCGTTGTATCGTGGCTTCCAAGGGGAAGCCACCTTTTGGAGCCCAACTTGAAGGTGTATCATCTTTACGGTACGATTTCAACCATGTTTACCCCCTGCCGAAAGAGGTTTTTCAATCCATGTTTGGGGTTTTGTACTTGGTTTAGCCCACATGAACCCGCCATACAACATGGCAAACGTCAGTGTGGGTGCGAGGATTCGCAGGTGGCATCCATGTCTGGGGTTTTATACATCAAGAGCCTACATGATAGCCCTTCCAGGCCTACCACGACCTGGTGGTGCGCAGCGAGATCAAAGAGCGCAGTCGCAGAGAGGCCAGGAAACAGCGTGGGTTGCTATCCTAGCATTTCAAGTGGAAATAGGAATGAAATGGAATGAATAAACAAGTTTAGCTGTTTAGCTCTAAAATGCTCTATCAAAATTTTCAATTTTTTTTGCTGCAGATGCCTTCCTGCACTGTAGAGGTCAGTTTTGAATTGGAATTTAACGTTCAGAGCACTTTTCTGCATTCCGTATTCCCAAATTCTTCGCAAGCCAACGCCGGATTTCGGGGGGATTTGGCCCTTGACGGCCCTTGGGGGGTTCGGTTCAGACATCCTCAAACAGTGGTGAACCAGAGGTCTTTTTTCGTCTCAGCGGAAGTGCGCCCGGGGAAAAGTCTTTTTGTGTTGTGCGTGCGTGCCAAGAACGCGCAAAGGTATAAGGAAGGATTACCTGGTTGACCAATTTGGCAATGTAGGTGTCCATTTGGTTGGGTGCTGACGAGATGCAGTGATCCAAGAAAACGATTGAACTTAGGGGACCGAACCGACAGCCTATTTTTACCGTTTGAACTGGTGCGCTCCAATTTGAACAGGTGAGAACATCACATACTCTCGTACCTTATACATTTAATTCGCGAACGACCATTTGGGTGCCTATGGTGCCGGGCAGCCATGGTGTCAGCCACGGTAAGCTGGTGCCATGATGGGTCCAACCTTCTAGCGATGGCCTCCAACCTACTAGTGATGGCCTCCAACCCAATAGCGAGCTGCATCACTTCCTCACTTCCAACCCCGAGGACTACCTACGAAGAGCCCCGGTACTGGAAACCTTGAGCGACGAGCAGATCGCACAGATCGCCGATGCGTGGGAAGAGCTCAGAGGGCGGCGGTACGGGTTGGGATCGCCCTGGGGTCGGATATGTTCGGTCTTTTTGCGGTGTTCGGCTGGCAAGTGGAACATGAGTCTGGGCATTTTCGGCAACAAAGCATGTCAGAAACTGTTCATATTCTGTTTGATGTTGTTTCCTTCTGTTTTGGATCGCCTTGAAGTGCTCGGAGCGATCCATTGGGGGCCAGCCCTCCGATTTGGGCTCAAGATCCAAGTTTTCCCGAACTTGAACTGTCGCCAGCCACATTGTGCGTCATGCCAGCCAACAGTGCAGAGAAGGCTGCTGATGCAGAGCGCATGGTCAAATTGATCCAAGAGCTGGCGATCGAGAAGGGGCACTACAAGAACTACAAGGCTTTGCAAAGTGAAGTTGTGCGCCGAGTGCCCGTCCACGTCTTTCATGATGAGTCTGCCAAAGTGCAGTACAGCGATTGCGAAGATTCAGTCTTTGACTATGTGGAGCAGCACAGGCTCAATGAAGAGAATGGACTCAATCTCTTTGCTGAGCAGTTTCAGAAAGTGCATGGCCAGGATCACAAGAGCTTCACCGAAAAGTGGCTTCTGGAGGAAGCTGGTTGGGAGATTGAATTAGAGGGGGTCCTTGAACATCCAACCTTTGCTGATTTCGTGGGTGTGGTTGACATGGTTCCCATTGAAAACTATGGTTTTTCCAAGATGATTTTTGACGAGGCTGACTTCATGGGTACTTTCGAGCTTGGCAGCGGGCCAAGTCATGCAAAGACCAAGTCCACCTATGCTGGGATCGATGATGGAAGCCAAAAGTTCACAGAGGCCGAGATTCAAGAGCTGAAATCTTTCGAGGCAGACAGGAAGGCCCGAGGAAAGCCGCATCAGGAAGACAAGGAGTCTTGTTGCGGCTCTACCCAAATCCAACCGCACAAGTTGGGCCAGGGTGAATATTTGCAATTCCAGCTTCGCCGAGAGAACGTGGAGCCATACGCGAACAACTGGATCAGCGTCAAGAGGATTCTGAGTATGGCGCCAGATGATCCGAAGACGCCGCTTTATATCTTCACGGCATCAGCGAATGGCATTGTGCGCTTTCATCCTCAGGCGGAGAACTGGCGCATGTTGCTGTGGTTTGCATACCTTGACAGCGCTGACCTGGCTGACTTCGCGCAGAACATGGCACATGGGCTGAAATATGGGTGCTTTTGTTTCGGTGTCACATACAAGGAGAAGAAGAACTATGTCACCAGCACGGGGAAGCGCAAAAAAGGCGGCCGCACCGTCATCATGCGCTACAACCGCTGGGCGACAGACAATGTGCCCTTGGTGGCTTTTGTGGTCCAGCACCATGACAATCAGGACCCATCCGTGCCCAAGCAGCCGTCGATGTGTAGCAGCTGCTGCTGCTCATGACGCTGATGGCTAAGAACGCCATGAGAGAGCTGCTGGAGAAATGTCTTTAGCCCTCCGCGCAATTGCTTGCACTTGCTGCAAATCCTTGGTACTCGCATGTCATTTGCCTTTTTCTTTGGTTGGTTTTCGTTCGTGACACCGGCGAGCATTTGATCTGAGAGTAAAGTAAATATGCACTTCCCATGTAAGTGAGACGGTGCCGTCGCGGTTCCGCTGTGAAACTGCGGTTGCATGATATTGCATGCTGCAATTTGGAAGAAGTGCTAGATCATGTATCATGTGTAGGCGATGCAATTTGCGGAAGTAGCACGTTGTAACGTTAACAACATGTCGATGCAATTATTTGTTGCCAATCATGCATTTTTGGATGTAAACGCAAGTGGCCCCCCAAAAGGTGTGCTGCAAGAGCCGATCATTCTGTAGCCGATCAATTTTGTCTCAGGCTGCAGACTGAGCAATACGATCCAGATGAGGCGGTTCACCTGGAGTTTGTTCGCATTTTTGTGCCTCAGATGATGAAAATGGGCACGGTAGTACATGGAATAGTTCATTGACTCGTAGATCATACAATGTAGATTGGATACTTGGTTCATGGTGGTCTCCTCGCACCCATGCTTGGTGGCAGGATATTGTCACGCAGGGCGAGCGCGGAGACAAGCCCCTTGGCTGCAGATGTGGACTTGCTGCGGGCTAGCAGATTGCTGTTTTCGGATTTGAGGTTCAACTTTCAACCTGACAGTCAAGAGGATTCCAATTTTCACATCTTGGCAGTTTTGGTCAATCAGCTTGCAAGGAGATGCGTCGTCGTTAGGACTGGAGCCCAACCGTTCTTCTCAGGCTTTATGTCATTCTCGAGGGCACGTGTGTCAGCAGCCTCAGTCCGTGGCCAGTGAGGGACCAATGCCTTCGATGGCGGTTTTCCAGGGATCATGTTGGTGCAAAGTAACTACTGTATATATATATATATGTGAAGACACTCGAGAGGGATATCAGTGATATCAGCTCATCTTGCTCACCCGCCAATGTCAATGATGGCCTTTTTCAAAGGCAAACCTGAGATTGCAGATTGAACAAGAAATTGTTCAAGTGTTACAGGGGAGAGGCTTCGTTTGGTGGAAGTCGCTGAAGTCGTGTTTCTTTCTGCTGAAAGGTATTTTCAGCATTCTTATACTACCCGAGCTCGAATTGCTTGAGCAAAAACGTCTTCAAGCTGCACCAGTTCTTCTCTTTTCACGATGTGCCACCCTCTAGGACTCTAGGATATGTATTGAGACGTCCAGCAATACACCGCAGAGAACATGCACAATTCACTGTCTAGCGATGTTGCACCGCAGGGGGTGTCGTGTTGCGGCCAGGCCTGTGCCGCGCCTGCCACATACTTCGCAAGCAAGTAAGCATGTTCCGGGCAAGGCCAACGTTTTGACGTCTGTAGGGTTTTACTGTATGCAACCATGGTTCTTGACGCAGGATGAATCAGGTTTGTCGGAAAAAACCACGCCGATGCCGCAGGTCAAAGGTTGGTCACGTGCGAGGAAAAAGGGGTGAGAGTAGTGGGAATAGTCTATCCCAAACGCTCCATGTATGCCATGTATGCCTACATTGACTCCCCAAACCACCCCAATGTAGGCATACACTCCATACATGGAGGGTCTGGGTATTGAAGTTCTTCCCTTTGCACCAAAATGGTCAGCCTCACTTGATGATATTGCGTGCACTGGCCTTGGCCTGAGTTGGTGTGACCACGGCCCTTGCGCGTTGCATGTGGGAGTTGGTTTGCTGAGGTCGTGACTGTGAAGACTGGAACTGCCGGAGACATTGACATCCAGGAGCGGAGATCAATTCCTGCCTGGGACGCCATTATTAGGCTAAGCCAAGTTGAACATGTCTTTCTGCAGATGTCGGCTTGAAGGATCGGGAGCTTGCCAAAACAACTGGAAGCTTCGTCACGTCACGCCAGCCCCGGCCGAGACAACTGCGTGATCATACTCAGGAGCACCGGCGAATTCATGCAGGGGATATGTTTGGCGAGAAGGCCCGTCGACTCGGCCGCCTCAGGTCGACTCGCTCGACTCGGTCGGGCGGTTGTGGCCAAAAAGGGCCGCGGGGAGCAGGCTCAAATGGGATTTGTTGTGTTGGGTCGAACCACCCACGGGCTCCAGGATTTAAGCCAAGTTGCGGGCTCTGTCAATGTTCAATTCTCGAAAATTGCCTTAGAGCCGGGGCTTCGCAGATCGGAGTGGGAGAAGCAAATCTATCACAAGGGGGGAAGGACATCTATCATTATCTAAAGATACTAGTCGCTGAGTGGATCTGGGCTCTCTGCGACTCAGCGACTCTTTGGTCCCTCCTTCTTTTCATCACGAACCGAGCAACGCACAACTGCGGCTCCCAAAGATGCCCCAAAACCATGTGCAAGAGCACAAGGACCTAAGGATGGACAAAAAGAGACCAGGGTCAAGGGCACCGCTATCAGTAACAAGTGTATAGTCAGAATTGGGCACTACTACTGCATAGCCAGAAGCTACTAGTAACTAGTAACAAAGGGCATAGCATGGCATAGCCACTCGTACTGGTTACTAGGAACAAGTGCATCACTTTACTTCGCACCGCTCCCTCTTTTGAGTCTTGTTTGGGCCTGGGCCTTCCGGCCTCTGCCGGAAACCCAAACGAGCGAGGTGACCCAGACGGCCAACCGGTTGCCGCGGTTGCCTCCGATACTCGACCCTTGGTGAAAGCGTATTGTTTGACCTAGAGAGGTTGAACAGCCCATCGACGATCGAAGCCATTGAGCCTCTGTTTCAATCAGATCTTGGCATGTATGTAGTTCCTCCCACAACCAGGGGAACTAGGTAGTAACTAGGTAATCACTAGGCAGTGATCACTTATCACATGCCTAGGGAAACAGGTTATCACTAGGTAACTAGGTACATTGATCAGATACAGCTGGGATCAGTTCGGCCGCCAGGCGCTGCTGGAGAATACCCGGCGCTCCGCCTCGGTGACCGCGGTGACCCATGTGGAGGTCGGAAGGGTCTGGCCCAGGTCGGTCGGAGGTGTCAGATGGCGACCTCAAGATGTCCTGAAAACATGGGGGGTTCATATAAACCACCGACATTGAGGTCTGTGGCATTGGTCCTCTCAATCCACTATACGTTTATGATGAATTTCTCTGTTTTTCTTTGTTTTCGGGGGTACGGGTGCCCACCCGTGAGTTGACTTCTTTCAGTTCCCCACATCCCTGACTTCCAACCAACGCTTGGGAGGGCTTCCTCCGCGTTGGAGCAGGTCAGACGGAACTGACTTTCGGCTTTCGTCGACCCACCTTGGTGGGAGCGTCTCTTTGAAGCACCCAAGTAGAACTTCTTTCATCCTCTTTCACCGCCAAACATGTGTCTGAACAGATGCGCCACAAATGGTCTGCAGTCTGTTGTCAGCAGTGCTGCTCCCCGCTCGCCCAACACTCTCCAGGTGCTTTTTCTCAAGCGTGCGGCGTTCGAGCGCATGCTGGAAACCAAGTGGCATGATCATGGGTGCTGCGAAACAGAATGATTCCTTCAAGATTCCTGTATTATGGCATTATGGGTTGTTGAGGAAGACACTGGAAGTGTTAATGCAACCCTCAATGCAAGGGGCCTCGGATTTTTTTGTAAACTGCAGCATGGCAACATTTACGGATTGCACCCCCCACCCATGTTCCAGTGGCACATTGTCAGGCCCATGGTTCTTCATTTGTGATCTTTGGCGGATGGGAAGATAGATGCATGCACCGTCTGACAACCTCAAATGGCACCCCAAACTCCAACCTTTATGAAGGACAAGAGTGACAAGAGGCTGTAAAGCAGAAGCATGGGCGAAGGGGAGGCCATCGCCAGTAGGTTGGAGGCCAGTACTAGTAGCCAGACTCAGACCATCGCTGGTTTTCAGTGGCTGGATGTGGCTGTCCTTACTCAGGCTCGGTCCTTTGAGTCAACTGCAAAGGATGCACTACCTCTCAGACCCCAGGCGTGTGGACGCGCATTTGCGACGCGCACGCGACGCGCAGAAGAGCAGGGAAGATGGGGTCGCAGAACGTGATGCCGTGATACGGTCGGGTGCTCAAACTGAGCGTTTCTGGCCGATTCAGTTGGCATGACATTTGCAGGCCCACAGGCTTGTGTGAAGCTGGCCCCTTGATCCTTTCATATCCTTTTTTGGCTGGAAGTTTGATCGCAGCTTCAGCCAGACTTGTCATTCGGTCTTCGCCCTGGGAGTTTGAGTTTGTTGCCCTTAAGCTCTCAGTTTGACAAGCTTTGTTAAGTAGTAAGGCTCGGTATCTCGAAGGTCATTCCCACTGATCGTCAGCAGAAGCTTGTCATTTCTTTGGGTTCAGACCCTTCTGAACGGCTGCCATACATGCAGCAACCCCCACCTTCCCTGGGGTCACCCCTTGTGGGAGGGTAGATGGGTCACAAGGAAATGAAATGGATTGATTGTCCACTCTCCATTTGTTTTGCTTCGCGGCCCGCGACGTCTTCAGGCGAAGCATTGCCAACTTTTATCAACCAGGTGATGAATCTGGCCCCGCAGGCTGCACTCGGTGGAAGGATCGACTGGAGAGTTTCGTACCATTGGCGGACCTCCCAAGCCGCGATCCTAGGAATGTATGGGACGTCGTCGTCGTTTCTATCCAGCCAACGGAACCTTTATGCCAACTTATGCCAGCTCCTTTTCTGGGTGGTGGTTTAAGATCCTTCTGTTTATAACATGTTATCACCTTGACAGACCTTTACTTGAGATGAGGAAGATCCCACTGACTCCTATTTTCCGAGTTGAAACCCAACGAGTTGACGAAGACGGGATTCTCTTGAGCCCTGCCCCCTTACTGAGATAAACTCTGCAAGGCTCGGTCTCTTTGGTCAACCTTGACTGATCCTTCTGCTGCGGCGCGACCAGCCAAGAAACACCACGTCGGTGGGACCTTTCAGTCTATTGGCTTGGCATGCAACTTGCCGCTGGAAGTTTAGGTGTGTAAAGTTCACGCTGTGCACTTGTGTTTCGGCAGTTCGAACTGTTTTCGACCTTCACTTACCGTCGTTCCCTCTCAAGACTGGGAGGGCAGTTGCCTTGCAAAAGGCGCGGCCGCGGCGCTTCAGTGCGCCCTCTTGTTTTCGTGTTTGCGGACTTCGGGTGCCGCTGCTACCTTTTTCGCATTGGTAGCGGAGCCTCCTCCGGGGGGCTCCGAGTCCTTTGCGCGAAGAAGAACGAGGTTCTGCATAAGTCCTTTGTCACGAACCCTTGGCCGAGCTCTTTTGTTTCCTCGTTGAAGAGCCCTTTCGGTCTTGGCTACTTGTTTGAGAATGCCACCAACGACATCGGCTGCAGAAGGTTCCAAGGATGGTGACTACCTCAACCTGCGCGACTCCTTCGTTCCACTGTTCAGTGGACAACCCCAGGACTACAAAGAGTACAGAAAGAGGCTGATGCTCTACCACCACAAGATGAAGATCAGCAAGCGCTCAGCCGAGTCCGTCCTGAACATCCTGGGAAGTTTTCAGGGTGTGACGTGGCGGTTGTTCGAGGACTTCTCAGTTGAAGAGGCTGAGAAAGAGGATGGCTTCAGCAAGATCATCACCAAGCTCGACAAGAACTTCGAGTATGACGATCGTGTGCTCCTTCCGAATGACTTTGAGGAGTACTTCAACTTGTTGCAAAGGAAGCCACAGCAAAGCCTCCTGTCCTTCGTCACCGACCATGACACCGCCTATCGTCGTTTGACTGCCCACAATGTGACTCTTCCAGTCCAGGTTCAAGGATGGCATCTACTCCGACGTGCTGCTTTGTCAAAGGAGCAACGCCAAATGGTGACGCTGAAGGCTCCTACGTTGGAAAAGAATCCTGTCATCGAAGCCCTGTATCTGCTGTTCGGTCAGGACTACAAAGCAGGCGGCTGGAATGCTGAACGTGATCGAAAGTTCAACCGCTGGAAGGGCCGCGGCTACGCCGCATTCGATGAAGAAGATGCCTACTGGTCCGAGCAACCCTGGACAGAAGACGCCTACTATGAGGCCGACGACTGGTATGATGACACTGCCCCTGACGATGAGGCTGACTTTGACTATGACGCCATCTACTACGGCGAAGAGGATGAACCTGGAGAACACCATGGCCTGTCCGAAGATCCTCAAGAGTTGGCCGAAGAGTATGACCACGCCTATGCCACCTACTTGGATGCCCGGCAAAGATTCCAGCAGCTCAAGTTGGCTCGTGGCTACCTGCCGATCGTCGCCCTCACTGATGGCCAGAACGCTTCGCCCGCCTCTGGATCCTCTTCACCTTCGAAGGGCGCCGGCAAGAACAAAGGAAAGGGCAAGAGCAAAAGCAAAGGAAAAGGAAAGAATGTGGTGCGCTATCCACCCTCCTCAGGTGGAAAGGCTGATCCAAAAGGTCGTGCAAAGGCAACTACATGCCTTCGTTGTGGCCAACCAGGTCATTGGGCAGCGCAATGTCCACAAGGTGCGAAATCACCCTCATCGTCCAACAAGAGACCTGCACCCACTGAGGGTATGGCCTTGCAGAATGAGACCGCCTTGGTCCTGTTCCAGGATGAGATGGGCACCGACCGACCGGATGCCACCATGCTTGACCCAGGTGCATCTGCCTTCCTGTGCGGATATGGTCCATTCGGCCGCTATTTGAGCCACTTGCACTCCATGAACTACCCCATCAACACCATCCGCTTTGCTCGATGTGACCGCCAGTTCCATTTTGGTGGCGATGCATCCTCACGAGCTTCATGGACAGTGGATCTCCCGGTGATGATCGATGGCCAGTTCGGCACGATCCAATGCTACCTGGTTCCTGGCAACACGCCAATGTTGATGGGCCGACCTGTGATTGAGGCTCTGCACATGGGCATCGACTTCAGCCAGAAGCGCATTCGCTTTGGGCAATCGCCTTGGACCTCAGTGCTTGTGGGCCGCCATGGCGAGTACTTGTTGAGCCTCACCACTGGCATGGAGGAAGTACCTGATCCCACGAAAACCCTATTCAGCCTTCGCATTGCTGAGGAAACACCTGGCAGCCATCTCCACTTCGAGGACTTTAACAAGCTCGAACATGTGTTTCAGGCTGAAGATGTGGCTCTAGCAGGTGGCGAATTGCAATCCACTCGCCTTCATCGACATGCCCTTCGAACCATGGAGACTCAGTTGGTCACTACCTCAAACTCCACCGAAGCCTATATCACTCAGGAGCTTCACAATCCTCCCGACCATCGACGAGTTCTCTGGGAAATCTATTGTGGCAAAGCTCGCACTGGCCACATCGCAGAGGAGCTTGGCATGAAGGTGGAAAGATTTTCTTTGGACAATGGCTGGGACTTCAACCTCATCAGCCATCAACAACAGCTACTCCAACGACTTGATGAAGAAGAACCTGATGAAGTGCTGGTGGCACCAGAATGCCGCCTGTGGTCAAGAATGCAAACCTTGGCTTGTCGCACCCCTGCACAGCAAGAAGCCTTGAAGGCTCGACGTGAGCACCACCATCGTCGCCATCTCTGCTTTGCCAAGCGCATCTACCTACGACAGGTGACCAATGCACGGCATGCCCACTTGGAGCAGCCCCGACATGCCTTGAGCTGGAACACGATGGCTCTCCGAGATCTTCCTGGTTACTATGCCGACTTCGACCAATGCCGCTATGGAGCAATGTGCATGGACACCGACGGCATCTGGCGACCTGTCCAAAAGAGCACTCGCCTGTTGACCACAAAGCAGGCTGTTTTAGAGGCCTTCCAGCTGAAGTGTGACCATGACCACTACCACTGCCCCTTGGAAGGTTCTGCTCCTGGCTATGGCCGCCGGACCACCTACTTGGAAGACTACCAACCTGGCTTTGCAGCGACACTGGCTGCTGCCTTGGCTCGTCCTGAGACCGCTCAACTGTGGGACACCGCCTATGTGGTCGATGAAACTGGCAAGAAAGAGACCGGACACCTCCTCAAGCTCAAGTCTGAACACCGACAAGATGCTCCTCGAACGGTGCAACGGCTACACCGAAACCTTGGCCATCCGGCACCTGATGCTCTGGCTGATCTGTTGACCGCCAGAGGAGCTCATCCCACTGTGATCGCCGCTGCCAAGGAGTACAAGTGTGTGGCATGTCTGAAGCACAAGAAGCCCAACCAGGTTGCTCCATCATCCATGCCACAGCCCAAGACCTTCAACGAAGTGATTCAGGCTGACGTTTTCTACCTCAAGCCAGCAGACCGCAAGTTTGCAGTGCTGAGCATAGTTGATGTTGGCACCAAGTTCATGGCAGCCTACCTGCTTCATGAGGAGACCTCCAAGTCCTACATCACCGCTCTGGAAAAGATGTGGGTTCGCCATTTTGGCCCTCCCAAGAAGCTGATCTCCGATGAAGGCCGACCTTGGCTTGGTGCACCGTTTGAATCTTGGACAAGCTCACTTGGCATTGACCATCAAGTAGCACCAGGAGAAGCTCATGAGCGCCTTTCGTTGGTTGAGCGCCGTCATGCAGTGCTGCGCCGTGCCTGTGAGGTCTACATGGATGACCGCAAGCTCAACGACGCTGCTGGCATCAAGGAAGCACTTTGCTATGTGATCCCACAGCAGAACGCCACACCTGCAGTTGCTGGCTTCTCGCCCAGTCAATGGGTTCTTGGCTTCCAACCTGAGCTGTCCCACCTCATGGACTCCAACCTCAATGCAGCTCAACTTGCTGGCAACAACAGCTCATTTGAGGAGAACCTTGGGCGGCGAACTGCTGCAAAGATGGCACTGGCATCTGCTGATGCTGACTCCAAGCTGCGACGAGCTCTCAGTCGCAAGTACCAGGGCCAGAATCGAGTTTTCCAGTTGGGAGAAAGAGTATGGTTTTGGCGTGATGCTCGCCAAGGAGCCCTGAACAAGATCAGATGGCTTGGTCCTGCCCACGTGGTTCTTCGTGAAGAAGATGCTGAAGCTGATACTGCAGCTCCAAAGGTCAAGACCTACTGGCTCGCCTACAAAACACAGTTGATTCGTGCTGCGCCTCACCATGTCCGTGCAGACATCCTCGGACCTCAGCACGTGCTCGAAGACCTGCAATCAGCCCTCAACAAAGTGAGACAGCTGAAATCCCGTGGAGTCACTAGATTTTACGACTTGAGACGGGTGAACCGCCAACAGCTGGATGATGTCGAGGAAGATGAACAACACACTGACCCTGATGGTCCTCTGCTGGAAGAAGATGATGATGAGCCTCCCAGGCATCGCTTTCGCCTGGAGCCACCCGTGCCGACTGCAGAAGCACCACCACAGATCATCGTGCCCGATGATGAATATGAGCCTACCTCACCTGCTCATTCCAGCTTTGCACCGACGTCTCCCAGAGCACCACCAACACCAGTGATGGCAGAACCAAACATGTTGCTGCCCATGGCCCCAGCCGAGATCACTGTACCAGGTTCACCAGCCACCACTAGGTCCCGCTCACGGGCTCCTACTGTGGTCGAACCCAGCGAAGAGCCAACCATACCATCTGCAGCACCCACACCACATGCTGCATCACCACCGGCTATTGCAACAGCACCTCAAGCATCAATGTCAGGGCCTTCACTGGACCCTGACACTGCAGCATTGTATGAACCAGTCGATGCTGAAACTTTTCAACAACGACGAGTTCGCTTCAACAGACAGGAGACACTTAGTTTTGGCCCCCTGCGAAGACAGCGCATTGGGTCACCACAGCCATACAACACGACGTCACAAACAACAACACCAGAAGCAGAACACAACAGTGCAGAGCACAACACACAAGCAACAGCGGCAGCCGCAGAAGCGCCAGCCCAAGTATCGGCAGCTCCAGCTGCTTCGGATGATCCTGCTCTCTATGCAAGTTAGAAGGCACCTGATCACGCCTTGCTGAATCATGCCTTCCAAGTCTCCGGCATTGAAGCCAACTGCCTGCCAAAAGGTTGGACCTATGAGAATGGCTACTTCCAGCTCGACAAGAGAGACCGCGACTTCTGGGAAGTCAAAGCCGGATGTTTGATCAGACACCATGTGATCCCTCGACGATCCAAGATGTGCCTGCACCAATTGCCAAAAGACAGCCCCTTCACCTCAGAGCAGCTTGATCTGGTTCGGGTGACCATTATGTATGACAACAACGGCAAAAGCATCCAACAGACCGACGATGGCTACACGGCTTCCACTCCCTTGGATCGCTCATGGACTGGAGTCACGATCTTCCAGATCAAAGGCGACCTTCGTCGAGAGATGGCCATGTTCGCTAAGGCCCCACTTCAAGGAGCACGACAGCTTGGCAAGGAGACCAAACTCCGGCACGCCAAAAGCTTCAAGAAAGACAAGAACAAGAACAACCTCTCGGAGCGCCACATGACTCCTGATGAGCGAGCAGCCTTCAAAGCTGCAAAGGTCAAAGAGTTGCAATCCTTCTTTGACAACCACGTCTGGCAGTTCGAGACCACCAGAGAAGCTGAGCCCAGTCGGACGCTGACCAGTCGCATGCTGCTGAAGTGGTCAAAGAATCCTGATGGCAGCCCCCGTGCCAAAGCCAGGCTCATTGTCAGAGGCTTCATGGACCCAGACGCTTGGGAAGGAACTGTTCCAACCTCATCGCCCACAACCACGAGGCTGTCGAGATCCATGTTGTTGAGTTTGGCCTCCACCATGCAGTGGCCAATCTGGACTTCAGACATAGCAACCGCCTTCCTGCAGGGTCGACCTCAGACACGCAAGTTGTGGGTGCAGCTTCCTCAAGAGTGTTTGCAGTTGCTTGGAGCTACAGCTGACACCCGTATGTTGCTTCTCAAGCCCTGCTACGGCCAGATCGATGCCCCGAGATCTTGGTTCATGGCTGCAGTTGATAAGCTGAGCGCTATGGGCCTCCGACAGCATCCTCAAGACCCTTGCTGCTTCTTGATCTATGAAGGTGACCTCAACCCTGAGTATGACACCACAGCTGAGCACTCCAACCTGCTTGGACCTCATGGCCTATGTGGTATGGTCATCATGCACGTCGATGACATGCTTGGTTGCGGTTCGCCATCCTCCCAGTGCTACAACGACACCATCACCAAGCTGAAGAGCACCTTCAACTTCCGTGAATGGAAAACTGGTGATGATGGAAAGCCCTTGACCTATTGTGGTTGAGACATTCAAGTCAAGGATGATGGTCTCCTCCTCAACCAGACCAGCTACATGGGAAAGGTGAAACCGATCACCTACGACAAGAAGCGCAGCCTCACCGATGCGCTCAATCAGCGTGAGTTGACACAGCTGAGAGGACTTCTTGGTTCACTTCAATGGCCCGCAGTTCAAAGCAGTCCCCACTTGCAGAGCAGCACCTCGATCCTGAGCGGTCATGTCACCAAGGCCACGCTTCAGACAGTGGCCGACACAAATCGCCTGCTGCGTTTTGCAAAAGAAAATGCTGATGTTGGCCTACAGTACAGCCACCTGGGCGAAGTTTCAGAACTTTGTTTGGTATGTTTTTTTGATGCTGCCTTTGCCACCCGCAGTGACGGAGCCTCACAAGCTGGCTATGTGATCCTGATGGTCAACAAAGCTTTGCTTCAGGCCAATGGTCCCGAAGGAGCCTACCACGTGTTGGATTGGCGCAGTTTGAAAACGCCAAGAGTTGCACGCTCTTCCTTGGGCGCCGAAGCACAAAGCGGTGGTCAAGCTTGCGATGCCTTGGAGCATGCCAGCATCTACTGGAGCTTGTTGGTTGACCCTCGCCAGCGACTCCAAGAGCTCTTGGACGCTCCATCCTTGTTGTCGCCCACCATGATCACGGACGCCAAAGCCCTTTACGACTCCTATCACCGAGAAGGAGTCGGAAGCTCTGTGGTTGACAAGCGAGTTTCGCTTGAGATCCGTGTGATGAAGGATCGCCTGTCTTCACTGGGCGGTTCTTTGAGGTGGATGTCATCGGAGCGCCAACTGGCTGACGGTTTGACAAAAGAGTCGGCCAGAGCACTTCTTGCACAACGGCTACGTCACGGTCGTTTGAAGCTTGTTTGGGACCCCTCATACAAAGCTGCCAAGAAGAAGACAAAAGCTGAGCTCCAACAGAGTCTTGCTGAAAGCATCCATGTGGTACCACCACATGTGATCAATGAGGAACCCGAAAGCATCCATGTGGTACCACCACATGTGATCAATGAGGAACCCAACCTCCACGAGGAGCACCAGCAGCCCATCGACGAGAATCCTGCGGAGAATGACGTGAATGTCGATGAGCAGGTGTTTTGGAATGAAGAGATTTTTCGGAATTCCAAGGTTCCTGTGAATGTCATGTTTGCCAGGACCGACCGGAAGCTTGAGTATGTCTCCGACAGTCCGAGCCATGTCGGAAGCCGCCCGCTCGAGTCCTACCGCGGTCGTAAGACGAATTTCATGTTTTGGTTTTTGCTTTTGTTCATGGCCCCGCAGCTGGTCACGGCCGATTCGGCCAATGTGGAACCTGAAGCTGGAATGGATTGGTTTGGAACTGTTTTGTGCACCCTCCTTCTACTTTTTTTGAGCACAGCCTTCATGGTTGGTCGATGGAGCCATGATGCACACCACCGAGTACCACCCCAGGTCACTGAGGCTGCAGTCCAAAAGGATGAAGCGATCATCCCAGCTCGCCTTAGAGAAGAAGTCAAACGCCTGAAGCAGGAAGTCCTGCGCTGGAGTTCCAAAGCCGAGGAGTCCCGCCTTGCTGCTGTCGAAGCCACGACAGCGATGAATCTGGTTCTGAGAAACCAGAATGCTGCTGAGACCCTTGCACAGGAAGCCTCCCAGATCCTGAAGATCGCCCTGAGGCAGATGGATGAGCATGGAAATGAATGCCCCTTCTACAATGGCATGATCATCAGCCGGCGTGGCGCCAGATGGCACACGACCTTGAACTGTTCAAGCCTGGCCGGAAGAGATGAAAGCCTGCAGCGGCGAGTAGATTTCTGCCGCCTTTGTAGTTTGAGGGTGATTCCACCTGACCTTGTCGATGATCGGTCAGGCTCATCTGTGCGGACCTTGGTCTACCAATGGCTGGACCGGTTCGAACAGCGGAACTGGGGTGATGACGAAGGATTCTCCCCCATGTAAAGTTCACGCTGTGCACTTGTGTTTCGGCAGTTCGAACTGTTTTCGACCTTCACTTACCGTCGTTCCCTCTCAAGACTGGGAGGGCAGTTGCCTTGCAAAAGGCGCGGCCGCGGCGCTTCAGTGCGCCCTCTTGTTTTCGTGTTTGCGGACTTCGGGTGCCGCTGCTACCTTTTTCGCAAGGTGTAATTCGTTTGTCAACCAGTTTGACGCTATCCAAGAAATCTAATATTGCATGATCCCCAATCTTTTTAAAGTCGTCTTCCCGGTGGTTCTTGTTCCATTCACCCTGCTTTGTTTTGCTGCCTTTGTAGCAGGACGGCGGGTTGCACCTCTCGAACCCGTCGGTCGAACGCAGTGACGGCGGTTGCTCCCGCCTGCGTTCGTTCTGGAGGTGTTTGCGGGCCGACAGCAGCAGGCGGAACGGGAGGGGAACGGCACGGACCTGAAGGTTCGAAGGTTTTCCATGTCTAACCTGAGGTAGCTGGATGGGATTGGGGTGGACTTTGGCAGATCTTCCCTGTTTGGGCAGTTGAGGGGCGGCCAAATAGTTCATGTCGACCAGCAACAGAGCCACTCAGTTCCAATGGAAGTGTTTAGAGTGGGAAGCGCAGACGCAGCAGGGTGAGTCCACCCTTTCAACTGAGGTGAGTCCGTGAGTTTCTGTGGGAATCCGTGTTAGTGTACAGTTACCGTAATTATATACGTTTTTGCGAGACATCAGACACACATCTCATGTGTTGTGGATGAATTGGTATATGATTATCGTATATACAATGAATATCAATGAATCCACCACAGGGATTGCCACAGGTCATTAAAACATTGAGTTAACAGGGTCATGGAGTTATGCGAGCCAGAGAGAGAGAGAGAGAGAGTTATGCGAGCCAGAGAGAGAGAGAGAGAGTTTTGTCAGTCAGACTATTCAAGAAGAGATGAATTGATCTGATGACTTCAAAGGACCCTATGTCAGATATACAGACGTGTTCTACTGACACGCCACGACTTGACGACTTGTTGAGATCCAGGCCCTTTTGGCTCCACAATCTCCGCGCCCACGGGAATCCGCGCCGACCGCTGGACCGCTGGAATTCGTGCTGGTTCCCATGGGAAGTGTGCTACATCAGCACAGCAGTTGGAAGATGAGAAGAGAGGGTGGCGTCTTGAGAAGGTCCAGTCGCCTGGACCGTCAGCGCGCCAGAGGAGGGGTACCAGGGTCGGTACTGTTCTGGAGTGGCATTCCCTTGAATTCCTCAAGCCACGTGACCTGTGGTGCTGGGAGATCGAGAAAGATACATGCAAAGTTGAATTAAATCCACCTGTACCTGGTAGATAGGTACCGCCGAGTTCGACCCTTTAAAACACACGTTCGCCCGAGTTCGATCCAAACATGTTGCTCACGAAAAACCGAGTTCCCTCGCCCACATCCATTGAGACCCGAGCTCGCGCCCAAGTCGTGGGGAACGACGTTTCCCTGGTGGGTCACGTGGTTCTGACCGGCGTTCCGAAGATCGCACGGTGTGAACTCCACTTGGCCATCTGAGTTCGGTCCCGCGTGCGCTCCAAGGACTTCCCGCGTTCGGTGCGGTTGGTCCAAGGACTTCCCGCGTTCGGTGTTTAAATACCGATATCACAGAAATACCTAAGGGAGGTTGAAAGACTTGGGCTGGGACCCTTTGTGGTACAACGAGGTAGGGCTGGGACCCACCCCTTTTGGTAGGTCTAATGTTGTGTTTGCTCACCCATGGTGCCGTGCATCAGGTCTCCCTGGACGTCGCGGAAGTGTCGGGCCCATGAAGCTGCTTTCAACCCCTGGCGCTCGCGAAGAGATTTACCGGAGGCTTTGGTCAGTGGTAGACTCAAGCAACTGCAAGCAAGTGCTGAGGATGATCGCGGAAAGAAGGGATAGCGATGCTGAGCCGCATTATTCTAGCGGAGATGGGGCCCATTCTTCGATATGTTGGCCCGTGTTCAGAGAATGCCCAAACTGTTGCCGTTCAAGATGCCTTGCCGGAGTCGGAGCGTTTTTTGTTGGATCACACCACCCCCCACACAGCGACCGTCCAAACGAACGGGATCACTTGTGGTGTGCGTTGGCCCCGCTTTTTGCAGTAGTTCCAAAATGCGACATGGACAGTCCGGTGAACGTTTTCCTGGATATATCGATATACCGACCTGGTTCCCTGGATAGGTCATGTCCATTTGTTGAGCTGGTAGGACATGAGTTTTCGGGGCAGGTTCCGTGCCACAAAGATCCCCGAAAACATGCTCTGAGACTGAGCCCAACTGACCTTGAGTGTCTGACCCATGTGCTTTGCTTCTCATGACACCGCATTTACAGGAATTGATGTGCAAAGTGCTGACGCTGTTGGACTGGAAGGCGTTGGACCCAGCTTGCTACACCATAGCGATTGCGACTTGTGGAGCTGGGAGTGTCTTGGATGTAGCTGTGATGTTTTTGTTGGGCCTGAATGCCCTGTGTGGCAACTGGGTTGAAGCATGTTGAAGCCTTCTTCTCTGCAAACAAAATGCGTGGGCGTACGTTGGACCGTTGGACCATCTTTGTGTTTCAATTAGCCCAGCTCTACTCCCTTCATGTTGTAGTAGATTAGTGCACACCAACAACACATGTAGCAGTGGCAGATGATTCTGTCTTTTGTCCTTTCATCTGGGTCTACCTCGCAGGCAGTTTTTCGTTGTAGCGCAGGGCTACTTCAGCCTGTGTTTCGGCCGACGTGCCAGGTGAGTGGCATCGGGCGTGCAGGCTGTTGGCGTCCATGCCCGGACACCAGGTTCAGCCTAACATGATCCACATCAATGCCGGCATTTCTGCGTGCGCGCCAGGCCGGAAGCGGGGCGCATGGTTGGAAGCGGCTGCGTTGCCTTGCGCAGCTGGCTTGGCCGGAGGGGGGGGGTTGCACAAGTTCAGGCGGCGGCTGAGGCGCCCAAGTTCAGGCATCCATCCATCATGCCAAGTCCTCTTCTTAACATCTTTGGTTGTGGAAGGCTGAAAGGCTGGCGGCTAAAGACGAAGAGGACCCATGCAGAAGTGAACCATTCAGGAGGGGAAGGGAACGTAAGCAACCCCACGATGAAACGGTTGTCGTAGACTGCTTATTACATCCCAGTCCACTTACTGTACTTCTCATCCTGTTGAGGCCAGCAGTGGCTGTTGGCCCAGTCACTTTTCTCCCGGCTTCCAGCGCCTGACGCAGTGAGCTTCAGTGCAACCATGAGCGCCATGAATGGCGGACAATGGGTCCGGACCGTCGGCGGCCAGACGCACACATGCAAAAGTAGGGCAGGAATGGGAAGGAAAGGGAGGATCGCGGAGAATTGCCTTCTTGAAACTGCTGAAGGGATCTGAAGGTTGGGAGTCCCCTCACATGCGCGCAGATGGTGGGGGAGAAAACGAGCTCCCGAGGCCTCTTCAAGGACATGCCCTTCGCACGTCTTCTGCCCGATGACGTATGCTTCAACGCAGGCATCAGTGCTTGCGAGACTGGGGCGTGGCAGGCGGCTTTGAGCGTTCTCCAGGCCAGAGATGGATCCAGGTTTGGAGAAAATGGGTTCCAACATGTTCCAACAGAGGTTGAAGGACAAGGCCCTATAGACTATCCCATTTAGTACCCCCGGCTTCGGGTCCTATAAGGTCACTTGACCTCTCGTGGTTGAGACTTGGAGTCGCTTGGGTCTCGCCCGGGTCAAACGCATGACGGAGCCCGGACCTTTCTTTTTGTTCCTTGGACTTCCGATTCCGGGGCCGTTCGTCATTGGCCGAGTCCGTGGTTGAAATGTTTTGAGTACGTGTCAGTTTGCAGTAGCCAGATATGATTCCTGGGAGTCCAAGACTACGTTTAAAAGGGCTGACCTGGTTTTATCATGTACAAGTTCTTGTAAAGCAATGGTGGCAGCCGGGTTATGGTCAGAGTAAAGCCAGCGATGTTCGAGCACCGCTCTCGCTCACTCACCTCAGACTCCTCACCCACTCAGACCAGGCCATGTCCCAGGCTCTTCAGCCCACAGTCATCAGCTTCAGCGCTACCATGAGCGTCGGGGAAAAGGCCTCACGCTGGGCTCTAGCCTTGGCCTTGTTGAGCTGCATGCGCCCGCAAGAGATTCGACCCAATCACGTGAGCCCCTCGGAGCCTTCGATCCGCCCACGTCGCGCCGCGAAACGACACGCGAGGGAAACCGCGGAGCAGTGCTCCGGCATTTCCGGTCCGGCGAGCTCGAGGGGGTAGTGGTGGGTCGAAAAACGCTCCCAAAGAAGCAGAATTGATGAATAAGCCCTCAAATAATGAATTGGACATCCTCTTCGGTTTATGAATTCAAGAGTCTACATGACTCCCCTTTGACGGTTTTGACCACATGCTATCCGAAGATGAGAGGATGGGGACTTATGTGTTATGTGCGGGACGGATCATACAGCGGAGGCGGAGACCACGATTCCCATGATCCCACGTGGTGCAGGAAGAGTTGTTCATTGTACGGTCGCTTCCTAGGTGTTGTTTCATCCGAGAAATGACATGGCGTAGTTCCAACGAATGACGCATGCATGCATGTGGTGACCCAAACTGGTCAACCTTAAGTAGTGCACAAGTTCTTGTAACCACTGGCAAGCTATATCACGAAAGCTAGCGAAGCTAGCTGGAGTTACTCTTGCGATTGCAAGGTTTCTTTCGACCGGGTGCAAATCCTAACCCCTGATTATTCAGAACGAAGACCCCCCCCCCCCCCCCCCCCCCACCCTGAAAAGTAGAGCCTACCTGTACAGGGTTCCACTCCAACAGCCGATATAGTGTGTCCATACTTGACTGCTTCAAGGCTCAAAGAGCAAGAGGATAAGACTCTGCGCATA
>CAXAMN010025517.1:237353-272400 GCA_963970005.1 Durusdinium trenchii
TTGTGTTTTTGATGTGAATGTGAAAGAGAGTCCTTTTGATGCAGTTTTATTTTGTCTGTGGATGAAAGCGGTCGAGACCACGTCACGAGAAGATTATTCCTCGGACCGTACGCTCCTTGCATTTTGCAAGGCATCTTAATTCATTGCATTGTGCGGTCTTGAATTTTTAGTTCTTTGTTACGCGAGTGTCGTTTGATTCTTTTATAGGTCTCTGTAGAGAAAAAGCCGCTTTCCCTTTTAGTTTGATTTAGCTCAGGCCCTAAAGAGCTAGTGAGCGCCGGTACATGGTATCTCCGCCTGCGAAAAGTACAGTCTCCAGCCGAGGTACATTATCGATTTGATTTTGTACTTGAGGTGAGTCAGCTATTGCTCCCTCACTGTATTTAGTAGCTATGAGATTACCTTCTCCAAAGTGTGAAACACACTGGATTAGGTAAGTACATGGCACCGTAGTTTTCTTTTAAGTTGTCAGAGCTAGCTGGACTGTTTTAGCCTTGCAGTAGAAAAAGAGTATGCGACATACGCAATCAGCTAGAAGTGGACATGAATCTTGTGCCTGCTGAAAAGTAGAGCCTACCTGTACAGGGTTCCACTCCAACAGCTGATATAGTGTGTCCATGCTTGACTGCTTCAAGGCTCAAGGAGATATAGGATAAGACTCTGCGTGAGTAAAAGACACTAGCGGTCTGCACCTCTACCGTGTACGCCCTAGTCACTCTTTCACCCCCCCACCCCCCCCTCCTCCCCTCTCCCCACCTCCCCTCTCCCCACCTCCTCCCCTCTCCTCCTCCTTGTCTTCCTCCCATCTTCCCTCCCTCCCTCCTCCCTCCTCCCTCTTCGCAAGTTCGACTCCGTCCTGTCGTCGCTCTTTGGCATGCGGTTAGCGTTGCGTATCTTGCGGCCGCACTCGCTCACTCTCACTCTCACTCTCTCACTGTCTCACTGTCTCTCTCATCTCTCTCATCTCTCTCATCTCTTTCTCATCTCTCTCATCTCTCTCTCCTCTCTCTCTCTCTCCTCTCTGTCTCTCGTCTTTCCGTCTCTCTTCTCTCTCTTCTCTCGCAGGAGGATCCGGGCAAAGAGCCACATATAAACGACTCTTCACCCCTGCCTCCAAAAAGAGCGCCGTGTTTTTTCCTACCTCGCTGCCCTCTTCTTTCCCATGCTGGAGCGCTAGCTTTCGCCCCCCCCTTGGCCTCAAGTATACATAGTTTAGTGCTGGGATCAAACACGACCCCTGT
The DNA here is from genome assembly GCA_963970005.1 of Durusdinium trenchii. Classification (NCBI taxonomy): domain Eukaryota; class Dinophyceae; order Suessiales; family Symbiodiniaceae; genus Durusdinium; species Durusdinium trenchii. The sequence goes on from CAXAMN010025517.1 coordinate 238,595, forward strand.
GAGGCTTCAATGCGGTGACCAGTTCTTGTGCCAGTGCCAGACAGTGGCAGCAGGCGATGCAAGAATTCAATGCGCTTGGTGCCGCCTTTCTTCAACCGAATGTCATCACCTGTACCGCTGCCATGAGCGCATGTGAGGCGTCAGAAAGGGCTGGCCGGTATTCAAATAGGGAGTGTTCCTAACCAATCTCTCAAGAGGGAATGGAATGATAATGAATGATAAACATACGTAACATGACTGGACATTTTTCTTGAGAGCATCTTTCCAATGGTTTCCCAAAAAGCACATCGAGGCCCGTTGCTCACATTCATCCCCTTTGTTTCTCCCACACTTCGCTGCTCTGGTTTCAACTGGAGCCGACACAAAAAAAAGACAAAAGCACACAAAAGCCGCCTAAGAACAACCTCAGCGGGTTCTGGGGTCAGACTCTTTAGCGTCGTAGTTGATTTCCGGCCTTTCAACACCTGAGGGCTCCCACTGGCCAATGGCCTTAAGCCTGTACACCGCTGGCCACTCCACCTACGAGCCGCTTTCCGCGCAGCCCGTGGGTGCTCCGCGGGACGCGGAGCTGCGGAATGTGCTGCTGGCGGTGATGCGTTGGGACAGGGCCTTATGCTTGGTGGAGGAGATGAAGGAGGTGTGGCACCTGTGGCACCACCAGCCTGTGGAAGGGCTTCGGAGCCAGCACCAAGGGTTGTTCTGGGTCATGAAACGGGTTCCAAAGCTTGAGCAGGTCTTTTGTTTGTGAAAACCCTGCCATGTGGTGGTGCAGTGTGGTTCGTCATTTGCAGATTTTCGATCTTGAAGGTGCGTCTCCTCCCGACCTCATGCGACTGACTAGAGAAAGACTCTGATGACCTGGGCACTCCGCCCACATGGCGTCCGTACTCGTGGAGAAAAAGAAAAGACTGACTAGAGAAAGACTCGTCGGCAGGGCCAGTTGGAGCTGAAAGTCGTCAGCTTCAGTGCGCTCATGAAAGCCTGCCAGAGAGCTGAGCGGTCAGAGTTGGCCTTGAAGCTCTTCGCATCGTTGGCGTCAGTGGCCTGGCACATTGAGGCGGAAGAAAGGATAGGACTTGGGGCTCCAAGTTGGCTGAAAAGCCTTGCTTCAAGAAGTTCTTTGAACAGCAAGTTGCAAGCTTGAATTCGTTTATTGAGAGCCAAGACCCCAAGTGAACTTCCGAGTTGGTGAGGTGCATTTGTGCACAGTTAATCAGGCTAGAAACCAAAGTCAGCTTCGCCCGTGCGCAACAAACGCGTGACGCGTGCTTGCCACGAAGGTTCAGCTTGATGTGATCAGCTTCAACACGTCCATCTCAGCATGTCAGCAAGGTGGCCCGCTGCAACTTTGCTCCATCTGCCATCACTGTTGAGCTGCTCATGTTTATTTAAATCAAGCGTGAGCCTTCAATGCTGCAGGCATCTCCAAAAGACGATCTTCCCCCGAACCACGGACCTCAAACATTGGATTTTGTCCTCCTGCCCAGGACAAGTGGGTCACCTTCATGAATTGGTGCCCCCCCATTGATGGATAGAAGAGGTGGAAAGGCTAAAGCAGGGTGCACCTCTCCAGCTTCGACCCGTCCTGAAGAGTCACTCTGTGGATTCCAGGTGGACGCTGGCAGCAGGCATTGTCCTTCCTGGGATCCATGGCTCCGGCTGAGTTGAAACCTGGTGTTGCTTGGCGAACTGAGAACCTCCTAACCTCCCGAGACCGGTCTGGCCATGAACCCTTGGTATGCTTAGGCACTGTATAGCCGAAAATTGCAATGCCTATATATAGGCCTTTTAAGGGCCTGGAGGTGCAAAACTGATTCGAAAGTCTTTGGCCTCACAGACCTCTCTTGAGCCTTTTGAAAACTGAGATCCGCTGTGTGCACCCTTTTTAGGACCGTAAAAAGATCCACTTGACCTTGGCACCCCATCCCAAGATATCCCAAGGTCACTACCTTTGGTGCCACAATGACTGCCTGTGAGAAGGCCGGACAGTGGCCACAGGCGTTGCTGAGCTGGTGGGTTGGACCAACTGGTGGGTTAGACCTCTGCCAATCAGGAAACATCGCGATGAAGGCTTCAATCATCGCTCCATCAGACTCCCAAAAAGCGAAACACGAAACGACCTGCGGTGGTTGGGTGCGGCGCAATGGTGCGGCTCATGCTTCCTGTAGGCTTTGTTCGTTTGTTCAGCTCGAAGTATGGTGCGCTGAGCCATTTCCAGCTTTCTTTCCTTGCGGAACGCGTCTTTTCACTCCCAGAATCGCCCACATGAGTTGAACTGCCGGAAGCTCCCTCGGTCTTGGACTTGCGACGCTTAAGAATCCTATCCTTAGCACCTTGGATGCGTGATACACACCCAAAAAAGATTCTTGTTCCAAGGTTGAATCTTCTAAGAGCTATGGTCTGTGCGCTGATCCAGTCCAACTTGATGACCTGCAGTGCTTTGATCAGCGCCTGTGAAAAGGGCAGGCCCCGCCAGCGTCGGCCAGCGTTGACCGTCGAGTCGGGTAGACGTCCTCGGGTTCTCGGGGTTCTGTTTTTTCAAGAGCGTCGCCCATAACCTGTAACACTGCGAACGAAGGAATCCAGTGGTCTGAATCTGCAAAGTCGAATTTCTGTCGCAGCTGCTAAAGCAGGCTAGATAGACCCCGCCCTTCCAGTTTCCGGAAAAACTAGCTGGCAACAACTTTTCGTGCTTGAAGCAAAGTTGCTCAAGGCGTTGGCAGCATGCACTCATCTTGCTGGAGACCATGATCGAAAAGGGCTATTTGATGGATGTACTCACCTTCAATGCAGCGATCAGTGCCTGCGAGCAGCCAGCATGTATATAGACCGATGTGCTTTTTGTGGTATCACCATGTATCATCATGTATCACCCAAGTTTTGCCCAAGAACTGGCTGTGGGTCAAAACCAGGATGCCCGTGTTGACCTACCTGGAAGGTTAAGCTATATGGTGCCGAGGCTCCAGGTTTTGACCAGTCCCCAACTAGCTTACAGTCTTTCAGTTTAACTTGGCGCTTCCTGTTATTACCATGTGTCCCACCGGTCCAACCCGTAGCGTTGATTTCGCATAATTCGTCCTCGCCTTTGGTCAAGGAAGAGTGGCCAATGGTGCTGTGCCTTAGGACTCTTGGACCAGATGTTGGAATCACAGCTTCAAGCCAATGACATCAGCTTCAATGCCATCATCAGTGCCTGTGAGAAGGGGTCACAGTGGCAACGTGCGATCAGTTTGCTTGACATGATTCCACTGGCAGCTTTGCTTGCGTTTGCTTGCGTTTGCTTGGCTCGGCGGAGGATGAACCACCCTTGGGGAGATTGAAATGATATAGGTTGCACACATAATTCTAAACGGGATTTCTTACTGACATTTCATGTTGACTATTGATTTAAGAACACCTAGAGTTTTGAACCATCAACCATGAACATTAATACTGATACTTCATTAATATGCTTTTTAATTGTGGAATGCAAAATCGTGCTGTCAGATCACTACCCCCTGCAATCCTCTGTCCATACCCATTGCTTCCCATCGCTGAGCTTTTCATTTTCCCATATTATGGTGCATTTGAATAGGGAATCGGAGACGTCCAACCAATGGGTAGGACTGGTCTATTTCCCCTTCTTCCAGGGGGTGGTTGCCTGGGAGGTCTCCTTAGGTCACTGGAGCCGTCACGAGCTGGTTCAGCTGAGGCATCAGCTCAAGCTGATGTGATTTCCTTCACATCGGCTCTCAGTTCGTGTGAGAAAGAACACCTTTGGCAGCAAGCATTGAGCCTCATGGATGCCATGCAATGCCAAAGAATTCAGCCCAATGCGGTGACGCTGAGCGTGGCCTGTCATGCCTTCGAGAGAGGGTGGCAACCACAGAAGGCTGTCAGTTTGTTGGGCGTCATGTCAAATCAGCAGTACTTCTGACAGGGCTGCAGCCCGGTGGGTGTAGCTTTGCAAATGTGACTTGTGGCCTTTTAGTTTGGGGGCTCGCCGAGCCTCCTGCGGTGCCTGCCACACGCGTTTCCCAATGCTTTCCAAGGAAGAAAAGGTCGTGAACAGAAGCGGCTCAGGGTGGAGAGTGAAGTGATTTGAATTCACCTGTCATGTCCAGGGATCTTCTAGATCCTAGGCCTGGCTACCTATAGCTCCCTCGAGGGATTCCAGTAGAGAACGCAACAAAACACATTGTACACAAGACAAATGAGTAAATTCACAAAATGTTTGTTTTGGTGCATTGGTCGTCCAGCTGCTGGCCGGTCTGCTAAGAGAAATCACTCTCAGCTCTCCGAGCGATCCTGCTGTGGGCCACGTCTTTGGGTAAAGACTCTTCAATCTAAGGCTTTTGAAATCCTAGGCCCGTCCACGGCCGCGAACACGGCCGCGAACCACGCGAGGCGGAGACACACAGTGGCCTGGGCGCTTAGGTGGCAGAAGGGTGTGCGTCGTGGCTGGTCGGGGTCACCTTCCAGAACCGCTCGCCGAGGGTCGCGGGCCAGCAGCAAACTGGTGGTGTTCTTTCACGTCGTGCAAGCTCGACGCCTCCGCCCCTCCAGGCCCCCTTTTCTCCGATCATCGATCTACGGATGGTGAGGTTCGCCGTTTATCGGCCCACCAGCCGGGATGCCATAGCGAAGATGCTGAGTGGTGCAGCCGTGGGCGCCCTCAGATGGGCCGATGAAACGAGGGGCCGTGCCGAAGAGAGGGACACTGGGACACGAACTGGAGCGAAGCAAAAGGTGTGAACTGGATGATTGTCTCGAAATATGGTGTTTTTACGAGTTCTTTCATGTTCTTTCATGTTCTTTATTCTTGGGGTATGACGATGGGAAGTATGATGGAAACCATGGGGTGCATGTCACATTAGTTACAGTGGGCATGTCACGTCTTACCCCTTGACGGCGGTGATGGGACTGTTGGATTCTTGGCCTAGCAGGTTCAATCTGGACCATCCGTAGTTAGTGTTCCTTTCATCCATTTTTGGGGTGGCCTTGAGAGTAGAACTTGCAGCACTGTTGGCCCATGAAGAGCCGAAGTGGCATCCCCACCATGTGTTTTGCTTATCATAATCCAGTCCCCCTAATAAAAAACGCCCCCCCCCCCCCTAATAAGGAAACCTCGGTCGCATGTTTTTAAATAGGGGGTCCCTGAAATCGGGGGGGCCCAAAATAGGGTCACCTGGGAAGAGCTTCAAAACCAAAAAGTAAATCAGTAAAATTTCAAATAAAATCATTTATTAAACTCGTATCAAAAATGCAAAAAAGCTCCAGATCGAAGGGTCTTCCTTTTCCCCTACAAAAACCTTCATTAGAATAGTGATTCTTCAGTAGACTAACAGCTAAAGCTTTCGAAAGGTGATGTCGCTGTGCCATGCGGTGTTGCATGACCTTGGTGGCAAGTGCGTTTGCGTGAGTCCGTGCCATTGGGGGAAGGAAAGCCTGCTGGTGTAAGCGCGGCGTGTCATGGTGGATAGACAGGGCGGACAGAGGTGGGCAGTTACGGTTGTTTTTGGAACCTAATAAAAACAACTCCTCCAAAGTCGGCATTTTGGTAGTTTAGTGGCGGCTTGAAAGGGCGGCAATTGAAAAGCAAATATAAACCGTATTTAGGGGTTTCCGACATGACTTTTTTCTAATAGGGGTCTGTTTTTAAATAGGTACTCGGGATTATTTGTTGACTTCTGACCATCTTCCCTCTTTTAGGTGTTCACTTGGATACTCTTCAGTAATCAGTCATCCAAGTATCCAAGTGAACTACCTCACTCCCCGTATTCCCCATTCCCCTCCAACGCCATTCATCCCCACCTTTCTTCATTTCTTCGCTCCGGAAGAACCGGGCTCTTCAGGTTGGAAAGGGTCTGAACGTGAAGGGCAAGTCTGCAAAGTTGTCGGATGCTGAGATCCTACCTCCATGAGGGAGAGAATCCATGACCGAATGACGCTATTGCTTTCGTCATGTGATTGCTTTCGGTCTGCGCTTTCTTCTTGTCCTTCTTTTGTTGAGATTATCTGTTCTATAGAACCTTCACCATTGTCTGAGGGGCGGTGGCAAAACACACAAACTGAGCTTTGCAAGGTAGAGCCAAGTGGTTTTGACTGGTCTCCCTTTAGCACCCGCTAGACAGTCATGGGAGCTTAGCAGACCCCCTTGTAGAGGAACATGGTTTGCCCATTGCCCATGTTCCATTTCCATGGTTTTTCAGGCTGTGACATAAGCGACTGGCGAGCTTCGACGGCTGTTTGCTGTTCGAATGGCTGGGCTAGATATAGCACACATATAGCACTCACACACACACACATACATTTTGCATACTACCATGTGATTTTTGTTTTGGGGGAAGATCTCTCCCACATGGAGTTTATTCATCGAAATGAGATGACAGGAGAAGCAGCAAGATAACACCGGTGTGGTTGGGCAGCTGTAATGATCTTGTGGTTTCATGTTCTTTGCAAAGCCGTCCATCATTCATTCTTGGAGGAAAGGGCGTTTGTTGAAAAGTATGTTCGGCGAGCTGAACGCAACAACTTTAGTCTTAAACACCATCTACCAGCACATTCGTCCACTCCTCCAGCTGGGCATTCTCTCTGCTGGCTCGCTCTTTTTTCAGGAATCGCTTGTCGGGCTTTGTGCCCTTCCTGCAGATCAGCCAAGAGATCCTTGGACGAAACGGTGATCCAACTCCCCTCTCGCAGGCAGGTCGCCGCCACCCAATACCATCGGTTGATGGACGGTCGATGACCGAGAGCTGCTCAAGTGGCCGTGATGCTAATCGAAGGCAGGCTGACTTCTACAGGGAAGAGATAGAACAAGACATAGAAAAAGTATGAAAGATTTCCACAGATGAAGGTAGAAGCTGGATTCGTTGAGCAGCTTGAAGCAAACCAAACAGCTTTCAAAGGCACCTTTGCGCATTTGGCAGAGTTCTCTTGTGGTGTTTTCTTGGATGAGTGGGTGGATGGTCCGATCCAAGGAATGACAAGGCTGAAGTTGCCCCGTGGGGCGCGCCCAGAGCGATCTGTTTTCTGTAATCTTCATGTTCACCTAGTATAGTCTATACTCTATACTAAATCATTCCGTATATATATATATCAAGTATACATATAGTAAATAACTAAAAAAATATATATATCTCTACGCTGCATCCTGGTCGGCCTGCTCGGCACCCAGAAAATGCGATGCATGGAGACTCGCATGTTTTTTTTTTTGAGACTCGCATTGTGTTCCTCTCACCTATGGGGTCCAGATGTTCAATGGCGACAAAATGTCTGGAAACCTTAGAGAGCCGCTTCGGAAACCTCTCGCCGTTTCATTCCGCTCCCAGGTCACCCTCAGACGCCTGTGTCACCATCTACTTTGCTTCGGACGAGCTCCGCAGTCGTGAGCTGCACTTAAAAACTGCTGCGCGTGAGCTTTTCGGAGAGCTTGGCACATGACTTTGGCTACATTCCATGATTAAGAAAGATGCACAGCCACACTGTTGGCGCATGTGCTAAGCTGCTAAGGCCGCGTCACAGCTACAAAGCCTGCTGGATTCCGCTGATTTGCATGTGCAGGACTTGCTCACTCCTCCACGATGTTCACGAGCTACGGTTTCTCACATGATTTTTTCCATGCTTTTCCATGTTTTTCACGATGTTCACGGGCAGTTAACCGTTGTTCCATCTTTGTTCCTCCGCCAGGTCGGCCAGGTTAGGTCCCTCCGCTTTTTCGCGTCGAAGCGAGGAGGATCACCTCATAGCCTTGGACGACTATCCCAACACTCCCGGCCTTATTTTGCCGCTTGAAGATGAGATGAGTGTTGCTGATTGTGTGACAGAGGGAAGCGATCGAGTGCCCCACAGCTTTCAGAGGTTTGAGGCGATGTAGACCTCTGAATAGATAGTAAAAGTAGATCCCAACTCAAAAGGCCTATTGGACACCGTGCCACGGTCATCTATCTGGGGTTCACGAGACAGGTACCAGCATGTACCAGCAAGCGGGGATAGGAACTGGTCCGCGTTTGGAATGCCCAAGGCCGGAGCCACTTTTGCACTATGCCTTCATTGACAAGCCGCGATCCCAGACGTTCCAGAGCCGAGCCTGGTGAGCCACGAATCGGCCCGAAGCGCAAGAGAGCACATGGTCGAAACATGATGAAACACGTGGAACATCTTCTATGGAAGAGGACTTTCTTCTAGAAACCCGTGGATTTTGCCACTTTCATGTCGAAACCATGTGAGTGTTTTCGTCCCACTGTCGCGTATGGTGCTGAATAGGCTCAAGACCAATTTCCATTGGCGTTGCGCCTCGTGTGCCAATTTCCCAGTCTCAGTGGATCGGGTAGAGGATCCAATTTTTGGGTGAGGTAGTCTGTCCGAACTTACCTGTAACAGTCAGTAAACAAGCAAATCACTACTGTTGGACAAGGCCTTACTAACCATCATCATCCACTGTTACAGGTAGACTCGGATAGGCCCAACATATACACTAGTCACTACCCACTACCTGAAAGAATCATGATTACGTGATGTGATGTGGATGGCATGGTTTTCTTGGGCCATGCCATGCTTCTCGAAATCAACCCACCACATCATAAAACATCAAGAGGTCCCGGACCATTGACCCAGGACCCACGTGAAACAAAACCAATGCGGATCTTCGAGATCGGCCATGTTCGAGATCGGTCGGGTCCATCTAAGGCCGGACATTCAGCCGGCTGTTGGCTGGGAGACCGGGAGGATCTCCTCACCCGCCCGGGGACGCAGGTTGCGAGTTTTCGCGCAGCCATGGTGAAGATGTGAGCAACCACTTTTATATTGTTATTTTTATTAATTCCTTACTTAAGGAGTCCACGGCATGCTTTCTTTGTTTGTTTGTTTGTTTGTCAGTCCAACATCAAAATTCGCCGGTGAACAAGATAGTGCCCCCAATAAACGAGATACTTTTTGTGATGACACTAAAGCAGTCTGAACGAGATACTGTGCTATGACCTCCTACTTAAGTAGTCTAAACAAGATAGGGCCCCCACAAAATCGATAGCGTATTTGAGCTTAATAATGAATCAATGCCGCGCTCACGTGGTACCATTTGGGGTTCTAATTCGACACCCCAAGAAGGTGAGTCCTACATGTCAGAGATTGAACATGGAAAGACTTCCCATCTATTCCAGGACCATGACTGTGCTTGTGAGATCTCCACTTGTGCTGTTTGACATTGTTTGACTGACATGTGAGGCCTTCATGGATATGAATCTGCAAGCACTGCGTGGGGATTCAAAGCCAAAGGTGGTCCTTTACCAGTTCGACCAGGACTCAACTTCTGCATCGCAGAAGTTCTGCTGGCTGCATCATCGAGCATCATGCCCAACAAGCATCAACAAGCAGTGCAGAGCCCGTGGGGAATCTAGGAACGGCTGCTAGGATGGCCTGGGTGGTTGCGTTGGAAATGGTTTCTGCACATTTTTGAGGACAATGCGATGAATCCCCATGGACTGCTCATTGCCTACGCAGAAGCGACTGTCAAGCCAGCTGCAGCCTGAGAAAACCCAAGGCACCACCTTCAAGACGTGAGAAACGGAGTTGGAATCATTGAAGATAGATGCTCTAGCATAATATGTTAATACTATATGTGTATATATATATATATGTGTGTGTGTGTGCGTGTGTGTGTGTGTGTGTGCTCACGTTTGTTTTTTCAGCCTGACTTTCCCTTAGTCCGGCCCAGTGTTCTTCGTCTACAGAGAAGGTAGGTTTCAATGATTAAATGCACCTGCTTTGCCCTCAGGTTGTTTCGGACTTTGACACCTTCACAGTGGAGCTGCCTGGTTTTCCGACTTCGAGAGCCTCGAGATTCGCGAATGTAGCTCATGATTAGGTCTTGGGCACTTTCTTTCTCCTTTTGCGCATATTTGGCACGGCAGAGATGATTTGAGCCTCAAACGCTCTTAGTGCATGTTCCAGGACAACTGCAAATCAGGGACACTTATGGACAATTAGGCATTACAGTGCAGTGCGCGGAAATGGGAAGTTGTGCGCCAGGTTGGAAGCCGCGGCATGACGTACAAAAGACTCTTGGACTTTCTGTAGTCCCGATATTCTGACGCAGAAGGGTCAAGAAGTCAAAACTGCTGCTTTTGGAGGAAAGCCATTGGCCTTGTCCACTTCCATGTTGCTCAGTCGAGTGTTTTTCGGTGGTAATGAATGCATGTGATGCCACTTTCATTGAATAGCACAGTTAGCATCATATCATTTGTGCAATCTTGACGAAGTTGTCAGTTGAGTGTCTGGTGCAAATCCCGCAGCATGTGTTCTTAATGGACTGACGGCTGAGGACTGCACCCGGAACAGGCCGATTTGGCCATGTGGGTCACCGCCTCGATGGGCAGAAAGAAGGACCTATTGTGAGCAAGAGTGATCGTCAGGCGAGAGGAACATAGAGGTTTTCCATGGTTTTCCTCATTTTTCTAAGACCTTCATGCTTCTGATTCTGTGGCTCAAAGGACGACATGGAACTCCGGAAACCATTGGGTTGGCTGGTGTTCGGAGAATCGTCGCTACCACAGGTGAATTTTCGGGGTCCATGTTTGTCTGCAGGGTTGTGACATGTCAGAACGCTTGGCACACAAGTGCAGTGTGCCAGTCACCAAGTCAAGGACTGATATATTTCTTGGCAGGATGTGTTCAGTGATGAGTTGGTGTTTTTCGTTGATGTCACCGTCAGTCACCAGCCTTGCGCTTTGCATCCCTCGATGGCAAGCAGATGTCTTAGACAGATGAAATTCCATAGAAACAGAGCCTGGGGGGGGGGTCGTCCAGACGTGCGATCTTTTTCCAGACCACTCTAATCCACGTGATTGGACAGGTGTCGAACTTGGACATGTTGGGCCATCTTGGGCCCATAGAATCCACCACCAACCGAGGCTTTGAAGCACACCGAGCAGCTCTTGCGGAAGCCATCCTTGTCCTCCTGGACTTCGCAGCTCGGAGAATGAAGCACTGCACTGCAGCAAAGACACCGAATGAATCCCTCAAATATCCCTAACATAGCTCTGGGTCACAAATAGCAAAGACAACCAAAGACCCATGGGTAGGTTGGCGTTTGTGTGGACGTCCTTTCTGTTCCTGCTATGCTGCTAGATGCACAGCCAATCCTTCGACTGATCTTTTATTGTTCTTCAGGAAAGCTAGCACCAGCTAGCTGGAGTTGTCCTTGCTTTAGCAAGTGAGGGGCTGGAATCCTCGGGATCGCCGCATCACGTGAAAACTTCATATGTAGGGGGTCCCCCCCCCCTCCCCCCCCCGTGGGTTCAACTCCCCCCTCGGACGCCTCTGGGACACCTCTCGGGCATCTCTTATGGCATCCACTTTGGCTTAACTCCTCCGGGATACGGTGCAACAGATTCAACAAGCTCACATGTTCATGACATCGACATCGATAGAAGAAACCAAACAAATCATGCAAGCAGCTTTGTTTTGCCTCTGGGACACCGCTGGGACACCTCTTGGGCACCTCTTATGGCATCCACACTGGTTCAACTCCTCCGTGGAGGTTTTGGGATACGGTGCAACAGATTCAACAAGCTCACAGGTTGTGAACACATCGGATGCATCGAACAGTGTGGCAAAGTCCAGCCACGCTTCCTGTCCTTAATTATCAGGGACTTCAATTCTAAGGTTGACTGTGTCATTGCTGTTTGTGTGTCTTACATGTTCACAACGTTTTACCTCATGAGCATTTGCCTCACTCCGCTTGATGTCCCACCAGTCCGGATGCACCCCTGCTAGCTTTCGTCACCTACCCTCGGCCTCAAGTTTGGATTTTTCATTTGTGGGTGGTTGGCCTCCACAGACAGTGACAAGACAACAGGATGGGCCGCCTCTCAAAATGTGATATGATACCATATGATACATGGACATAAAGAGTTTTAAAACGATCAACAGCCTGAAAGCCGTGCGAAGCAAAACAACGCCCAGATGCGTCAAACTTGATGCAAACCGGACACACACTCGCCAGGAAGTACCATGTTTCTCAAGCCTCCGCCCACACAACAAAAGGGCCCAAAAGTCCTGGGAGTCGATCGAGTCGTGGGGGCAACGATCGGCAACGATCCACGGAGCTGGACATGGAAATGGAAAGAACCCCAGCTGAGCCGTTCAGATTTTTCAGCTTTTAGATGAGAATCGACAAGTCTGCGGAGCACGATTGGTAGGAAGGAAGATGAAGGAAGCAATTCTTGCAGGATTCTCATCAATTCTTTTCGGGCACAGCACCGTCAAGATTTGTTACGGACCTTTTCCAAGTTGACGTGATTCTGACAGAGGCAGCCTGTGTTTCCAAAGCTGTCGGTGGAATGTGCGCACTTGAAGTGAGGCTTTTGAAGTGCTTCTAGAAACACTGAGTCACTTCATGTCACTTCTATAGAAACCATTTCCCAACTGCTCAACTGCCCCTTGCCTTCCTTGCTCTGCGAGTCACTGGCCGTGCTCGCGCTTTCGTTGGTCCGCCCGGTTTCGGTCCGTGGCACCGAAGACAGGCGATGGTTGGAGGTCTTGAAGGAAGCGCACGACGAAGGTGCCGAGTCCGTGGCGCGGTTCCGCGGAAGGGCCGCGGCAGCGTTTCGAACACACCGGGAGGCGTAAATCGTCGTTTCCCGGAGGGCTGCCTGGGAAGTGCATGGAACTTTGAGGAGGTGGATAGAAACATGGAAACCATTAGAAACCACATTCGATTTCAAGGGATTCACTTTCTTTCTGGAAATATCTGAATTATTTTTAGTTTTTCATTATTATTGTACCAGATCATTTTGGTGGTCCCGTGCTCCTACCACAGCCAAATCCTCCCGCCTTTCGGTTAAATTAGATATAGATTCACCCCTCGTGGTCAGGCTGGGTAAAATTGCTCAGGTATACTAGTACGTATCTCTCTTGCTTACTTCCTCAGGTAGGTATCTCGTCATAACGGCCATCCATTCCTAGGGGCTTTGTGAGCCTTGAACTGATGCAGTCACCTGGTTCTTCCGCAGCATCACTCCGCAGCGGGCCACACTCACTGCGATCCACGCGCTCCTGCGGTCTTGCGCTGACTCCACGGCTTTTGCTTCAGTGACGGTCCGTTACGGTGAAGAGCACGGTGGGATCTGTCCCAATCCAAGAGGTTTGAGCACTTGGAGATGATATCTAAATATCTCATCTAAACTCAAAACAGCTGCGAAAGATCTCCGGCAAGAGACTCTACAAAGTCCAGGCTATGAGCTGGAGGAAGCGCCAAGTCATCCTGTCAGCAGTAGCAACCAGTAGACCAACAGAAGTGCATCGTCCAAAACCACCGTTGGTATCCTCAACCCTGGCACCTTGTCCGTCGCTGCTAGTGTCTTTGTTCTGCCTTGGCGCTTTAATCCCTGCCGTGGTGGGCGAGTCGTTAGCGCCAGTGGTAGCGGCAGCTGCTCCACCTCCCTTCGACTTACAGGACTAGCACTTGCACTATTTGCCCCGACTGCTGCTCGTCCCTCCTGGTCCTGCTGAGAGGAAGCTGAGCAGACATCTACTGCTCCATGGACGCCATGGTCCATGTGCCATAAGACTGCCAACCAACGACTTGAGAATACAGTGAGCCTCCTTGTAGCCGGGTTTGCTTGGTTTCTTCCCACCCTCCAACCCTCCACCCTCGCAAGCGCGTAGGCGTAGGCTAGAGTGAGCGAGCCCGGCTCATGCAGGATTCCATCCCGACATTCCGGAGTACGGCTTTGGAGTGGCCACTCTCAGTACGGCTTGGGAGTTGCCACTCTCAGATGCTGGGAGGGGGCCCGGTAAGTTTGGGGTTTACGATGGATATGTTAAACTCAAGTCCTACCTAAATTGGGTGGACTATGAGCAGGCAAACCATGGCAAAGCTGTCTTTAAACAGATTCTGACGTGTTTCGCGTCTTGTTTTCAAGTGTTTTTGCACCTGCAAAGGGCGTTCCCGTCAGATCCATCGGCCGAGGATGAGACCTCCTACAAACTCATAGAGGCAGATGGTACTGGACTGGGACTAGCAGCTTCGGGTTTGGATGGTTCCGGTGGGGCCAGGTGGGCCCACAAGTCGGGCATTTGATGAAGTCTGGCAGATGAATTTCTTGGCTATTGCCTTTGACATTTCTTCACGATCCTTTTTGGGTATCCTCCCGTGTCGACTCCAAACGAGTTGAGCGCGAAGTTCGCGCCTTCTTGGCATCTTTGGGCATCGCCTGCGCCTTCGACCACCTCGTCTCGGGCAGGGCATTGTGGAGGCGACGAGTGAATCCGGCGCAGTACGCCATGGCGCTGAGTGCTTCAATTTCTACTTCCCTCAGGAGATGGACGTTTTGTAGCGGACACTGTTTTGCTTTGACGCAGACACAGGGTGGCACAGGATGACACAAGGTAAAGGAACCAAGCAATGCATTCCATTGTATTCCGCTTTCATGAGTGGTGTTTGGCAAGCAGAGAGCGCCTGCATCGAAGCAGTGGAAGAGACACACACAAAAGACATCACAAGAACATGCAATCACAACCCTGAGCGCATGTTCATGACATTTAAGGGTATGAAGGGTTTGATTTTTTTGAGCCAAGTCCGGCAACCTTTCACCATGCAGGGCATGTGACATGCCATCGGTCCCAAAGAGAATAGTTGTTGGACTGTTGGAAAGGTGTCCCGTTTCTTCTTTTGCCAGCGAATGGTCAGTGCATGTCAGTGCGAATTGAGGAGTTGGATGACAACTACCTGGTGGTCAACAGCTCAGCTTTGATGAATTACTCCTGGCTTATTTCTTCGATTTCACCGATGTTGGGCGGATCAGATATGATCAGATGATCTATGATGATTGGTATTTTCCCGAACTGCGCGGATTTCCACAACTGGGCGGAGAGCTTTTCTGTTTGCCCGGCTGCCTGAGGAGGCCCAAATCCCCGTTTTCAGCTTCCCGTTTGCCGCTTCAAGGTTTGGGAAGGCTTTGATGACAAGCTCGGCACCCAGAAACCGTGGCCGCCACTAACCCAACCGTAATGGGAAAGCTAAGACACACTCTCCATCACCTACTAGCGGCTAGGTTCATGGAAGAAATTGCACCAGAACACTTCGGCACCGATTAGGATGGAGAAGATTGGGCAAGACCTTCATTTAGTTTAGTTCCCTCTTGTGGGGACTCTACTGAGAACCCTACGTTTGAGGTCACAACGTTGTGACTTCACAGAAGCACACCACCGGTCTGGAGAATCCAACTCATTCCCTCACAATAGAGGAGCTTAGGCCGCCTTTGTTCGCGGCCTTGTAGGAGATCACAAGTGCTTCACAGGAACACCCGACCCGCAAGGTGTGAAAACCGGAACTCCGGTGAAGAAAGATCGCCCATGAATGGGGATGCAACCAGAAGCGAACGATGTAAATGGTCTCCCTCACGTTTTTGAGAAATCATTCACTCAATGCAACCACCAAGTTCAATCCAAAGGCTGAGAATGAAACCAACACTGAACAAGGACCAGGCTTACCAGGTCTGTTCAGGCTGAACACCCTTTCCACCGATGGACGTCACAGGCCCTGGGCATACATGGACGAGGACCGAGAGAAACGGTTTCGGACGCCGAGAGAAACTCGCGACCGACGAACGAGAAAAAGAACGAAACTGGGCTGCAACATTGCAGGATGCTGCGAGGAATTCACAGATATATATGGAGGGTCGCCAGTAATCATTAGATGTCACGAGCTAGAACATTGTGAGAGGTTCTCAAACTTGGAGATGATGGTCGTGGATACCTCTGCAGAATTAAGAGAAGGAGGTTGTCCTGAATACGTGGCTTGCCAGTTTCTTTGCAGCTTCACGGGCAACTCTTTTCAGGCTACGGATGTCTTCTTTCCACGCCGCCCACGCCCAGCCTTTGGTGAAGGCCTCTGCCACTCCCTTCGATCTCACGACTGTGTAGGACGCCCTACGGGACTTCCTGGAAGAACGTGTTCCTGGGTCCGAACAAAGACATACACATCGCTGGCGACCGGTGTGTTCCTGGCGGGTTCTGTGGAGACGGGGTGAGACGGGGTGGAACAGATGTCTTGCGTGTTTGGGTGTGTGTGTGTGTGTGTGTGCGACTATGGCGATAAAGTAGATTGATACGTGTAGTGCCAGATGTTTGACTGGCAGAACAAGTTGGCAGATTTCACTCCTTTGACACTGAAAAAAGATCGCCTTTGGAGCAGGGAGTGCCTCCTTTGCGGAGCGAGCGAACTCGGGTCGAGCTCGGGTCGAGCTCTCCGTCTCTTCCCGCAGATGACGGGCGACTGCCATGGCTTAGGTGGAGGAAGATTATGCCATGCCGTTGAACCCCGTGTGGCCTGGATTCTTGGAACAGACGACGAGACGCCGTGACGAAACTGGCTGCTTCTTGAGCTAGCCTGACGCAGCTGAGGGAGCTCGACTGGCACCAGACTCGGTGGGTGACTGACACCCAAACAAGCCATTGTCTCAGACCCCCCTCAGGCAGTTTTGAATGAGCATGATCCGAAAAGCATGTTCATCTTGGCAGGTTCCACATTTTGCCGGAGTGCAGTGGGGAATCTAGAAGACATCCTGGCTAGTTATGCTACTTCTACACCTTTGATGCCGCCCTTACTGTAGAGTCCAACGAATCACATGTTGGCCCACTTGGCTGCCTGGGAGATCCCTCCCACTCCTCCAGAGCTTCTCGAATCAGACAGTCCAGAGCTTGAGGCCGTCAGACCACATGGGCCCATGACATCTGGCTGGAATGAGGGTGGTTGGATCCAAAGAGTCTTCAATTGGCGCAACGTCCCAGATTCCTTCATAGCACTCTGAATTGTTTTACAATGCCTTACTACCTCTCGCACATCGGTCCAGGTCGATGTCATGCCGGACACTCTGGTACGAACATGGAAATTCCATGAAATTCCCAGGGTGAAAAGAACCATGCACTTCACCACTCATGTACAGTTTTACAATGCCATACTTATGACTTATGATATTTTCTCATGGTCAACTTTTGGGGGTCTCAGTTAGTTGCCGCTCGTGCATCCTGAACAGAACAGTGCGTCCCAGGTGTGTCCGCGATCAGGGATGGTATGATGTCTTGGAAGCGCAGATCTCGCAGGGAGGCTTAGGGGAACAGATCGCTTAAGACTTTGGCAAAGATCATCAAAGATCAACACAGATCAAAGGTCAGCAAAGGCCAAACACATTGTTTTACCCGTGGGATCCCGTGGGCTTTGACCTGTGTACTTGCACCTTGACAACCACTTTCCCTAGACTCTCGAGGTAGCTAGCTTTGACTCTCCCACTTCTGATGGGTATAAAATTAGATGAAATACGAGAGAGAGAGAGAGAGAGTGAGAGTGAGAGAGAGATGGGGGGGGGATGTGTGTAGATAAGTATGTATATATTTGCGTATACTGTATATATCAATTTGAGCATCTACTAATCTACTAGTGATGGGTCGGTTGGCTACCTACTTCTCCCAAATCACCTCATGGGTCTTCGGCTAAACTTCAGCCACCTTCCAAGGAATGATGCTTGCAAGAAGATCATGGAGGTGCTGCTGAAAAACGCTGGAATTCGAAGCTCTTCGACTCTGGAACTCCATCCTCAAAGCGGGTTTTTCTGTCCAATCTTGGACCACCCTGGGTCTGCTTGCCCGGTCCGTTTCAACCGATGAAGGACCAATTCACTGTCCCCGGCCGTGGATCCGACGCCAGGTGGAAGTCATGGATCCGTCCAGACCCCCATCGCCTTCAAACACCTACCCTCCGACAAACACATCACATGGAAGTGGGAAAATCAGCTGTTTGTCACGGAAAAGGGTCTTCCAAAAAAGCCCCATGCCATCCACTTCCACCATGTGGGTGAGCCTACCTGACCGGCGGCCACAGCCCCGTCATGGGTTCCCGTTTCTGGCATGTTACTAGTAGCGGCGATGCACTTGTATACCCCAGACACGCCATGTATGCCATATATGCCTACATTGACCCCTAAAACTACTGTACCCCAATGTAGGCATATATGGCATACATGGAGTGCCTGGGTACTGGTAGCTTCAGCCAAAAACATGGGTCCAGACGTCAACGGAGGCACGAGAAAACCGCCGCCCCGCCGGCTGCGAAGCGCCAGGCCTGGTATCCTGAAGGGTCGAGCGCTGAGACCGAGCTGAGCAACGGACTCACGGAACTCGGTGACGTTGAAACCCGAAAGCTGGGCTAGTTTGGGCTCGTTTCGTCCTGGTTTGCTGAGACGTGTATGGATCCTTATGGTGTTTATGTAAGAATCCCCTGCTAACAAGGGTGTTCTTCCCGGGTTCCTTCAGCCGATCGGAGCAACCCTCACCCCCAGCGTTGCCAGGCTCGGCTCGGGTGATGATGGGGGACTGATGGGCGAAACTCCCTATGGCCAAGCAGGGTGCAATTATAGAGTCAAGAGACCAATGGAGACAAATATAGAGACCGATGGCCAAGCCGTCTGCAGATACAAAGCAGGGACTAGCCATGACTGCAGATATTGCAGAGCGCAAGTATGTAACTAAACCGCACAAGAATCTGTCAGGAACGCTTGAAACATGGCACAGTACCTTGAGCCAGCTGTTCTCCAGGTCGGGCATTCTGGAGAAGATTGAGGAGTTTCGCGCATTCTTCGAAAGCGAACGGCCAAACCCATTTGGGTCCCGCATGGTCACCTACGTGTCTTTTGTAATGGATTTCGTACTTCAGCCCGATGCTTTTTTGGCAGGTTCTAGGCTGAGCAAACCTATTCGATCCTGTTCCCATGTTTGTGACCCCGAAGTCATGCCTATACTTGATCGAGTTCCTGTGGCTCCATCCGGTGCGCGTCAGGAACTCCACAAAGAGTTTCCCAATGGCTTTCAGACCGGTTTGCCGCCCGGAGAGGAGGCCCGTGACGTGTGTGGAGACCGCTCCGTTCTGGTCACGCGATGCACCGGTCTTCCGAGAGAAATGACCCCCCTCATCCCTGAGCACTTGACATCCATGATCCCAACAGAAACCAAGAGAGGAGCATCAAAAAGAACAAAAGCCCAGCGTGGAGTGCAGAACATCATTCCAACAAGTTAAACACTTGATTCTATCAAGACCCTGTCAGAACTTGCTGCCTTTCTTTGAGCCGTTGTTTGATCACACGCCTATAGACCCCAGACACTCCATGCAACTGCTCATAGGACTGCCGCCCCAGACAGACCCCTCTGGCACCACCCCTGGCCGTTTCTCGGCAGTCCTATGGCCGTCCCATGGGTCGTGCCTGGGATATATGTAAACCGGATGAGCTCACCGGATGAGCGAGCGCTTCCAGGGTCGGAGACCCACGCTTCGCTCCACCCTTTCAACGGTCAACGATCTGGACACCACTGAAAAGGCACGGAAGCCCGGCATTGACCACCGCAGGGGTGGAAACGGCTGGTGGAAAGGGCCGGTGGAAAGCGGTGGTTTTCAGATGGTTCTCACTGGCGGTCCTTGGGGCGTGGAACATCAGGAGCTCTGATAGAGGGTGGGCGGGGTTACGTGGACGTCCGATGCCTGCGGCGCTTGGCTCTGAGATGTTGAGGCCATCCTGGCATCTTCCATGGCCAAGTCGGGAAGGAGTAGGTGGGGTCGGGAGAAGAGAGCGTCAAGGAATGGGAAGGGGTGTCTTATTGGGGTGGGAAGGATTGGTTTCGTAATTTTATTGTTTTCGAGTGTTTTTGGGTGTCTCAGACTGGGAGAAGGGTGTTTGACGACAACTCTTCCTTGAAAGACCTGGAGAGCAGGGCGTTGGCAGGGCCGGGCAGGGATCCTTCAGTCCTGTAGTGACTCGTGTTTGACACTTGGTGGATATATACATGTGGAGAGTGATTCACAATCGTTGAACAACTTTTATCCTGGGCCAGGACGGATAAGGCAGTCGTGACACTGATAAAGAAATATCATCAAATAACATCTGACAAGTGCATCTTCCAAGGATTGGAAGAAAGATTCATTTTCACTATAGCGTTGGATGTTCAAGGACAAGTCAGCGTTGTGTCGACTGGTCCCGGGACTGGGAACTCTCTTCTTTCGAGATCCGTTCGTGCATTGTTTTGTTGTCCTATTTTTCTTGGGTTCAACCCAACTGTATGCAACGGATCACTGGACAGCGCGGCGTCGACGCGGAGCGGATCAGCGTGACGACACCACCGTGACGGATTCAGCGGCGTCAGCGGTAGAAAGGAGAGAGACACCACAGACTCGCAGGTGGGGTGAAGCAATTCGCAAGGCAGGGCTGGCCGGGCTGGCAGTCACACTAGTCACTTTCATGATGGCCAAGTTGCTTGTCGTGTGTTCTTTTTGAAGTGCTTTTTGGAAAAGACAGTCTTGGGTGCAGTGGAGGCTGCAGGGTTCTTCTATCAAGAGTGATGCCCAAGCACAGAAGCAGACACTCAGTGCTGTAGGTCACTGCCAACTGATTGGCCTCACTGAAGTATGTGAGAGACCTTTGCTAACCAGGGGAAGAATTGCCTGCAGCACAGCACAATCAAAGCATTTTTATCAGCGTTTCCAGCACCTTGAGGTGCATTTGATGCAGTCGATGTCGAGACACAGCGTGGCACCAAGAGTGACCAATTCGAGACAGGCAGGCAGAGGACTGAAATCCAAAGAGGTGGCTTGGGGAATCTTTGGGACCAACATGGATTAACAAGGCCAACCTGCTATGTCGATGGTTGTCCCGTGTGGTCTGGCACAAAAACTAGCCTCCCACCATCGCGACAGCAGGGATGAGGCGTCACAAGTTGGATGTTTGGATGTCTTGTCAGTTGAAAACGGGGTTGGAAACCGAACCTATTCAGGACTACTTGATGTGCATCGATGTATTCTGGAAGGACTGCTGACAGATGAAGCTATCTGCAGAAGGCTATCCAGCATCCCCGTCCCCAAACAATTCCCAGCCCCGTGGAAACTGAGGCCTCATGCCCCGCAGCGTGTCCCCCGCCTGAGTCGGGTTGTATCAGTAGGCCAGTAGGCCAGAGCAAGGAGCTTGCTCTCATGCCTGCTGGATTGGGAGGGCCTGGTAGGGTGGAAGTCGAAACAGGTGAACCTCCATTCTTCCGGCATTCCAGCAGAGGTTGAAGGATCCTATAGACTATGCCATAGGTAGCTCAGTAGGGTCCTCTAAGGTCACTTAACCTCTGCAGAAGCATCGACAAAAAGCATCAAACAGCTAGATAAGTTTTCTAGGCACACTGCCATGAAAGCAAACCGATGTACTCCCAAGACCTTCAAAATGAAGGACACTTGATGCGTACGCGGCAACCGGGCCAAAAAAGTTCCGACCTGCGTGAATCACAGGTGTTTGGGCAAGTGACAGCCGTTGCACTGGAGGTCAGTGTTGCATTGAAAAACTGTTGATCGTAAGGCGTGCAAAAGATTGCAAAGATAGGATTCCACTGAGGACCCATGTGCACTGAAGGTCCACCGACCAATGGAGGAGAGGAAATAGGAAGCTTTAGCAATGCTCGGGGCGTAGCTGTTGTCTAAAGCAGGCGAGGCTTGGTGTCGAGTTTCTTAGTGACACATTGTAGAAAGCCATTGAAAACCTTCTATGATTGGATCAAGCTGGCCCTGAAGTCAAGGCAACAATGAGTGACATTCCTAAACCTTTGGCTTTATACATGGTTTCTTTTTGATGCTTTTTGCACAGATCATTTAGCTTGCCTGCCGCCCTCCACTGTACTGATGGCTTTCAATGGATTGTCTCAATCAGATTCAATCAGTTCCTTCCAAACAATCAAGTGTAAGGGCACGCTCAGGCCAACCAGGCTAGGCAACTAAGCCTCCTGCGGCAGGTTTAAGGGAGGGCAGGGGGGGACGTGGAACGTACTTCAACTGACCAGTCTCCAGGCTCTTTGAAGGGAAGCCCCAACAAATCCATCAGAGGTAGCGGTGCCAAGGCCAGGCAGCCATCCCATGGCCCGAGCTTTCGGGTCCAATTAAGGGCACCTGTCCACGCTTGCCCTCTTAAGCGCGCCACAGCGGCCTGCCATGCCAAATGCTTTCCAAAGCTTGGGCGATGAGACCTATGGCCCCCAGTACCAGCACAACGTTGCTGTCATCGCTGCCCGGCGGATGGGCCTTTGGGAATCGGTTTTTGACGCCGTGCGGCGCGGTGTGGCAACATATGCGGTGAGCGATGTTCTTGGATCCTTTTTTGGGAGGTTTGTGTGTCAACATCTTCTGTCAAGCAGGTGAGTTGTTCAGCGGCAATATTTTAATGGTGCATATAGCGAGAGCAACATCACGTGATGTCCTTTGGTTTCCCTTCGTTAGCTGGATCATTCTTGGTTATGTTTTGGAAAGCTGGTGGTAGGCTTAACCCTACTTTTTCAGATCCAGGACCAGAATACTGGTGCAAGCCGCCCGCCCGGAAGGCAAAATTTTGGTGCAAGGTTCCCGCCCGGAGGGCCAAATTTCGGTGCAAGGCTCCCGCCTGGAGGGCAAAATTTGGGGGCTAGGTGCCTGCCAGAGCGCAAAATTTTGGAAAATTTTGGTGCAAGGCGCCTGCCCAGAGGGTAAATTTTTGGGGCTAGGTGCTTGCCAGGGCGGAAAATGTTGGTGCAAAGCGCCCGCCCAAAGGGCAAAATTTGGGGGCTAGGTGCCTGCCAGAGCGCAACATTTTGGAACATTTTGGTGCAACGTGCCCGCCTGGAGGGTAACATTTGGGTGCTAGGTGCCTGCCAGGGCGCAGAATTTTGGCGCAAGGCGCTTGGGCGGAGGGTAAATTTTTGGGGCTAGGTGCCTGCCAGGGCGGAAAACTTTGGCGCAAAGCGCCCGCCTTTAAATTTTGGGGGCTAGGTGCCTGCCAGACCGCAAAATTGCGGTGCAAGGCGCCCGCAGGGCATTGCGCAGGGCAAGATGCAATGACAACCTCATTTACGGCAGTGATACCTAGTAGTAGTAAGTAGCGTCCTTGCTCCTAGTAGTAAGGCCAGGAGCCCCTAGTAGCGTCCTTGCTCCTAGTAGTAAGGCCAGGACCCCCTAGTAGCGTCCTTGCTCCTAGTAAAGGCCAGGAGCCCCTAGTAGCGTCCTTGCTCCTAGTACTAAGGCCAGGATCCCGGTTTTTGCACTTTGTCCGGCCTTATTCCTTTGTTGGTTGAAGGATTCGGGTCTTTGTTTTCAATGTGCGTACACCACGATGTCATGGCAAGCAAACAACGCCTCAGTGGATTTTTTTGCCGCTCTCTGCATTTGGGAAACAACATGTCGTTCATCCAGCAAGCATGGCTCAGACTTTGGAGTCACGGTTTGGTCGGATGTAAGTGTCTTTGATACAGTCAGGAATAGCACTTAGGACTCCACAACCCTCATGTGAACACACGTCTCGCGCTTCATAGGCAAGATATAGGGAGTTCCAGTAACCAACTTTGTTTCAGGCTGACAAATCTGCGCGCAATCTTTTGTCAGATCAGGCGCTGCCATGGCCCTTTTGCGTTTGCTTGATGACATATCTGTGGAGGAACCACCGCGATCTAGATCTAGGAGCCGAGGCCCAGTCGAAGGACAGAACGAACGGAACACATGGATTGCACAAGGATGGTCCAACACCTTCTTCCATACGATTGGGATACCAAAAGAGCAGTTTCACGCTCGTCTTGACCAGTCACTTGTGATTCAGCTGCATTGCTGCTAGAAAATGCAACGTGTGTTGTTCAGGAAAGTGTACCGAGCCCCGATTTGCTTGGCCGGCCTGTTTGAGGCGATTGTCACAGCGTGTTCATGCACTGGCGCTCCTAGCTTTGCCCTTCAGCATTTGGTTGGACCTGCAAACTATCGGGAAATTGCAGCTTCGGAGCGGCATGTCGCTAGCTGGAAATTTGAAGCACACCAAAGGAATGATAGCGTTCTCCGTGCTGCAACAGCTCAAAGCAAGTATTATTCTTTAGCATAGTACTAGTATAGATGCAATACAAGCAAATGGTAGATGTTACATGTTCAGTTCCGGTTTGCACAGTGCGATTCAAGCTCAGGATGGAACCCGCAGATTTTTCATGAACAACCATAAGGTGGACCACATGTTCAAAGATATGGAACACACGAGGACACAATTAGCACTTCCGGTCTAATCGTTCGGGGCTCAACCAAAACAAGTGATGCTGCCAGGACCGGAGGTTATTGTTGCGTTCACGGACAAGAATGCCTTGGTTTGGAACATGCAAGTGGAGAGGCGCCGGGAGTGTCTGGCAGCGGGGAAGAAGCTGGGTGTGATTCACTGACTGTTCCCCAGGCCAGCGTGGAGTATGACCTGGACATGTTCATTGCCGGCTTCACCTGCAAATTGTTCTCGCAGGAGCTCCGCACAATTTACGATTGACGTTTCATTTGCAAGTTTGTTCGCAAGAAATCCTCAAAATTAAGACATAGCATTGCCGGCCAGATGTTTGCACAGGAGAATTGCTCGCGATTCAACCATGAGTCCGTCCCAACGATTTTTGAAAAATCCATGCACGCACCTCGGCATGGCTATTACGTGGGCTGTGTGGTTTTCTGTGTGTCTGTGGATTGAATCCTGAATCCTCTCTTGCAAATTTGAGAAACCAGATCCGATCAAGGAGATTCCGCATTTTATGTTTAAATTGCAAAGGTCATGAGTCATCGTGAGTCATTGTGGAATCTCTATCATCTATTGCATTTCCTCATGATCATTGGCATTCAATCTTGCACCTGGGAGGCAGAGAGGGCAAAACCATTTGTTGAGTCTTCGCGATTTATTCGTCGATATCGTCCAAAGAAACTTGGCTTCAAACCACCGATGCGAGACGTTTACGCCTGAGGATTCAGATTGAACACTGTAGACTATAGACTTTGTTGAGCGTGGGCATTTGTGCCGTGTGTGCTGCAAGGATTTGCGTCTTGGAGAATGTCATGGGGGCGACCAAGAAGAGCCGCCTCACCAGTCCCAATGATGAATTCCAGGCAGAATCCAGTGGGTGTGAGAGTTCATGTTCGTTGGAACCACGCGGACGTATTGAATTGGAATCAGACTAAACTGAGTCAGAATTAGCTAATGTAACATGTACCAATGACTACCACTACTACTACTACTACTACTACTACTACTACTACTACTACTACTACTATTCAAAACATGATGCGCGCAACACACTATGCTTTCTAGCGCCAAAGCTCAATTTGCCAGCACTTACGCTAGCACCGTCGCAAGCACTGAAACTTTTATATATATATATTATATATCGTATTATATTATTATATAATTATATAATATAATATATTATATAGCTGTGGAAAAAAACATAACACGGACACGACCATGGACCATGTACCATCAATTCATATATTTGGTCTTGGAACAAAGTGGACGTTTTATTTGCAATTTGGCGCACGCACGTGCATAGACTGAGATTGGAAACGCCTTGCCATGGCCTTCCGGCGTTTGCTGGCTGGCGTGCCGCGACATGGGAATCAGAATGGCGTTGACCTCCAGAATCAGCAGGGGCAGATTCAGGGGGAAGAGGTCGACGAGTGCTGAGGAACAGGGCTGCAATTCCCAAACCGAAGGCAACTAGACTAGATTTGAATCTGGCAATTAGGCTTGCTTAGACCGCAAAAATACATTAGAAGTCTAGTTATGAACTTTTGGTTGAATCTGAAAGATCGAGTAGGGTATGGACACGATAACTGGCTATGCTGGGTGTTCTTGCAATTGTGACTATGCGCGCGCTGCAGGCACGTTGGGCCAGATCGAAGGGCCGCGGCCATGCTGCATTGACCGCGCAAGGAATTGCACGGGCAAAGCTCGAGCGTGCAGCAAATCGGGAACAATTTGGCAGTTCTGTGGCGCAGGATGTTGCTCGCACAGCTTTTAGTTACTACAGCCGTGGTCATGCATCAGCCTCTGCCAGAACTGTGTCACTGGGCTGAACTCGTCAAATGGTACAAGGAGGAGTGGCCAACCATTTGACCGTAAGGAACAAACCAACCGCACACTCTACACAAACAACCCACACAACAAAAAAGGACGCTGGGACGGTTTCCTTTTTTAAAACTGAGGCAGAACTATTCATACTTCGAAGACGCCGATGGACATCTTGTTGGCTACGCTGCATATGGCCGTGAGGATTCGCGGATGGCAAACACGAAGCGCCTGGGTGTTGCAAGTTTTGTTGAGGGGCAAAAGAAACAATTGCTGAAGCTTTTGAGCGGCGATGACGGCGATGGAATTCGACACATCATTCTTTGCCGAGTTATTGATGACACCAATGTCACCACTGCCACAGATGTGAAAAAGAAAGCGGTTTACAGTGGGAATGACCTCAATGACAGTGACATTGGCCTTCAAGAGCAGGGTCCAAATGCTGCTCAAACGCAACCACTTGGGCCAGTGAATATGTCCTTTCCTTCCACAAATGTTGGCATTCTGGGCCGTCGGAAAGTATCAGCTTTGCTTGGTCTTCTGCAGAGGTTGTCAGTTAGACGCAGAGGGACCGATCCAGCTGGGCTGCCTGAAGTCGCGACTATCCATGTGCCAGCGCAAGTGCTTCCAAAGGCACAGCCCTGTATGCTCGTGTGTGTTTTCTTACATTAGTAATACAGTGTACAGTGGATACTGATGTCACTGTTGCGATATAAGTTTTCGTGTTTCAGATTAGCCAACCATGAACTCAAACAAAAAACAAGTTTTGCACCACGCTGACATGCTGGAATTGTGGAGGCCAACACTGCGACGCTCTCTGACAGAATATCCCGGTGGTCACTCATCAGTGTCAATGGCTCATCAGAACACCTTGGAGGAGCAGAGTTGTCAGCCCTCCTGACCAAGATTCCGTTTCGGGTGGTGGCCACATGTTCCGGGCTTAGAACTGGGTCATGGTAGCAGGCCGCCCGATATGCCCGATAGCGCATGTGAGAGAATTGATTTTCAATTTGCTTTGGGCCCAGGCACAGATTCACTACCTACAAACTTGGCAGTGGCAGCGCTCGAACAAGAGTCTTTTGCTAGCGATCCTGGCACTTTGCTTATTTCCAGTTTTTGTTGCCACCATCAAAGTGTCCTGGCGAAGAAGCCTATCATATTGAGCTTCCCTGGCCTTGCATCAGGAGCGTTAGTCAGAGTCATGAAATATATTAATAGTCATGCAGCATGCATCATCGCCGTGCGCCATGCATTTTGTGGTCAATATTTCACCACGCCACTGACTCCACATTGCGGGTCCATCTTGCAGTGCAGGATTGGTCCGTCTCGCCCATTCTGCCCAAGCTTCATCCTTCAGACAACGGCTTGAATCTGCGTTGGATCTGTTGGCGATGAAAGCTACCATCACTGCAGTCAGCGAGTTACCTGTTTACGTGAAGGAGACATTGAGGAAGAACGAAGGCAAGCTGGCACTCTGCAGCTCAGACCTGACCTCTGAAGAGAAAAACCTTATGATTCGGATGTTCAATGAAGATTGGTCCTTCCCTTTTGCGGAGACCGATACTCTCACACACATTTGCTCTGCAGGGTGTTGTGAAAGCACTGCAATTTGTCGACAGAAGATTCGAACTTGTTTGGGTGCCTGCTTTTCTCGACTATTTGAATGCCCTCTCCTGTACAGGTGGAAGGCAGTGACCCCTGCCTGCATCTACACCTTGAGGGGCTTGACTTTCCGCAAATTGTTGGTTTATGTGTGGCAGGCCACAATGTCTGCAGACTTTGATCAAGACTTTGACAAAATGCCAGATATCGATGATGCTGACGTTTCCCCAGCACTTCGTCAGAAGATACGGATGGGGAAAGTGCTCGACTTGCTTCAAAGCCCAGAGACAATTGCGCCGTGGCTCATTGTTTCAGGCTGTCGCCGCTAAACTAAAACAAAAGCACTGGGCAGGAGGAGGACTATACTGACCTGTACTATACTGACCTCCGGGCACTATTTTGTCTCATGTTCACCAAATTGATAGCATTTCCCGCAGTGTCCACAGGGGTATATTATTGGCAGAAGGGGGGCCCTGTTCCGACAAACGCTATGTTCTGAGGATGCTTTGGCAAAGACTCTTGTGCTTTCGCAGCCTTTGGTGTGGTATATGGACCAAGCCTCACTCCTGGAGACAGTCCGGCACCGTATCCGGCTTCGAGCTCAAGGTTTGACATTGCCGAACTCCACATCGGACCGCGAATCGCTGATGAAAATGAGTCTCGAATTCCTGACAGGGGACGCTGGAAACGCTTGCATTTGCCTTTTCTATGAATTTTTGGTCTCCCCACCTGACAGCCCGTTTGACCTGGACTTTCATAGCTGCGTTCGCTTGGCAATTATGGCCTTATGTGATGCCTGGAGACGCCTCGTCATGCCATTCCAATGCAACCCGTTTCAGTTTCTCAAGGTGGCGACCATGTCAGAAGACGACGCGGTGCTTTTCATAAAGTCCCAGCAACGCGAATCCTCTGCTTGCACAGATTGTGAAGATCCGTTCTTTACCAAGGCAGGACAACTATCAGAAACCCTTTTTGCGGGCGAGCTTCAGCAACTACATTGCACCCCTTGTCAAAGGTCAAGTGCGCATGGGCATTGGCATTAACTTCTGTTTAACTGTTTAACTCTTAGAAACTTAGAGAGTTTGTTAGTTAGCCTAGATGTCCGGGCTTTGTTTTTTTGTCCGCTCTGAACCTTGGCAGAAGCTCATAGACTATGTTCTTGAAGCTCCTCAAAGTCGACTGCGGGAAGTGCAAGCTTTACTTCAGGATGTTCTGTGCGATCTACCGGCTTCTTCAGTTGATGTCGAGCGCAGCCACGCAAACATCCAGAAGGACACTCAATCTGGGAACAAGCGACCGACGCCCAGCCGCAGTAACCTTCCACAAGCTCACAATTTTTAGTTTCTGACGTGGACTTAGGCTAGGTCTGTAGGCTGGCTTTGGCTGCCTTTTGGTTCTGGTTCTTGGAGCATTTGCACGGTCACAGGATATCCAGTTCACAAGCTTGCAGGGGAGTTCCTCCATGTCATTAATTTTCTCCAGTTTTAAGGCTGTATGATCTGTATGTATGACTGTAAGTTGATTGTTTCCAGCTCTTCGGTTTGGCCACGAGCGCGTTTCTTTAAGGGCAACAGTGCAAATGGAAAGTCTTCTACTCGGACCTATGCTGGAGCATCGGGCTTTGTTCGACCACGTGGAAGATGAAGTGCTCAGCTTGTCCAAGCAAAAAGTCCACCGCCTGTTGCGGAACCGCACCTTGAACTCCACAGGGAATAGCGCTACATTCATGAGGCGGAAGGCCACCATCCGTCCGTCAGCGCAAGGCAAGAGAGGTCTTTTGGGCAATTTATTGCCTTGAACTCAGTAATCGCAAATCGCTGGGCAACGCAAACCAAGCAAGAGTGGGTGGCAGATTGACGCAGATTGACACATCTTGGCATCATAAGCGTTGTGTTTCAATTGGTTTGGGTTTTGCCAAGCAGCAGCGACGCAAGTTCCTTCAGAAACGGGGTCGTACAGAAGCATCATGTCAAGATGCGTCGTGTGAGCGGATACAACGTTTTCCAGAAGGAGAACAAGACGCATGGATGCATTATGTACTTTTATTTATCAGGAGAACTTCTATCTGCTGATTGATGATTTTAAAACTTTGAAATTGATCAGCCTTTGCCTCTCAACAGCTGATTGGGAGTCCGAGAAGGCCCACATTTGGATTGAGGTGTTGTGTTTCGTAATTTGAGAGTAGCTAGTCGCCCCTGTCACGCGGAGCCATGTCCAAGCGCTCTTTGGAAGACAGCCGGGAAGATGAAAGACCAGTTTTGAGAAGGCTAGCGCGCTTCGTCATTGAAGACAAGGACGAGCCGGACAATGACACAGACAGTGACAGTGATGTGGTTGTGTCTTCATGCATCCTCCTGGACGACAACAATGCGGTAGACAGCTTGACTGACCCTACTCAGACTCACGCTGATACTGAAGCCGATCTTCATGGTGAGGCCGAGAGTGAGATGCCATGCTTGCCACGTGTCCACGTCCAGCGCCTGACGGTGATGCAGCAGCAGGCCCGCCACCAGCTTCGGCTGACTACGACTGCGATTCAAGTCAATCTGCAGTTGGCGGTGAATCCGGTAGCTTGACAGACATGGAGGGCATGCAAGGAGTTGAGAGAGCCACCGTACCTATCGAACCTGACGCTACTGCTGAGGCCGATGAAGTCGAAACAAAATCACCATCAGAATCAGAATCAGGTTCTTTGTCTGTGTCAGGTTCCTCGGACTCGGATTCACTTGCTAACACTGAGACTACGTTGGTGTGCTGTGGCCGCCATCTTCGCCCTCAACGCCTTTGCGCACCAGGTGGTGGGCCCCCACCGGGCAATGATCCAATTTGGACCCCCCCGACCGAGACCCACGGCGAAAGCATCAAGATTCACATCTCCGTGGGAATTGAGGTTGCAAAGGCCAAGTGATCAATGATCGTCAGTGGGGCTTCACTCTGGACAAGTGAGACATGCCAGCCCAAATCACTAGCCACAAATTGTGAGGCCGCGGTTTCCGCCAGGGTTCATTGCCTAAATCTCTGATTTGGGGTTTCGAGATTTGGCATGACTCATGACGTTTCGTATTGACCGCTTGAAAAGTTTTCCGTCCTGCAAGATGTGGTGGGCCGGATTGGTTGTCCAGGCGATCCTTTCGTAGTGGATGGTCGATGGTGTTGAAAATTGTCATTCTCATCGGTGAAATGAGCCAATGTCACCACATGTTCATTTTTGTGGTCTCTATTTTGGCATACAGATTCAATCGAAACGATCAATCAGTGCTTTTCTTGTGTGAGGTGAGGTATGGCAACCAGGTGACCGTCAGGTGACCGTCAGGTGACCACCAGGACTTTGGTTTCAATCATCCCTGAAAAACAAATTTAACGAGGCTTCACGTGCCAGGATAGTAGCATGGGCTATATAGACTATAGACTATAGACTCAGACTATAGGAAATCATATCAAATATTATTGTAGTAATAATTTAGTTAAGTAAGTTAAGTATATAGTCGTTCATAGTTCTATTTCATATCATATGATCCTATGACTAGCCTATGATTACTTTACTTACTGTACTTTGGATATTTATTTATATATTAATTGTACTATTACTATTACTATTATGTTATTTTAGTTATAGACTAGTTATAGACTATATTATAGATAATAGATAGTAGTCAGTTTACTAAAACTACTACTACTACTACAACTACTACTACTACTACCACTACTACTACTACTACTACTACTACTACTACTACTATAAGACTATGGGACTATAGGCTATAGGCTAACATAGGCGGCATATTATAGGCTAGACAGTCTGGCGTCGCGCATTTGGCCAAGCTGAGGAGAAAATACAGCGGCGTCCGAATTGGCGCGGATGGAACCAAGGATGCCAACAAAGAGATAGCCCAAAATTGGGCCATGCTTCCTCCTGCGAGGAAGTTGGAGTACGAACAAAAAGCTCGAGAGGTTCAACGGGCCAGAACGCTTTTGAAGTCGAGTCCGTTGTCAGATCCCAGCGCAGGCCAATCGTCTACTTTGGATGCTTCCCAAAAGAAGCGGCTGAACCACCTGAGGCTTGACGCGACTTTGCAGCAGGTCTCGAATCATCCTGTATGGGGCAAAGGCCTTGGATTGCATGATCATATTGCAGCTTTGCGCGCAGACTTTGTTTTGCCACTAGCTGAGCAGGAATGCAGGACTCGCGTTGCTAGTTTCTGCGCCTACGATTCCAATGTGCTGCAAAATCGTCCAAATGCACCACACTTCCAAAAGGCCTGCTGTTCGCTTCATGGTGGGCTTTGCAAGGGTTCTGCGGTGTATGCCTTTGCCAACCGATTAGTTTGGGAGCTTGAACAAGGTTTGGCAGCTCACAAGCTTGGGGCAGAGCCAATTCTAGTGCTTTGCCGAACGTAAGCAGCAGCATGTTTTCCTTTCTGCAGCGTTAGTTGTCACCATGTTGAGTGGCCACAGCGTATTGAAACAGTTTTGTCGCAAACAATTTCGCTGGCTGTGGCCCAGGTCCGACTGGATCCGGACTTTCGCCGATGGGAGAGCAATGACCCGTGTCCAATATCAGCCAGTTGGTTGATTCTGGGATGCGTGTGCAAGCGCCCTTTGTGCCATACCACGGTCAAGCTTTACCCCACAGGCATCATGACGCTGACCATTGCAGCCAAGAACGGAATGCCTCATGTCGAGACAACTCATCAATTGTTTGCGAGACTGCTGCACAATCACCGCGCTCAAAAACAAAGTTCTTCAGACTTTGGCATCGCTGCGCCTGGGGCTGCATACGGCTGCATACGCTAATTATATGATCTATGAGTCATGAGTCTGTTTCCCAGCGTTCCGACTAATATAAGTTTAAGCAGTCACAGAATCATGCCCACATACTCCGCATACAAATGGGCACGCAGCGCGCAGGCCATATGTGTAAGGGTTTGTTAGTTAGTTAGTTAGTTAGTTATTTTTTAAAAGTTAAGTTAGTTATTAGTAATTATTAGTTAGCTATCTATTACAGCAAGTTATTACAATAGTGTCACGTAGCCTGTAGCTAAATCGCAAGCAAGTCGGTCTGTCGGAAACAGCCTATCCTATCGCTGTTCATTTAGTAGCTCTCTATTTGGCACAAGGTAAGGAAACAAACAATACTTATTTGACTGACTGAGTTAGCAACATGACGGACGTGTCGTAATGCTTGATCGGTCCCGGTTTCTCAGGTGAGTATTTTCACTGATGGTTCTGGGTTCAAGTACTTGTTCAATGAGGATGGCTTCATGCTGCAATACAACGGCGCTGAGCAGTTCAAAATCTTTGTTGGTCAACGCTACTGGGAGGAAAACAAGAAGAAGAAAGAGGCTGCTGCTGCTGCTGCAACCCAGTCAACCTCTAGCCGGGGGGGGTTCCACAGGCTCATTTCTGCTTCGGGCAAAGCGAAACCAAAACAGGGTGTGGAGCGACCGAAAAACCTTCGGTCAGCGCCTTCGGAGCCTTCGGTTGCATCCTCGGCCAATGCATTTAAGCCGAAACCATGTCTTGAGAAACCAGAAACAGAAGTGGGTTCAGCGTGGGACACATGCACCAACTTGGCAGAAGCAGAGCGGGCAGTTTCCAGTGACGTGATGCCTGGTTTTGCAACGAATGTCATAAATATGTTAACTTTCTTTTTATTTTGCCAGCTGTCATACAATCAATCAACATGCACTAGGTTAAGCACCAACAGTTTGATACTGTAAATAGTACTACAATATGAAAAACCCATTGGAATATTAATCGACGACCCGCGCACTCTAATCACCTCTGTGCGCCAAACAAGCGTGTCTTTGGCACTGGCTGGTGCTTGTGCTACTATAGGTCTCCGGTAGAGCTTGCTTGCCGCTCGACAATGACATCGGAACATCGGGCCAACGGATCCTCGGACCATCGGACCATCGGATCATCGGACCATCGGATCATCGGACCACCGAATCATCGGACCATATCACAGCAGACCGTCGGAAGCATCGGACCATCGGATCATCCGACCATCGGACCATCGGATCATCGGACCATCGGACCATCGGATCATCGGACCATCGGATCAGCAGACCGTCGGACCATCGGACCATCGGATCAGACCATCGGACCACCGGACCATCGGATCATCGGACCATCGGATCATCGGCATCGGACCATCGGATCATCGGACCATCGGATCAGCAGACCGTCAGACCATCGGTCCATCGGATCACCGGACCATATCGGATCATCATCGGGCCAACGGGCTGCAGGCAGCCCGACCATAAGTCGAGAGGTCCGGGACAGGTCGGGGACAGGTCGGGAGAGGTCGGGGACAGGTCGGGAGAGGTC
>CAXAMN010025517.1:277400-311184 GCA_963970005.1 Durusdinium trenchii
ATTTTTAGCAATAGCATTCTCAGCATCATTCGCATTTCCAGCATCACCGTGAGTGCAATTTGAGATCAAGCTAACTGTTTACCAGCCTAAGCCTATAACTATGACTATGACTATATCTAGACTATAACGACTATGACTATAACTAACTACTATAACTTATAACTTTAACCTATCAGACCTCTGGCTGACCTGTGAATATGAACTTCAAGACTTCAAGACGCTTTTTGTCACACGTGGTTAGTTAGAACTTAGGACCATATGGAGGCGATGATTCGCTCCTTTCATGGCAACCTGATCAAAGATTTTGGACCTGGCAGTGCTGTGAAAACAATTGACTTTGTGGAATCCGTGGGCCATAACTATAACGATCCTGCTGAGGCCCACTGCTCCGAGTAGTTGCGTTGGACACTTCTAGGCTCCTGTCCCAAACCTTTATTGCAAAGAGAATGCGTGTGAAGGACTCACCACTTGCAGATTCACGACCTATGAAGGCTTGGAGTTGCATGTTGCAAAACTTGACCTCGATGTTTGATTTCGGTCATTTGAGCAGCTTCAGCTCAACTTGTTTCCATTGTTTGTCTCTTGACGGGTTGTGGCTCAGTCAGTCTGTTGGACAAGTGTGCAGTGTGATCTATATAGTCAGTAGCTTTGCTCCTGCCTGTGTTGCCTCATGTCAGAGCCAGAGACGAGTGCACAGCCCGCACCGGGTACTCCGGAGACCTTTCCGATGTGCCTATCACGTGGGCAGCAAGCGAGGTCTTTGGACAGATATTGCCCAGAACCTACTGTTCTGTACTGGCCAAAACGAAGTGTGAACAAGGCAGGACTGCATGACTACGATATTTTTGTGATCAGTGGGACGAAACACGAGCTGAAGCTAATGAAACTCTGGACTTCTGCTACAGGTGACAGGTGTGCGTGATCGCGAGGAAGGGCGAGAGTGCGGATGGTGCCATGCCACACAGCC
Source organism: Durusdinium trenchii (assembly GCA_963970005.1). Lineage (NCBI taxonomy): Eukaryota > Dinophyceae > Suessiales > Symbiodiniaceae > Durusdinium > Durusdinium trenchii. The sequence continues at coordinate 278,368 of CAXAMN010025517.1, forward strand.
GCAAGAAAAAAACTCCCGCCGATAACTAATGATCTTCCATCACCGTCACCCACAAATTCAATTTCTCCGACGCGAGTCAGTGTCATTATCGAGTTGTCAAACACTGACACACGGGATTTGTTTTTCCTGCGCAACAGGCAGCGGTTTGTTTGTGGCGTTGGGATCACATTTACTGACCTGGCAAACTGTTTCCAGGACCCGTTGGAGTGTGTGTTCTTGTGGAGAGGGTAGGTACACAATGCGCAAGCGCGTGCAGTGGCGCGTGCGTGGTCAAGGTGACGCGCACCAAGAACTTCAGGAAGTCGGTGGAGGCTCTCATCAAGATGCGAAAGGACAACAAGGACGAAGAAACGGAGTATATAACATCTCAAGTAAACGCTTGTGGCCAGACTAAGACATCAAATCACACAATGAACAAAAAGAGCCAAAACAGTCAATAGTATGGATTGAGTGAGCTTCAGCTTAACTGACAGCCTGCTGATTGCTTTAGATAAACAGGCCCCAAAACAATTATTTTGTGCAGGAGTTGAACCAGAAATGGGAAGACCTACGCGCCCAGAATTGCCTTCCAACCGTCGGGCGCCGTTCGTACGAGAAAGTTGACATGGAAGCGTACAAGAAAGAGGAGGATTTCATGCGGTTCTATGATTCTGGCACCTTCGTTCCGGTGAAAGAGTTCCTCGCCCAAAAGAGGATCCACATGCCGTACTCAACGGAGGAGCAATGTGCCAAGTTGATTGAGGAGGACCCTTGAAGCACACCCCTCACAGTCACCTTTTTTTTTTGGTTGGGGGGGGGAGGGGAACAGCAGGCTAAGCTAGCCATCAGTGAATTTTAAGCTACAGGCTACACCGCCGTCGACTCAGGAGTTTGGGCTTACCACCGTCAACGACCGCGGTGTATTGGGTGTGGTGTCACTGGACGGGCCGAGGAAGATAGAGATCGGCTCAATCCAGAAAGTTGGCAAGTCCAAGGCTGGTAGGGCAAGTCAATCTGAACAAACTCTGATTCTGCGAATCGCCTTTGATTGTTCACCAAGCCAAGATATGCCAAGATTGATATATACATATATATATAATATTTATAAATTATAATGACATGATTGATGAATGTGATATGATATGATATTTAATAATACTATCTCAACTATTTCAGTCAATATTCAATATTCATAATTAATATAACTGTATTGTGTAAGTTTCTTCAACTGTACAGGGGGTGGGAGATCAAGTGTCATTGCAACCGCGTGCGCAGGTCGAGCACCACGAGCAGGGTTCTACGGCGGCAAGTTCTTTTCAGGCACAGCGTGAGGACATTGACCAATTGCGGAGATCATTGAAGACGCAAGAGGAGGTTGCCAAGGCGGTGAAGGAGAGGGAAGATCGCTTAAAGGCATCTGCAACTGGACACGGTTCATCGACGGATATGAAGGAGGAACCTGGGGATGGGGATGATGACCTTCTCTTCTCATCGTTCCTCTCCTCGTTGAAGCGGCCTGCTCCGCCGCCGGCCGCGCCAGTAGTGCCAGGAGGTGAGAACAAAAGAGTTCGCTTGAACGCAAAAACACCTCCTGTCCAGCAGCCGGCACCGGCACCACCAGGATCACGGGATGTAGCCGCTGAGGATGAGACTCAGACTTCAAGCAATCAGCCGGCTGAAGCTGAAGAAGCTGAGTGCCTGGCCAAGGCAGCAGATCTCTATGCGACAAAGAAGAAGCAGTTTGGGGATTCATCTTTGTGGGACACCAAGATGAGGTTGCGGACAGTGAAGGCAGCTGCAAAGGCTATCCAGGCGGAAGCTGCAACTTGGCTTGTGAGTTCATGGCACGCCCCGAATGTCCAAAGGTGTTCTCTGATTCGATTGTCTAATTTCTAATTGTTATTGTTTTTGAACTTGTCATGTTTTTTGCAATTTGAACTGGTTTCAAAACTGAGACGGACATCCTCTCCGTGGCGGGCTCCGAAGAGTTGGTTAGTCAGATGCTGAATTTTGCAGACTTCCTTGAGCCGAAATTTGAGCTCTTGGCCAAGATCCGCAAGTCTCCTTTGCAGTTTGTGGAAGGAGTTATCGCGGAGGACATGGAGCTTCTTCAGAAGCAGGTTGAAGTGAATGTCATCGCCACCATCATCACATGGATTGGAGCTCAAATCATCAAGGACTTGGACAAGAAGACGGAGAACGCCGGCCTTTTCTACAAACTTGCCAGTATGAAGGAATGCACCGGCTTGACTGTCTACCTGTACAGCTGCTGTTGCGGAGTCACCAATGCAGCTTACCAGCTTCAGCTCCAGCTGCACAACATGTTCATGGATAAAATCATGAGGGTGAAGGTCGACACCAAATTCCGTAGCATTGCAGATTCGACCCTTTCTTGATTTGTTGGGTCTGCTTTTTCAGTTTTTGTTGTAGGGCTGTGGTTCCACGGTAGGGGCAGGTGATGATGGGATTGAACTGTGCTGCGTTGTTGAGGATTGAAGTCCCGGTTGCTGATATCCGCAGCCGCCCCCGAACGAGCCAGCTGTCTGAGTTGGAGGTCGTCACAGGGGGCTACCTTGATGCTGTACAATTTGAAGTCCATGTTTTCCGACTTTTGGCTTCCGAGTGGCCAGAGGAGCAGGGGTGGAGATGAGAGAGATGATATGAGGGGTGAGAAAGGATTGAGAGGGCATGTGTTAAACGATTCATGTGTGAGCATAAAAAGACTGAAAGTCAAAGTAATAGTCATAGTAATCAAGACCGTTTGCTTTTCCATTCGCTCGGTCATGTTTTCATCCTGACGTCTAGAGGATGGGGACTACACAAACAATGTGGAGCTTTGTCTCAGCGCGCAGGCTTTGGTAGAGAGGAAAGGCTTGTTACGCGAGAAGCTGTCGGCCTACTTGCGAGTGGTTCCTGGAAAGCATCTCGCCAACACTTTTGCCCTCCATGTTCATGTCGATCGTCGATCGATGCAATTCGTTTTATGAAAGACGCGCCTCCCTACTGCTTTAGCTATACTCGAACGGTGCACTCCCAATCAGTATAAGACGTGCGTTGGATTATGGCTGGCAACCTGCAGACATTTTGCTACCCGAATCTGAACATGTTCCGAAGCAAACTATGCCAACGCCGGCCGACGCACATGCAAGTACTATATTAAACTAAATTCATATTATAGACAGAGATAGATTATGATGTATGATGTAATTATGTATGTATGTATGATATTGACATTCAGTTTTCTTGGGTTGGAGCTTCTGCAATGGCTTCCTTGGATGACTGGCTGATAGAGGATGAAGAAGGGAATTGGGTTCCAGTACATGAACACCAGCGCGGACAAGATGCTCACAGGCGTTTCCGGGTCATCAGGTATGGGAAGGTGACGGTGGATCGCACGGCTTTGATCGAGTCACCGGTCACTTCATGGAAAACGGTTGACAGCAATTTATCAAAGCAGTTCCATGATGAAGTGAGCAACCTCATCAATTTGCACAGCATGTACAAAACCCGCTGCGAATGCCGTGGTGTAAGTCCACTCAGCAGGGGCAAGTTTATTTTTGAGAAGCTGATGGCCAATGGGTGGTCACTGAAGAAAGGACAATTTAAACTGGTTCGCCCCTTGGATGTTTGACAGGAATAGCAATAGCAAGGGTGTGACCAGTGTCCTGCTGCACTGCATTGCCGAAATTCGGGTCTTGCGCAAATTCGAGACTACTTACTGTAATTCAATCCGCTAAAGGACAGGTGAACAGTGTCTTTTGCCACGCGCTGCCCAAAAAACTTTTGCATGTTTGCTCGCAACGAACATTTCCATGCAGGCTCTAGACGTGTTGAAGAGTCACGAGTCAGGACCAGGACTTTAGTTGAGGAGCATGCAGCATGGTAGTTTGAGTGGATTGCCAATCTTCATTCATTCAATTGGTACGGTAATTGCACAGGGTACAGGTACAGGTATTTGAACATCTCCATCATCTCAATCTCCCTGTGCCCCTCCTGTGATTTTCCATCTCTCATCTCTCTTTATTTTTTCTTTGTGTTTGTGGTTCTGTTCTTTTGGTGTTTGACACCGTCGAGCAGCTAAGGCACATGTGGTCAGCACTGGAAGCTGCAGCCAACCAAGTCCCTACTGCGCAAGACCTCACTGGGAACTGTGAGGAGCTGCTGAAGACGTGGCCGCCAGATTTAGTGCAATCCATGTCGAGTGTCAGTGGCTTTGCGCTCGTGCTGAAGAACAAAGTCTTGGTCGACGCTCTCATCCAATCAGTGAATTGCAGGGACCAAATGCTGATCCGCAGCGATGTGCAAGTGTCGGATGAGATTGGGAAGGGTCTGCGCGACAAAGTAGGTGAAGTGCAGAAGCTCCTCTACGAAATGGTCCATCGAACTGCTTCTGAGATGAAAGCAGTCCTAGCGCCGACAGAAGGCAGCAAAGTCAATGTTGACATGGCGGCGGATTTTCAGGGCATGGATATTCTAAAGAATATGATCACACTCGCAAGGGCATTTCAAGTGTCTAGGCTGAACTCGTGATTGTGGCTTTTACCTCCGGACAATTCCGATTCTTCGATGAAAAACACATTTTACATTTTCAATACAATCCCAAACAGCAACTCACTCTAATTTACTTTACTGTAAGTTCAATTCTCATTCAGTTTCAGGTGGAGATGTGGAAATCCATCAAGGAGGACCACGCGTATGCTTGTTCAATTGCATTTTCCGAAGGGCTGAGATTGCTGCAGAGCGTCTTCTCAGCAGAAACTGAGCTATCAGTCGGCACGTTCTCCAAGGCGTGCATGTTGATACACAAGTTTCCGCGGAACGCGAGACTTCAGTCGGCGGAAATGGCTTGTGAGAACTGCGCAGGGCTCAGTCGCTTGGGGCTTTACACCCTATACAGATTCAAATACAGTATACAGTATGCGACCTGCAGTCAGTCAACAAACGATTGAAATTTCGATACATTTGGTTGAAACGGACTTGATATTGAAGGTGTCTTTTTGGTTCACTTGTTGTGCTTCCAAGCCTCAGGTTCTGTGGAGGGTACTATTCTTCCAGTTGAATTCTCTGGCATCGTGAGAAACTTGGTGGAGTTGGGGAAGGCTTTCAATGATCGGCCCGCTCAATGGTGCAGGTCACTCATGGCATCTAATGAATTGGAGGCACTTCTTGGCTTAGAAGCTTCAGTCAAACCTACCTTGGGTTTGGAGGTTCAGAAGCTTCTCAGGGTTTGCGAAATCGTTCGGGATTCGCAGCTTCCACCCGAGCGAAAGCCAAATGTATTCACAGCGGAGACGTGGGACAGCAAGGCCCTCCTAAAAAGCGGATTGATGATGTTCTTGGATGTTGTCCATGATGACTCTTCTGTTCTCAGAGGGCTAGATCAGGCAAAGTCAGAACTGGAGAAGAAGCTCCGAGACACTATCACACACGCTGTCACCGAGCTCGAAAAGGCCAAAAAGCTGACCGCCACGGTCTACCAGCAGTTGTCCCAGATTATGGACGCAGCGTTTTCGAAGGACTTCGTTACGCACAGCGAGCTTGTTGCGCAGGTGAACAGTAATGAAAACGACCAGGCTCTGGAAAACACAGTCCAAGGCGCGGGGTTTTTGATTTTGATCCTGGTCTTATTCCTCTGTGCGTATGAGATGAAACATTGAAGATCTTATGGTTCGATCATCTATCACTAATCTTGCTGCATACTGCATACTCTTGCCTCTTGCTGGTTTGTTATGTCAGCCAAACTAAATCTTTCAGAATTCAGAATCAATCCATCCGACTCCCCTGCCCTATCGTACCAGGCGTTGAACACTTGGTAGAGCTGGAAAGCATGGGGCAGACTTTGTTGAACTTCCGCAAGGACATTGACAAGACACCCTGTGACTTCAGTGAGTTGCTGGGCTCTATGACAGTAAAGCTCGAGGAGGACCCAACAGCAACCAAATTGGGCCACGCCGTGTTTGCAGGCACAGCAGGTGCTCTGCTGTATGACACGAAGGATTCCACATCCGATCGACTGCTCAGTTTTACCAAGCTCTGGAAGTTTACTTCGACCAGACTTCAGCTGCAGAAGAAAGACATCCCGCTAGAGATTTTGCAGCCCGTGGAGAAGCTTCACAAGGACTTCTAGAGTGTCAGAGTCGAGTCATGAACCCTTGAGGCTTACGTGCTGCTTTTGATTCATTCATGCGTGTACTTGCTACCGACACGTGTGCATTGGATAAGAAACTAAATGGGGCAGGAGCTGAAGAATCAAAAGGCTGAGTCTGACTCGAAGGCTATGCCACCGCCTACCGGTACCCCAAACAAGAGGAAGCGCAAGGCACTTGCAAACCAGAGCGCAGAAGACTCGCAGTGAAGCCTTTGCTCTGCTGACAATTTCTAAATTAGAATCGACCCCTCAGTGGGGTTGGGAATTTCTCTTTTGCGCCGATTGCCGTCCAGAGGTGTTGGCGCATTGATTGAGAGCGAGGGAGAACGAACTGTACTGACTCACTGGCTACCCAAGTCAGCAAGAGAGATACAGGCACAGGAAATCGGAGAGATGATTTCAATCTAGGGTGAAGACTGTTGAGGCCACAAGCGCATTTTGCGCGGCTTCAGTCTTTGATAGTGGCCAGAGTGCCCGAAGGGGAAAATAGTCCGGTCCAGTCGATATTGCTTCCCACTTGCCTCTTGATGTTTTGTTTAACAAATTTGGAGGGCCTAGAAACTTTGCTCAGAGACAGATCCAGAAGTGGACAATTAGTTAGTTAGTTAGGCTGGGAAGTTGATGGAGCAGTTTGACGAGGAGAAGAAACGATTGGGCCTGAACTCTTTGACGGAGGGGGAATACAGAGAGTTTTTTGGCAAAAAATTGTCTTGGTGCAATGAACATTGGAGGGTACTGGTTTCGTCAATTCCTTTGATCCACTCAATAAATAACTTAAGGTACACTGAGCAATGCAAGCGGCGACATGGAGCAGGGTGGGCTCGTGGGCTCACATCCAGAGAGCAAGAGCAATTGGACCTTATTTGGCACGCGGCCACTTGCTTCACTATGTACCTGTAACCTCTACTGTACTGAACTTCTATGTGAATGTAGAAACGTATGTGCTGCGCGGTCACGAATCAGCATAGCCTAGCAGGGCCTGCCCGTTGAGTCACTAGCTCTTCCTGCTTGCCCGTTAAGGAAGGCAAATCTCGTTGCATCATCACCGATGTCGTGAAATCACTGAATCGGCGTCAATATCGCAAGGATGGTCTTACTCCCACGCGCCCCGGCCGCAGTCAAGTAACTGTTGTTTCCCGTGGTAAACGTGATTTGTGGCATTTGTCTCGCTGGGCAGCTACAGCTGAGTCTCACGACGAACAGCAAAATCTACTGCTATGAGCGCGACCTTCTTCTTGGTCCACCGCATCTTTTTGCACTGTCAGGAACCCAGCAACCAGCAAATTCAAGTACAGATACACAGCCGGACTTCAGACCAAATTGGGATGACATTTGGGAAATAGTTTAATCTACTGTATACTGCTGTATACTGTATACTGATGATACACTGAGGCAAGGGTTCAACATTAGTGAAGTTGACTTCAGGGGAGACTTCAAGCCTTCTTTGTTTCGGCTGATGTCAGGCTATGGGGTGCACGTTGTGCTTTGTGAGCGTCAACGTATTTTGTTTGGTGAACAAATTGCAGTACCAGTGGGCAGGTAACGCCATGTCAGTACCTGTTGTTGGCGGTGTCATTGGCGTGGATCCGCAGCTGCATTTCAATTCATTCTGGGTCCATAGTACATAGGTGTTCATTCTGTGTGTGTGCAGGTGCGAAAGTTGAGGCAGAAATCGTACGATCGAAGTTTCATTTTGCAGCCAAGGCATTGGCAATGACGCGTGTGCGTTCCCAGTTCCAAGTTTCCAAAGATAGTCTTTGGCGTGTTGTTTTGAGCACTTCCACCATAGCGGATCCAGAGTCGGAAGAATCTATGGATAGTGCTTCAAGTGACAGGGCCAGTAGCCAGTCTGGCAAGACCAAGTGACCAACCACCCAGGTCCTGAAAACAGGACAGTACAGTAGTGTTTTATGCACTTTGCAGCACCAGTTGCTGTAAGCATATCAAATTTGTGTGGCGACAATGGCCTCAACTGTTTGCAAGAAACGGTTTGGTCCGGATGCCAAAGCCTGCTCGATACTGTTGGCATACAAAAGGCATGATGAGAGCCATGGTCCGCCATACTTTGGGTTGGGATTGAATTATGTGATGTGAGTCGAGTGTGACCTTTGACACCGGATGACCAGAACTTTGCTGGTGAGCACTAGTTTAGAATAATTTAGTAGACCTGCCCACACCTATGCTACCGGACTGCTGATTTAAACTGTAAAGGACAAACATCCCTTCCCGGAAAACTTTTGCCCACTTGTGCGCCACACGCAACCCCCCTGGAAAGTCTCCTAGGTTTGCCACAGCTCATGCCGCGCACCAAAAAAATGTTCACTGGCACAACCCGTGCGCCAAGACAAACGCTGACTGGTACCCCCGTGTGGCAAACAAAACACCTCCTAGGTTTGCCGCGGCGCACGCCAGTTACCAAAAAATTAGCTCACTGGCGCACCCCGTGCACCAAAAACGGACCGTTTAGGTTTGTTGCAGCGCATGCCGTGCACCAAAAAGTTACTTGTTGGCGCACCCCTTGCACCTAAAAGTTGGCTTATTGGCGCACCCTGTGCTGTCAAAAAATTGTTTTCTCGCGCACCCCGTGCCCCCAAAAAGGGCTTTCTGGCGCGCCCTGTGCCCCCACAAAATTGTTTTCTGGCGCACCCCGTGCCCCAAAAAATTGCTTTCTGGCGCACCCCGTGCCCCCAAAAACATGCTTTCTGGCGCACCCCGTGCCCCCAAAAACTTGCTGGCACACCCCGTGCACCAGAAAAACACTCCGCCGGCATACCCCCTGCCACCAAATTTCTTCTATCCTTAAGCCTACCGGCCGCTTCTCAAGTTATGTTCATTCTGCGGAGTGAGCAAGCTCGTCTTCTCGCAGTTCAGCTCGTCTTCGGGTGAATGACCCACCATTGGAGCCATTGGGATATACCTCGAAGAACCCCGGAACCATACTTCCACCGGGTCGTTCCATGACTCATCCCTCATCTTCTTGCAGATGCGTTCGCCATGCTCGGAGCAGTTCCAGTCACACGAGGCGTTGGCAGCAGAAGCTGCGAGCACCGTGGCAGAGCTGCTGGAGACGAGAAAGATGGATCGGTCTATTGGTGTGGTAGGCGGGTCTTGGGAGAGGTCTCGGCTGTGGCCGGTCACGTGGAGGTTCTCCGATTGAGAAAAGTATATCGATTTCGACGTCAGACGTCTTGGATGCGATATGTGTTGCGGGTTTTTTTCTCTTTTTCCCCATTGGGAACACACAGTGGTTTCAGAAGTTCGGTGGCACTGGCACCCCGTTCGATGTCTATCTAGACAGATTTTGGGGGTCCAATGGGGTCGATTCGAAACCAACGAATTCGGGACACGTCGCGCCCGTTTTCTCCCGCTTTTTCTTTCCGGTGCTGTCCCTCCGGTCCCCGGAGGCTCAGTGCTGCGCCCGGCACCCGAGATGCTCGGTACTTTGGCCTCGGTTCTTTCTCCGTGGCGTTGGTGGGTGGAAAAAACCCACGGCCCACGGATCAAAGTGAAGGGCATGCCAAAGGAAGTGAAGTCTTGGGGATGTTGTCTTTGGAGAGCATGTTTTTGGGGGATGTATAATTTAGCGGATGTCCATATTGTCGTGAACTGGCTTGATGCCACTGAGCAATCCGGGATTTGAGGACTCATGCAAATTACTATGTTTGTTGGACCAGAGTCCAGAAGTGAGACGTACCAGCCACGCTATGCCGGACCATCATTAACTAGTCTATACAGATTCCAACATGTCTGGACATAATGTTTCCATGATTCTTTGTGTTTAAGGCTTTAGTTGCTGGTAGTTATACGGCTTCCAAGCAAAAAGGCCCTTGGAGAAGATTTGGCTGTATTTTGTGCCGAGGTGACATTCCAGTTTTTCCATTGGAGGATCTAGACCCTTGTGACTTCGACATTGTTTTGGTCGTTGACGCTTGCCTGGATGAAGCTGACTTGCCAAGCAAGTCTGACTGGACCAAAGAAGCTGGGTCGCAGGGAATGGGACCCTCGGCGCCAATCGATTCTAAGAGTAAATGAGCACTCAGCCCAGCAAATGAAATTAGCAGATGATGCGCATGATGTCCTCAGCGACTCGGGGTACAAGCGGTTTCTGATTTGCAGTTGGAAAGACTCCCGCAGCAGCTGCGATGACCTTGGATGGTCCAAAATTAAAGGCTGACTAGGATGAACGTTCTACATGCATTCAAAATCATTCTAAGGGATGTATGCCTAGTTTGGGCCAATTCAGTAGATGGGTCCTAAAGAGGTGTAGGGGGGCCAAGTTCAGAACTAGAATCTACAGTTCTGTCACTGTCCACCAGCGACCAAGACGCCTTTTTGAATCTTTTGATTCCCAGTTTGCCATCCATTGTGCCCAATAATAACCGTTATCCCCGGTGTGTCAAAGGGCATGTTTTGGGCTGGGGCCTTCCTGAGGAGAAGTTCTTGCTGGTGCAGGTGGGCTGGGGCTGTAAAATGTACCCGGGAACTGGGAACTCGTGGATTACTTATGGAAAACATTCACCTGACATGGACATTTCCATTTGAGTTCCCGCTGGCATACAGGACGCGTTTCGGATACTTGATCGGATGCATTCAGATTCCATAGGGTAAGAGGATTTCTTCAGCCCTCGGGAAAGGTCCCACGCCTTGCAGAGGTGCAAGCAGCTGAAAAGATCAACGAGCAAGTCGACGAGCCGCCGGCCCGCATGTGGTGTCGCGTCACCGATCGATGCACCGAAATCAAAAGCCAAGCTGCGTCCCATGTGTCAGTAGTAGCATGTAGTAGCGTCCTTGCTCCTAGTAAGGCCAGGAGCCCCTAGCGTCCTTGCTCCTAGTAGTAAGGCCAGGAGCCCCGTTCGTAGCATCCTGAAGTTGAATCACCGTTTGTTTCACAGGCTACCGGCCGCCGTCGATGCCAGGGCCGCGTGCAGGGAAGAAGGATGGGGAGGGGGAGCGTGCAATGAGGGGGTATGCTGTAGAGGCCGGGTAGATGCCCCGTCGCAGAAAGAGGCCGTGCTGCAAAATGTTTGAGATGCATCGTGCTTCCAGCAGAAGATTCAATGTGCAGTTGTTGACAGAGAAAGGGAGACTACCCATGTAAAAGAAGATGCTCCAGGGCCCAGGGTGTGCAGTCCGGAAAAAGGGCGGAGCCCTTTTTTCAAAAAAACTGAACCCTTTATGAAAAGAAAGAGACGAGAAAAAGACCAGGCAAAGACCGCAATAAACACTGAAAAAACAGATGAGAGGGGGGGGCGGGAAAGGGAGGAAGGAGGAGATGTAATTATGCAGGAAAAGTGCTGGAACGCGAAGGGGGGATTTCGGTGGGAGAGAGCGGGGGTGGTTGTGTCGCCAGAGTGGAGCTTAGAGGCGAAGAGCGGCGGATGGCAGAGAGAAAGGCACGGCCGGAGTAAGTAGAGTCACTGAAAAAGGGGACCCCTTGATCAAAGGAACGCACGAGAAAACCCAGCGACAACACTAGAAACATTAAGAACACCAAAAACAACTTTGCAAAAAACTAGACAGAGAGGATTGGGAGGAGGGTTGGGGAGGACGGGGGGGTCCGAACCCGGGACCATCTGGCAATGTGCTTGTATTTTTGGAGCGGGTCACGCTCCAGGAACACCGTTCGCAGGGAGGAATCGAACCTGGCACCATGTCAGAACGTGCTTGTTTGTTCTCTGGGGGGGTGCCCCCTTCTCGGCCCATCAATGAAAGGAACGAGGGCGACTACTACAGGTCTTCATGGGTCCTGGGAGGTTCGTGGCAGGAAACACGGCCTCCGGAAGGGTACAGTAAGGGGTGAAAGCATCGACCACACAAGACCCTACTCATCCTATGTGTTGCACACAAACTTGGGAAATGCGCGCGGAATGGACCATGCGCCAGCCGAAGTAAAAAGGCCTTCATACACAGGACGAGGGGTAAGTAGGGTTTTCTGAACATATCCTCAACGGTAAGTTGTCTGAACATCCTCGAATACCAAATTATCAGCTCCAAAGTGCAAGTGGTCAAACGACCCAACCCTCAGTGCTAAGTTTATCAGTAGTGCTGGGGAGCTGCGCCCCACAAACCAGCCTGGGAAGGGCTTGGTTTGACCGTTTGACCCAGGCTCCTTCGCAAGATTGACGACGCCCAAGTGCGACGTGCTTGTGGCTTGGACTGTTGAGAGGCGTTTGTTGTGAAGGCCATTGGGTGACCACGAGCAGAACTGCACCAGGAACAAGCAAGGCTGAATGATGGAATCTTGTTTGACCCCCCAAACAGATGGTTGAAGTTGAAATATGGTTGAAAATTGAAAGTGCAGCTATAATTCCGGTCACTTTAGGTCATTTAGGCGTGTTTTGCCGGACATCGTCGCTCCAGTGATCCGGCCAGGGCCTCGGAGGCAAAGAAGAGACACTAAAAGACATGGCTACAATTAGTGTTACTTTACTATACTAGACCAACCATTGAGCATGTCTTTTAATGGTTGGTTACTTTACTAGACCAACCATTTGTTTCGAAGGTTCAATTCCAGGATTATCCAAACACATCCATTTCAGTTGTTTTGTATTGTTTTGTCCCGTGTTCTAAGCAGAGAGTGGTCCAATATGCTTTAGTTTTGTTTTGGACACCCGGCAATCACATCGCAAGTTCTTTTTTGTATTGTTTTCTTTCTATAAACACCACTAGCTCCGAGAAGGATCAGTGGATCAGTGGAAATGGGGCCTGGAAAGGACCTGAAGCAGAAGATGAGCAGATGGTGATGCGTGATGCACGAAGCATGGTTTCTTGAAAGGGCAATGTCAATTTCTTCTTCACGTCCAAGGATTAGTTGCTTTGATTTGTAACTGATCAGTGGTCTAGAGGTTTGGAGGGAGCTAAGGAGCCTGCGGTAGCTATACTATGCCAAACTTAACTCCGATTTGATGAGGGAACCATTGAGTTAGAGGGAGTTGCCCGGCCATTTCCTACTAAAAGTCCTCCACCTGGCACCTCCTTAGTCGACACTGCAGTTTGCTTTGCCGAGGCGGTGCAGGCACTTCCTGCTGAGGTGGATTTTGTTAGCTGAGCAGGTGGATCCGAGAAGCGGGTTGCTGAGTTTTTTGTGGTTACAACCTAAAGCGGGTAGAAACATATAGACATGATCTCCGCGGCATTTTTGTCTAAGCGGGATATAAGCGGGTTCACGTTTCACGGTCCAGAAGATCTTGGGCCACGAAGCAACAAAAGTGCCTTGTAATCCGTGACTTGAGTCACGCATTTTTCGAGGTTAGGCCTTGGCAGGAGGTGAGTGGAGGTCCTTTTGTTCTACCCCCAAGGTAGCAGTCTGACCTATGACATCCTATGACCCCAGCCCACAAAGAGTACGGCACGCCATTTGTTAGGGCTGGTAGGACTCACAATTCGGCGCGATGCATTGCATTCCATTCAGCAGTTGGTATGGCTCATGGTTTCGAGGTCAACATGGTCCCCGATTGATTTCAAGGTCTCCAGTGGAGGTGCATGTGGTCAGGTCTCCTACGTGGGTAAGTTGCAGTAGGTCTCCTACTGCAAGCCACCGTCTTCTTCAGGTCTGAAGGTTCTTGGTCGTGTCAGGTGTGGCTGGTGCTGATGCAGCGGATGACTCTATGGAGATGGCATGTCCCATGGATGACAAGCGCATCGACGCAACTTGGTCGACCTGACAGAGCGTTCACGTGAACGTGAACGGCGCGTAAGACTCACCTTCCAGGAGTGAATTGAAATTGGAGAAACTTCAGAGAAGCCCACGTCATTTCATGCTGCCTAGCTGGGAAAAAGTTTCAGGGCTGGGACAGCAACAAGCCCCAAACAAATAAGAAACGCAATCTCTCGCCGCACCGTCACAAGCGCAGCTGCAAATAAGGCATTAGCCTTTAGCAGCTGGGATTTGCGCGATCTCTCTGCCAAAAAGGAGTTCGATTTGCGTTTTGCCAAGGGCAAAGGAACCAAGAACCGATGGGTGCAAATTGGACGTTGACTCTCTCGCCCAGTTCTTGTGGGGATTTGGGTGCTTCCAGGTGTTGTTCCAAAAGAAATCACAGACGTTTTGAAGGTTTCAGCATGGGCGGACCCTCTTCCTGCACAGAACAGGGGCGGACCCTCTCTCTGCCACCGGCAAGTTGAAAGCCTCCGGATGATGTTTGCCATGAAGTGCAGGAAGCTAAGCTTCCAAGCAATACGGCCCCAAGCATGGGGTTGCTCAGTGACTGCATACAGAGAAGAGCTCTTGTTGTCAAGCCTGATCTCTTGTGCATCAGGGTGACTTGCAGAAGCCCGAAGTCTTCTTCCAGGTGGCTGCTCATGACCAACTTCCTTTTTGTCACCAGCTTCAGAGAGAATCAATACTAGTAGCAATGCACTTGTTACTAGTAGCTTCTTTTTACTAGTAGCAATGCACTTGTTACTACTTGCCGACTTGTCAAGCGAGTTGATGACCAGGGGCCGAAGTGCTCTTCCTACCCGGACTTTGCGGAAGCTGCAGGCATCAAGAACTGCGAAGAGAATCGAAGAGACTTCCAAGTTTTGTTTTACGATTTCGAGTTCGCTGCAACCCATGCAACCCACATCAGTCCCTACCAGTTTTTTGGTTGTTGCTGGGCCCATGTCCCACACAGCCAAAAAGCACAACATAGCACAACATATTATAACAATATAATGCATATTATATATATACACATATGTAGATCTACGAGAAATAGTGATAGATAGGATATAGAGCCTGGGGAGGGCCAAGGTTCTAGACAAGCATCATTCTGGAAAGAGATCCCAAGCAGTATTAAACAAAACACGGGCGAGTAGGCTAACTGTCAACCAAATAATCTTCTGCAAGAGAGCACATGTCACACATGAGAGCACGCACATAAGAATAGCGCACATATGTGAGCAAACACACAGAGCTCACATGAGATCACAGGTATGAGTGAGCACACATATGAGAGCACACCTGTCAGAACACACATATACATATGAGATCATATGAGAGTAGATACACAGGAGCACACATGTGAGCAAACACATGAGAGCACAGGTGAGCGCGCACACACACACACACGAGAGCACACATATGTGAGCCAACACATGAGAGTACAGGCACGCACACACACACACATGAGAGCACACATATGGGAGCAAACACATGTTCAGCATTTCTCAATACAGACACACGACCGCACCCTCCCTTCACGTCATAGCAACACTTCGTTTTCGCAGGATTCTGTGGACTCCGAAGCGCGGCCCAAATCCAATCACATGCACTCAGTCAAGACTTCGCATCCAAATCAGCTTGGTGGCCCCCTTTTTGACCATCGCCTTGAGAAATCTGTTTCTGCACCAGTTCCCATCCAGCCACGGCTGGACCCGCCGGAACGGGTGCTTGACCCGGAACCCGGTGCTGTCCCGCCATGACGCACGAAATGGCCCGCGATGCGCCGCACGGAAGCACACGAGTCAGAGTTCAGACTGGCATGAGGAGCTTCTAAGTGAGATAAGTGGACATGAAATGGACAGGGGACGTACCCGCTTTTGGGCACTGACGGCATCGAACTGCCAGAAAAGCCGGTACCGGTACAAGGTGTGCGACGACGGTCGGCCTTATAGGGTCTTTATGGTCGTTTTCGATCACATGGTTGGGTCAGACCAGCTTGAGTTGGCGATGTGCTTCGCACATTTTAGGACTTTGAGGTATTAACGGCGGCTTTTGCCTCTGATGGGGCCATGGGCCATACATATCTCGTCATACCTCCAAGGCATGCTTGGTGCTGTGGTCTTGGATTCATTTCTGAAGGTGCAGGAGGCCTACTCGGCTTGAGGATCACATGGCTGATTTTTTTGTTTGTTGTTGCTGTTGCTGTTGTTGTTGGTGCGCCAAGACTGCCATGCAGTTGACAGCCATCCTCCTCCATCACCGGTCATGGAAGCCTGGGAACTTTGGGTGGTTATATAACCGAAAGTGCTGTACCGTTTTACTCAAACTCTCCAGGCCTCAAGGAAAACGTGCAGAATTCCGACGCTTTTGCTGCTCAGCCCTTCCCCTTGGATCAGAGGATCCCTTCCCCTCCTTCCGTCCTCCTGTCGAGACCAGGTCCTCCTTCCTGGTGCCTCATCAGAGCTCAGAGGACGGCAAATCCCGGCGAAAGACGGAGAGTCTGTGAGGGATGTTCCAGGGATTGTTCGACCAATTTCCAGCGGCCGGTTCGGGTGCTCAGGCCCGGCCTGCAGGGTCAGCTAGGGGTATGGAGTGGGAGACTGGAGGGTAGTTTTCCGGTGATCATTGCAGGCATTCAAGACGACAATCTTTGAAGACGTTTGAAGCTGAGTTATTGTTCGATCTTATTAGGGTCGTATTGGACAAGCAAACGTTCATTGCAACATTGATGTCGTAGATGTGTGTGTGCGTGTGTCTCTCTCTCTCTCTTCCACTGCGCACTTGATAAAGTATGGTGAATTCATCAATCCTTGTGAATACCGCAACAGCCTCATGTTTCTTGGCTTTTGGCCTGGGAGCCCAGTGACGCAAGTGACGAAAGTGGCCATCAACTTCCCTCACGATGTGTGGCCCGGACGCACTTCGCACCAGGATTTGATGGCACAAGGGGTGCCCCCTCGTGAAGCGAGGCCAGGAGTGGATGGAAACGTCTTGGATCCTTTGGATGGGTACTGTCATCTTCATCTTTGTTTGGTGCTTCTGCATTCTGGGTGTTTACCCCTCCCAACCAACATGGAAGTGGACCATCCCCTGCTTTTGTATTCGGATTTCATGGCCCTGATCAGCGGACCCATGCCATCCACCACTTCATATGATTCTTTCAGGGAGGGTCCATGCCCCTGATCTGCGGACCGTGAGGCGAAGATCCTTTCTGCGGACTTGGGTGATGGAGCGGCTCTCAACTTTGCTCCTCGGCAAGCGGGAGCCGCCGGAGCGGTGCAATTCTGGACATCAGCCTCCAACCAAGGTCAGGGCTCTTCGGATGGGCTTTACCAGAATGAACTTAAAACATGTTGAAGAATGCTGCAAGTTTAAGGCATCATCAAGTGTTCCTGCTTGTTTAGACAGTTCTTGAAATTATTGTACTCTCTCTCTCTCTCGCTCTTTGATATAGCATGATATAGCGGTGTTAAGCCGCTTAGATGTATTTAGTTTGATTTGTGCAAATTATATACTTTCTATCAGGGATGTGGCCGTCCTCCATTAGTAGAGAAATTGGCTTGTGAATTCAAAACCTCAACGATCGAAACGGTCACGCTTAACCTGGGTTAGCACACTCTACATGGTGGTCATTCTATGTTGATGTTCCGCCCCCGTGGCACACGTGCCCCAAGAACACCACAGTTCTATCATATAGATAATATATATATATATACAGTATATATATTGTGCGTGCGTGCTGCAGGACCGCAGCAGGCAACGAGCATCAAACACAGCCAAAGACTTCTGTTTGGGGCCTTGGACTCGTCACAGAAGTATGTAAATAGCAGCGCCCACAGAGAGACCCAAGGGGGTCACTTGGAGCCCCCAATCCCAGGGCAGCGGGTTTTCGTCCGAATCTCGACGGGCCGAAGACTTCCAAAATAGACAGTGGCACGGTATTCTGAATGAAGAGTCCACAATAATGACGCTCCTCCAAAAAGGAAGGCCCACCAATCACTGAGGATCGAACTGACTCTCTTGTGGGCGCTCATCATTCCGTTGCTGGTAGCCTTGCACCTTGACGTCGTTTTCGCCCAGGGCGAAAGACTGCAGGACTCGAATAAAGCAAGACATGCTGAGTGAAGCACTCAGCACCCCAAGCCCTGGTGGTAAGCTGTTGATCCATTGATCCATAAATTTAGAGAGGCCAACGTGGAGTAGCATCCTTCAAACCAGACCGCCCAATCTGTCAGCAGCCTTGAGACCACAACATGTTTCTGATTCTGGCTCCCCCCTTTAAATCCACAGAGTTCAGGGTGTCTTGCACCGGCAGAACATGGGGAACCTTACATTGACCGGCCCCCACGTGGCACTCAACATGATGTTTGTTCTATGTCTATGTATTGTTCGGTGGCCTATCCGATCCGAGCTTAATTATTCGAATCGGGTACTTGGTGCATGCTCCATCAACCCTAAGTAGATTTGAACTTGACAAATGAATCCATGCCGAGATGCCATGTATCCGTCGGCATGGCGTGGCACGAAAGGCATGAACCAAGATGACTGTCTAGCAGAGTCTAGCGACTTGCGTTGTGTTGCCAGTCGGGGATTTCCGCTAGAACACCACTCAGGCGCTCTCCTTCCCTCACCTCATGTGCCATAATTAGTTCAGATTCAGTGCCAGTGCTTGTTGGATTTTTCGAAAAGTCGATCTTCTGGGGTTCGCATATACCAGAAGAATTCCGAGGAGCACCACTCGTGGTGGTTTCGGGTTCCATCATGTTCCACCCTTTAGCTGCCTATGCTTGTTCGCGCCGCGACTCTGCCCGAGGCTACTGTGGCCTGGCAAACACCGCGCCCGCGCGCGAGCACATCCCTTGGAACCTGAGGTTTTGTGAAGACCACTGGTGCAAGGGATGGGTAGCTTCAACTTCTTGAGCTTTTGGATGATCGAGACATTCTGGACTATCGGTGGCCCACTTCCAAAGCTGATGCTATAGACTATAGTACTCAAGTTCGTTCAAGTTCAAGCAATTGTCCAAAGAAGAACGGACATCAAGACGAGTTGGCTGCCACCAGTTCCATCCCTTTGAGACCCTCCAATCGACGGGTCGATGTCTCGTCCTCACGAGTGTCACGAGTCACCAAAGCAATGCTGACATCCCATGTGATGTAGACTCTTGAGGTATATAAACCCCCCATATGAAGAGAATGTGTCCACTTCAAATCGGGGGGGTGTATTAATCAAGAGTCTACATTAGGAGCAGCTTGGCGAAGCAGTACATCCGGTCTTATACACTATGACAGTCTATACATCTTTTCGCGTGGGCAGGGGCGGTCGAAGGCATTTTCCCACTGACCCCAAGAGAACAGGCCGCAACCGGTTACAGCCGGTGTATATCGTTCATGGTTGGTATGCCTTGGATCTAATCCAGCCCCATGGTTTCGCTGGATGCAACTTGTTAAAGGTGATCGCATGTGATTGCTGGTTGAGCCTTTACCAACGATCATCCACTCTTGAAGTGTGGACTCATCCAAGGTACACACACACACACCCAGGAAGATTAGCATGGAACCTGAAAATTGACCTTTGGAAGACTAGTTTTTTCTCTACAACCCAGTGGTTTTCAGGTTCCATGATGTTCCATGTGAATCGTCCAGAGTGTAGTGGATGCTATGTGGATAGCATCTCGTGGGTCTTCAAAACGCCATCCAAGGTTGCTCACTCTCTTCTTCGCAAAGATATGCGACGCTCTGGATGGGCAGGATGCTGCGGGGGATATTGGCTCCTTCCTTTTTGACCACGTGGAGGACTCTTGCCACTCGCATGCCACACACGGTCTGTCGTTTGGGGCACCTTGGGACATCCTCGCCTCGTCCTACCCAACTGTAGCCAGAAGGTCATCCTGTAGAAACCAAGGTCATCCTCTAGAAACTCAGGTCATGCACCCCCCCCAAAATCCAGCCCTCACTGGAATTTACTCCTCGTCTTGGTGGCGCGTTCAGCCGAACTGACCTGCACGGCATCCAGCCAGCTGGGGAGTCTCACTCTACCTCGCGAGGTGATACGCCGCTGGGGTTCCTGGTGGCGCTTTTCTGGGTGGTCCTCTTCTTCAAAATGATCCTCGGCCACGCACTGAGCGTGGTGCGTTTCTTCCTCTGACCATGCAATCACTTGCCTTATCGTTGTGAGAAGGCAAGACTCACTCAACCATGGTGAGTTGAAGCCGGTTGAAGCACCATAGGGACAAGCGGCACCCGTGCTCTCGTCACTATTGAAATGCAGGACACACATGTGGTGAAGTTGGGCCTTACTTGAGCTCTAGGGACATCATGTTGGAAGTGCCGCTCAAAAATGTGGGTCTCGTAATTGCAATCACCTTCCAAAACGTCACCTTCCTCAACCCGACTATCGCATTTGACATATTACACATATATATATATTATATATATACATATTGATGTATCTGTATTGTCATATCCTTGACTTGGGCTCTAGGACACTGATTTACATTTGGAGTCGCATTGCGCGGCACATCCACGAGTCGAGCTGCTGCACTGGACGCTGTTGTGAATCTTTGATCCTTGGAAGCGCAGCGGAACGCGGGCTCCACGCGGAACACGCGGAACCAGCGGCTGCGATGGTTTGTTTTGCGACATCGGGAATTGATGCTGGATGTTTTGCGACATGAAACGCAGCCATGTCAGACATCAACCATTCAGGGAGTGAAGCCGCATGAACTCTTTTTACACACGTTGCCCTATGGGGTTCATGAGTGTTTTTTTCTCCCCAGAGCTGTTTTGAGGGCGGGTGGCATTAGTTGGGTTGATGAACATCGTTGGTGGCGATTCCTTTGGACCACAAATTTGTTGACTCTTGATGAATGAATTGCCCCCATAGTATGAAGAGTTTTGACAATCCAAATCGATGGGCCTAAGAGTTGTTGCAATCCAAATGGATGGGTTTTGTGAATGAAGAGTCTACATTACTTGGATCTGTGAAGCCCCTGCAACCTCTCCAGTATGTGTGGGCGACCAAACGGTGGGCCACAGGAGGTGTGTTCTTCTGGGAGGCCCCGCCATGCAGTCCATGGACCATGCGGCCCTTTGCAGGGGGGTAATCCCAATTCAAACCGTAAGACCATGGGAAATCCGTGGGAATTGGGCACAGGGTCAAAGGGGCACTGCAAGAAGACACCCATGTCAAGCCAACGGCTCATTACGAAGCAATAGGTGTGCCTCCGATTGGAAGTATACCTTAATCATATCCCATAGTACACTCCATGTATGGAATATATCCCTACATTGACCCCCCAAACCACCCCAATGTGAGCATATGTGGCATACATGGAGCGTTTGGGTATGTTTGGAAGACACAGGTGTGCTTAGCATTTGCTGTACCCGACTTTTTCGATCATGGGAATGGCCACTAGAGTTCGCCGATGTTGGTGGATCGTGGACAGTGTTGAAAGAAAACCACCGGTTTGTCTCGCTTTTTTAGACACCAAATACAAGAAACAAATGAAGAGGGCCTGAAACATACCCAGCACCTTCCAACAGGTCTCCTTTGGAGGGTTGATAGGCCCTAACAGGTCTCAATTGGTGACCTGTTGGAGGTGCTGGACATAGTCTTTTGACCAGGAAAGGAAACCGTGGTCGTTGGACCTGCTGGGGTTGAAGGTGTGTGCAGGGCCATCGACAGGGACGGCAACCCCTCCCAAACACCCCAGCACATCGGCAGGGCCCACTGGCCGAGGTGCTGCCCAGTTTTTTGGTGTTCTTTTCTCGATCATCTTCCATGATGCCCAGGGTGCATGCAGCTTTCTGGCGGCTCAGGAAATGTTTCTTCTACTATTGCTTAGTGATCCCGACGGTGCTTTTCGAGTTTACTTGGTGCCTTCGACGCATGGGGCAGGAGCATGCGGTCGCGCCTGGCTGCGCCGTTGGCCTTTTTGGGCGTTGCGGCTGGCAGATGCCAGAAGGTTTACCACTCCATACTAGTACTGGAAGTTGATAGGAAACCAGAGCGAATAGGTGTAAGAAGACGGGGTACTAATGTTTGATCATTGTTGGTGTTTCCAGTGTGAGTCAATGCCGTAGTTTCAAGAGGAGTGAGGATTTGTTTGATCAGTTAGAGAGGTGCAAATGTCAATTTTGCAATGGTTCCCCACAAAAACAAGCTGAAATCACCTACCCTGAATCAATTTCAACTCCTTTTATCTCAATTCCTGGGCGCTGTTTGGTTCCGGGTTCCAGCTTAGGCCATTAAGGTGAGTCCGGCCATCGGAAGTCCGACTCAGGCCGACGGCCACCTTTGTGAGCCTTGTGCTGGCCAGAGACTGCAGTGGGAAACTACAGGCGAGCGCTTGGCTCGTCTTGTCTCCTTACCTCCTAAAGGCGCCGCGCGCGACCGGGCGGCGACCGGTCACCGGACCGGGTCGGACTGGTCAGGTCAGGACAGTGCCGTGGTGGTGCCATGGAAGACGTGTCATGGAAGACGTGTTCCATGTGTTTGGCTATGCTATTGTGGTTGGGGATGTGGGGGTCGAGTAGATGGTGACGCAGTATGACGTAGTGACAAAGCCTAGCAATGATGTAGACCGCAGGCTGTTTCTTTCTTCTTGTAGAAGCAGCAACCTTCCTATGGTTTGAGGGCTGGTAGGGCAACCAAGATTCCGCCTTCCGCTGAAAACATCTTTGAACACCCGGGATCAAGTAACTTGACCTGGGGCAGACGGCCGACTTTCTCCGGTGCAGAGGGTACGGGATACATTCTTGTGTGCTGTTTGCCAGAGCACAGTCGACGTCAGGCCTTTGCCATGACCATGATAATTCTTTGGAGGCCATGCTTGAAGCCGATCTTCTACCGGACAGGCTGGGAGCAGAGTGATGCAATCGACATATTTCAAAACATATTGGCCCATGTTTTGGGTCCAAAAAGGAATGCGAAGGAATGAGGATTGAGATCAAATTCGAGCAACTCTCGCAGCCTCCCCGTTCGTGACTATACTGGTGGGCTTGTCGTATGAATGGCCCACATAAGCAAAGCCTTGGTGTGCGTAAGGTTGCGTAAGGTTTTTGTGAGAGATAGCTAGGAGTTGCACAAGCTGCGTAAGCAAGCCCAAGTTTCAGCATACATTGTGCGAAAGCCAGCCGATAGGCTAGGCTGAAGTTGCTCCTGCGAATTAAGTGAGTACTGGAGGTGTGGGGGGGAGAGCGGGTCAAAGTTGCGCTTTGCAGCATCATGGCCTGTTTTACATTTTTTGGAGAGGCTAATTTTGGGATATTTTGGGCAGTTGGTGATGCAAAAGGTGCAACGTGAAGTTGCTGCTGCATCAATCGCATCACCAAGTTGTATGGGGCTACTTCCATCGTCAACAAGGCCAATATTGAGAAAGGAAGGGTCTCATTCTGCGTTCATTTGTTTTCATTCTGCTTTCAGTTCAATTTCATTTCATTCTGCTTTCTTCTGACAGATAGAGCCATGGAGTCTTGGCCGCGACCTCCCCAACTGGTTCCACAAGCATGCCACTGAGCTACTGGTTTTGTGGATGCTTGATTTCTGAATAGGCGAACAAAACCCTAGCGGTTCCTCTGGACCTGATAGAGCCATGGGTTCTTGGAAGGGGCCACACCGACTGGTTCAACAAGCGGGCAATTGAACCAGTGTTTTTGTTGTTGCTTGATGTCTGAGGAGCCTAACAAAAGCCCTCCAGAAACGCTTTTGTTCCGGTCACTTCAGAAAAACACGGCAATAATAACAACAATACAACAAGGCAAGTTCGGAGTATTGCAGCTACATTATTGTGCCTTTATATTTTTTGTGTGACGTTTGAATGTGCAAACAAAACCCAGGCGGCTCCCTTTGACGTTTGACGTGAAAAGCCATGGGTTCGTGGTGCCACATCGCTGGTTCAAGCGAACAGTTGAACCAGTGGTGTTTGTTTTGTTTGATTTCTGAGCGGGCAAACAAAATCTCTCCAGACTCAATGGATCCCTGGAAATTGCAGGGCTTCTTGGCGGTCGAGAATCCACAACAAATTCTGTACATGTCATGCTGGTTGTAAAATGTGCTGGCTTTCGTCTTCCCTTCTCAGGCTGACTTTTTTTACAATACTGTATACTATTTTCTATATATATATATATACAAACTGCAAAAACCAGAATTGAAGAGCAACCAATACATTTGCTTTGGTGTCAGAAATCTGCATAAGTGCAGCGTAAACCAATTCACTTTACACTGCCAAAATGATTTTCATATGTTGCCGCTCACCGCCCCGGGTCGCGCATGCAACCAGTCTGTTGGACTCAGTGTGTGGCCTGGAAAACAGGTCACGAGGAAACTGTGACTGTGAAGTGTTGCGTAAGCCGAAGCTGCGAAGCTCACGTGGAAGCTGCCGTGGGTCGCGGCGGTGGCAGTGAGGAATCTGATGACAGGGTTTGAGGCCGTCGATGTTGAGAGCTTCTGATGAAAAGAGATCTTTTCATGCTTGGCATTTGCGCCTTGCAGGCCTGATGACGGATCCGGCCAATTTGGTCAACAACTTCACTCGACTCACATACAGTGCAGAGGCCCGACTGGGATTTGAAGGTGTTAAGCGTAGTTTAGTCGAGTGGAGGAGAATGTTGTAGGCCTTCGTGGCTAGTTAGCAAATGGGTTCGTGAGGCGTTCAGCTAGAAACTTCCAACAGGTAGATGACCGTCATGTGTAGGATAGGTTTTTTGATGTTCTTGGTCAACTTCTACTACGCATATTTGGTCTTGTGTACTTGCGTGGAGGTTTATTTTTGGTAGCCGCATATTGCTCAACACAGGCGGCACATGGCGACACATGAACCACATTCCATTCGTTTTCTCTTCGGTTCAGAAGATGCCTAGAGGTTCACCAAATCTTCTCCTTCGCCTTTAGAGGCCTTCAATGATGATGGAGGCTACGCCACCTCCTGTGCCATTTGCTTGGCGGATTTCGAAGAGCAAGACCACATCGTTTTGGCTCCATGCGCCACTGCGAAACACGTGTTTCATAGGCGCAAAATGGGCGGGCAGCTGTTGCAAGCTGTTGCATGATTCCTTAGGAGCGCCTGAGCGGGAGTTCTTATTCTATCTTAATCTATCTTATTTGCGCTAGGTTTTCAAACGACTTGGCAAACCTTAGACTGTTCCGCAGTGAGACTCAGTGGAGGTTCATGTCAAGCTTCTTCTCCAAATCATTTGTTTGTTTGCGGGGTGTAGCTGTGGAAAATGGCTTGCCTCGCAGGTCTTGTCTGGCGAGCTGGTTTCAAACCGCCCAGACCTGCCCGCTTTGCCGCAGCCATTTGCACTCACAGACCGCGACCTTGCCCTCGTCATCGCATCTGGGTGAGATTGGACGGTGTGACCAAGCTGAAGTGACTATCCCGTGGCTGGCTATTTCACGATTCATTCAACATATCTTATGTTTTGATAGGTTTTGTGCATGCCGAATGTTTTTCTTCCATCATCAATGTTCCGAGATATTCTGAGGCAACGAGAGGTGCCCCTCACTGCCTAAAAGTATAAGAATGAAACATACAAAATATATTTATTCAATATAGATTTAAATATATATATATATATTAGCCCAGCAAGACCCCAAACAGTGTAGAGTGTATATCAAACGGACTTTAGTGTCAAGGGATGAGCGCAGGGGAGGTGGAAGTAGAGAGAGAGCAGCGCCCGCGAGCACGGAGTAGTAGGAAGTAGAAGGTGAGGCTTGAACCCCGATAGAGTAGGAGGAAGTGGTAGGATGAGGAGGAAGGAGGAGAAAGTAAAAGTGCATGTCGGAAATGTCAAAATGCAGCATCCAAGCGCCCCTCTTTTTCCGGGCATGGCGTGCGGGACGAAACTGCGTCGCGGAACGCAGACGAAAAGTGACAGAGCTCGGGACAAGAGTCTACGCAGCGTCGCGGATCCGCGGACAGTAGGCGCAGCCAGCGTGCATCTCTGTCAAACGGCCGATGGTCATTTGTGCGGAAGCTGTCACAGCAGTGTCCCCAGTAGTGCGAATGAAACCAGTGTCGCGGAGCCACGGACAGCGGCTGAGCTTAATCCCGTTGCAATGGACGTAAGTCGAGCGTGGAATCTTTGAAGAATGAGATGGAATATATAATTATTAGGGTATTATAATCGATATATATTTTTGAAATTAATTTTGAAATACACATTCTGGGTGCTCGGGTTAACTTGTCTCGAATGGCATGAATTTGTGCCAGATGAGGTGTACCCTTGGGGGAAAGCTTGATTGGGCTACCTCTTTGTATGTATGTTGTTGATGATCGCAGGTTGAGAATTCGATTAAACCGCAAGGGCACACTATTGATTTTGTCTTAAGTTATTGTATTCCCAAGTGCGTCGTTGCGATTTCATGTTTTTGGCTTCATTATATTATGACTAGGGGTTTTCACGAAAGCTAGCGAAGCTAGCTGGAGTTACTCTTGCGATAGCAAGGTTTCCTTCGACCGGGTGCAAATCCTAACCCCTGATTATTTAGGTCGAAGACCCCCCCCCCCCCCCCCCCCCCTCTGAAAAGTAGAGCCTACCTGTACAGGGTTCCACTCCAACAGCCGATATAGTGTGTCCATACTTGACTGCTTCAAGGCTCAAAGAACAAGAGGATAAGACTCTGCGCATAAAAGACACTAGCGGTCTGCACCTCTACCGTGTACGCCCTAGTCGCTCTTTCAGTGGTAGCGGAGCTGTGATCCTGGAAGACCCAGGTGAGCTCCTTTCCTAGGCATAGACTTGCTAGTGGGCAAACGGCCATGGATTGGATTGACGACTGGGAAGAGCCTGATGCGGATGTGGCTTATGAGCCAGCAGCCTACGTGAATAGGCATGTGAGAAGAGAACCAGCAGCGATAGCTATGACAATACAGGTCACTACAAAGGTGCCCCCATCTTATGATGGAAAGACTTCATGGTTTTCCTATGAGGATGCCATAGACGATTGGTGTGATATCACCGAGCTGGAGGATGAGAAGAGAGGACCAGCATTGAGAAACCGACTAGAAGGAGAAGCAGCTGTATACAAGCGAGGTTTAGACAGAGATGCATTGAAGGCTAATGAGCCACTAGGAGCTGGAGTAGATTACTTCAAGAAAGTACTACGACCATATTTCGTGAAAGGATCAACCAATGTATTCCTGTATAGGTTTATGCAATTCGTGCGCTTCAATCGAGGATCAGCTGACATGATGAAATGGATGACAAGATTCCAGATTTTACTCCAAAGGCTTATGAGCAGTTGGATGGACATGTTAGAACCAGTCATTCAAGCACATCCACAGGTCCTAGCTTAGATGCAGGTAGATGCAGCGTTGACTGGAATAGCACCAACGGCAGAAAGGATTCAGGAAATCATGCAGACCATCAATGGGCAATATGAGGACTTTTCATTAGAACGAATTTCCTCTAGGAGAAAATTTCATTGCCTTACTCATGCTGTCACTTGTAGATTTGTCTCAGGACTAGCGAAACACTTTGATTTCTTTGATGACTCATCGTGGCAGGGTCCTGCAGCAATACACCACAACAGAGTTGAGGACAGTATTCATTGAGATGTTCTGCACAATAAAGATTTCAGTAGACAATCCTTTGATGCAGCCAACAGGTGCTGCAGGTAGAAGATCATTTCTCGTACTAGACGAAGGAGAACTCGATGGTACATTTGGCTATTGGGCCGAAGATGAAGAAGATGGAACAGAAGGATTTTTAGATGCCCTGGACGATGTCTTTTGGGTATATGATGATCAAAACTTCTCGTGGTTCCAAAGGAGATTCTAAGGAAGAAGAGCCAGAAAAGGTAAAGGAAAAGGAAGAAGAAAAGGAAAAGGTAAAGGAAGATCAGGCCGTAGATTCTTCAGACCTCGTGGAAAAGGAAAAGGAAAGAGACGAGGTAAAGGCCATTTTGCTGATGAGCAACAGACAACTTTTCTAGATGAGTATTATGAAGAGAATCCTTATGAGGACACTTGGGAGTCAAACCAAGTAGCATATGATGCCATTTTCGCCAAAGATATGAATGACTATCTTCAAGGAGAATATAATGATGCCAATGACTTTTGGCAACAGCTTGAAGAAGTATGGTTTTCCCACAAAGGAAAAGGAAAAGGCAAGAGAAAAGGCAAGAAAGGAAAAGGAAAAGATAAAGGAGATGGCAAACAAGATGCAAACTATGCAAATCAACAACAGCTACGTTCTTTACCTGCACCTTCAAGATCTTCATAAGCATCAGGAGGTCAACAAGGTTTCTTTGCACATTGTGTGACAGCAGCAGCTGAAGTCTATGACAGTGAGATGAACTTGCTGTCAGGCATGATGACCTCATGTCAAGATGAAGCTGACTGCGCGGTCAACAATGGTGAGACGATCTTCAATGGCATGAGTGCCCCTGTGAGGTACTCTTTGTCAAAGGAGATGCTCACAAAGGCTCCTGCTCCTGATGGCTTTGCGCTTATGAGCGCTGAGGAAGAAGTGAAGGAGATGCAGGCCATTTCATTTTTGACTGAGAATCGCTTCCCGCCGACTATTGCAATCCTGGACATTGGATGCACTAGAGCTATGGGATCAAGGCGAGCAGTCGACCATTTTTGCAACTATGTCGACAATCACCCAGATTGGGGATTATGGTACTCTTTTGAGGCTACCAAGAGCAAGTTTTACTTTGCCAATTCCCAGAAGGCTACTTGCTCTCAGAAACTGGTGATTTACATGTATGATCGTGCATGGACGATCCACCATACAGAGTTCGACATAGTTGAAGAAGGAGAAGTCCCTTTGCTTATGAGCTTGCCATAGATGAGGAACTTAGGCTTTGAACTCAGGCTGACACCTCAACATGCTTATCTGACATCGATGCCTCTTGGTATCAAATATTTGGAGTTGAAGGTTGCAGCCAGTACTCATCTTGTCTTGGACTTCCAAGATATTGCATGGTATTTGTCTGACGTGAATTTGCAGACTCGGCGCGAGAAGAGTTTTTACTCTCACTTCACTCACTATGAATATGGTCATATTTCTGTTGACCACAATAGTGATGAAGATGTAGCTGAACATGCATATCCTGTGGTTGACTACTGGGAAGTAGATGTTTACAAGAGAGAACTGATACGTCACCACAAGGATTATAGAAAGATTCTTTTTCCAGCAACTAAGTCCTGTCCTGTAGACACTGACTTACTGGAAGACTTGCGACTGACAATCATCAAGAAGAAGAAAGGAGGAGAAGAGATCAAGAAGCAAGATGATTGGCGCAAGGCAAAATGGAAGGACCTACAAATTGGCTATGAATGGCGTGGTAGAACAATTTTTAAGTTCAAGCCAGATGCCAAAATTCCAGATCTAAAGATCAGGAAGGCTGGCATTGAGCACCGTGGCATTGGTGATCCCGATGCAGTGGTGCGCTCCTCCTCAGAGAAGGTTCCCATTGCAAAGGACAGGGAACCAGGCTTCTCTTCAGAGAAGGAAGGTGCACCATCCAGTGCCGCGGAAAAGCCCGTGCCGCCAAAGTTTCGGTATACTTCCAAGGGTTTTGATCCATTTTGGAAGGGACACAAGTCGAAACCATCTGAGCCTCAGAATGATTTAAAGGGTGATGATCTTGAGGAGTATGCTCCCTCAGAACCACCTGAGAGGCCAGAAGGTGAACTTGTAGAAATTCCTAAAGCATCAAAAGGACCATCAAGTGATAAACATGAACCACTTGAACCAGGTGATGGCGCTCTTGAGCCTAGGCGGATTTCAATCCCATTACCTGGTAGTGAAGTTGTTGCAATGACACCGGCATATAGGAAGATGTTACAGAGACTGGAGGACAAGGTAGAGCTTTATAAGCTTCATGTGAAGCACTACCATATGAGTCCTACTCAGTTTCGTAGACGTGTTTCTATGTTGAAGCTTCCTGACTCTGTTTTAGAGAAGTATGAATCAGTTGTCAGGAACTGCCGTGTTTGTAACACTTCAGTGGCACCTCCGCCACGAGCCAGAGTCTCCGGTATTAGAGCTTCATGTTTTGGTGATGTTGTTTTTGCTGATCATTGTGAGGTTGAACTTCACAAGAACAAGTATATCATCTTACTTGTTCTTGATGGTGCCACAAATCTTCTCTGGGCTACGGCACAGAAAGACCTCATAGATCAAACCACCATCCAAGCATTGAGGCAATGGTCTGATGAGAACAACTGTGTTCCAAAGGCCATTGTAGGAGACGAAGCCTTTTTCACCGATGCTTTTGTTGAATACTACAGGTTCCATGGTATACAACAATGTCCTTGTGGGCCAAGAACTCCTTGGCCGAACCGAGCAGAGACAGCTGTACGTTTGTTCAAACGTATGTGGCATGTTATGAAGGTAGATCTGGATGACCCACGTTTTCGTGGTGTTACGGTCAGAGAAGTGGTCAAGAAGGTAGTTTGGGCAAGAAATTGTCAGTTGACTATCAGTGGATATTCACCAATAGAGATAGCAACTGGAAGATGTCCACCAGATCTTTTTGACCTTGAGACCGCAAGCCCTGAGCAATTGTCAGCTAATGCCGCCGCACAAGATCGTACAAATTTGGAACTACAACGTGTGGCTTTGAGAGCTCATCAAGAAGCACGACAAGCTCAGGACCTTCGAGCAGATCTTGCAAGAAGGACTATGCCAAGTGACGGTCCTTATTTCCAAGGAGAGAAGGTTTTTGTTTGGACTCAGGATTCATCAAAGTTCAAGGATAAAGGACGTTGGGTTCGTGCCACAGTACTTGGACAAGAAGGAGCTATGGTCCAAGCCAATACTGGTAAGGCAGTGATACGTGTGAATCAGTCAAAGGTTAGACGCGATCACGATGAGTGGCATGATGTTTCCATACCGGCATTAGACGATGAGAATCCGGAGAACTTACGTGAAGATCACGAACTGTATGTTGATGCCGAATTTGGAGAACAGTCCTTTTTCTTCTGTAATGATGATCATCCTGATGTTGTTGAGTTACTTCATGGAAACAGTGGATTATCTTGGTTCCTTTCAAAGAATGGTGTTAAAGTTGCATCTCCTATGGATTTCAAGGCAGGATACAACTTTTCCACTATGAAGGGTCAAGATGGTATTTGGCAGCAACTGGAGAGATTGTAGCCCCACTGTATAGTGATCAACAACCCTTCTCCCAAACAGAACAGAGCTTCTATTTGGTTGCTATGTTGTAATGTGATTGAGTGGCAATTGAGAAGGAAGAAACATGTGTTTGTGACTGTTCCCAAAGGAAACAAGTTTTGTTTGTTTTTGCAGAAGTTCATTTCATCTTTGAAGAATCCGGTCTTTACCTTTGATGTGAATATGAATTGTTTTTGTTATTGTCCGAAGGGAATGAGTTACGTGACAGTCTTCCATTCCTATGCATCCTGCCAAGGATGGAAAGGTATTGGTGACTGTTCATTTCAAGCTAAAACAGTGCAAGCCACTAGAAGCAACCAGTACTTCAAGGTTCCTGACTGGAAGAAGTTTCCATTTTCATTTCTGGTTGAGATGAATCGTTTTCTTCCTTATAGTGAGACTTCCGACAAGCGTCAGAGTTTTCTTATTGAAGATCTTCTGGAGAATTATGACTCTGGAAGTTTGTGTGGAACAGCTCTTTTGTTAGAAAGAGAAGCTCATCAGTCAATTTTGTTGAATTCCGTAAGAACGGAAGAGACGACGAAAATTCCAGTTCCACTTCGACATATACTACCACAAAGGTTTACTACTACTGAATTGATCAGAACCTTGAGGCAGGTCGATGCACTACCTCAGAGATCAGAGTTTGATGTGACAACATCCTCTGACTCTCGAATTGTGTCATTGATTCCAGGCCTGAAGGAGATTAGACGAAGAACCTTACCACAGATGTATTTTGAAAGATGTAAGGTTTATCGTGGTACCTTTGGTAGAGTGCATCCTCTCTTCAACTCTGAAGATGATGCAGTGTTGATTATGTGGAAGCCAGGAAAATACCATCAGGTTTTCTTTATGTTTGTGTCACAACTGTCTCTTGATCATGAACAATTTTTGGTAGATCATTGGAGTATGATAGTTTTCGAGGCAGAGACGACAGGCGCCGTGAAGCGAGTTGTGACTCCTGATGAAGTAGCTCTAGAGGATCCAAGGGATCAACCTCCAGACTATGGACCACCGATGGATGATGATATGGCTTATGAGCCAAATCCAGTCTCGGGGGAACAGCAGTATTTTGATCCAGATGATGAAGATATGAATCCGCCTGGTGATGGACCGGGTGGCAACCCTGATGATCATCAGGGTGGACAACCTCCGAGACCACCTCCGACAGGTCCCGCAGCTGTTCCGAATCAGTTCGGAAATCCCGATGTTCCTTTGGAGCAACTCGGATATCCATCGAGCGATCCGGAAGAGGCAATGCCGGAGATTACGAGTGAATCCCGTCCGCCAGATGATCCGGGTCAACCACCGATAGGGTTTCCGAGTGATACGGATCCCGTTCATCCGTTCGTACCGTCGCCAGCTTCGAACACGCCGGAGCCAGAACCATGTGTTCCGGAGAATCGTGAACGTCACAGTAAGCAAATGCGGAAGCTTTCTGTGGACTCAACTGATGCTTTGCCAAAGGCGAAGGTGAAGTTTCAGGTAAAACGTTCTAAGGTTCAGTTACCGGGACATGACGAACCTATTCCGGCACCTCCGAAGTCAGTGCCAAGAAGTTTCTTTCCTGGACATTCGGAGAATCCGAGCCACAAGCAGCCGACATTCCCCTGCCTACGAGCACAGTCGAAGACGATGACAATGAGACGATTGATACAAATGAAACAGATTCAGAACCTATTTTTGATGAAGAAGATGTGAAAGGTTTTGAGAAGGATCCAGACAAGGATCTGGACGATGAGAAAAATCTTTTTGTTAGTTTTGACGATATAGATTTTTGTGTCATAGGTCCGAACCAAGCTCCTCCGAGTTTTAACTCGTATGATCCGAAAGGTTTTTCACAGTTCTGCCAGTATCTTGCGAAGACAATGGCTAAGAAGACGCCAAAGGCAGAGAGTGTGATTACTCCGGAAGT
>CAXAMN010025517.1:311284-351353 GCA_963970005.1 Durusdinium trenchii
TTAGATTTTACTGCGATGAAGTATCGTGACCGAAGAAAGCACAAGATCGATAACTATGTTACCGGTCGATGGGTCCTGACCATCAAGATTGACAAAGATGGTAACTTTAAGAAGTTTAAGGCCAGATGGGTCTGTCGAGGCTTCCAAGATGCCCAGAAATGGGACCTCCAGACGGACTCGCCAACCGCGACCAGGTATGGTTTTCGCGTAGCATGTCAGCATGCAGCCTCTTCTTTTTGGGACCTGTTGCACATCGACTTGAAAACTGCCTTTCTTCAGGGGGAACTTTACGACCTCGAGCGACGCGTTATTCACGTTCAACTTCCGACCGGCATCGGATTGCCTCCGTATCTTGTCGGATTGTGCACCCGTTCAGTGTACGGATTGAGTGATGCGCCTCGTCGCTGGTGGAATCGACTCGACAAGTTTTTGCACTCACTCGGATTAGTTCCGACCCGAGCCGATCGGTGCACGTACGTTTGCTATTCCGGATGTTTGAGGGTTCCTAAGGCTGTGAACTACTCATCAGAGGAGATGCCAGCCGAACCGGAACCGGTATCCTTCTACGTAGCAGGTGCGCCGCCAAACGAATTCCACGACACAGCGGAGGAAGTTCGTAGGTCTTTTCTCTGTGAAGAACGTCTGTTTTCGGTGTGTTACGGAAATAGGTCGGAGAAGACGGTGACGCGTAGCCTGCTTAAGGCAGAGGATGGAAAATGGACTCCTGTGGTAGATCAGGAACTCCAGAATTTCCTTGACTCTGTAGAGCACAAGGCAGGTTGGCACCAATATGCAAATGGCCATGCTCAAGTCGCTTATCGCGCTAAAGCTCTTCGCACTCCCGAACCTACGTATTCGCGTTCGCGCTTTTGTTTTCGGACTTCAATAGTTAAGCGTAAGGGTGTTTGGTGGCTTCTCGAGACAAACAAGGATATCAGAAACGAGAAGAATGCAGTGACGTTAGAGGAAGAAGCTGAAACGCTTGTCAGTCTTTTTCTTCCTGCAGAACATACGTATACTGTGACACAAACGCCTCAGCTTACACCTGAAGTTGTGGAAGAGTTGCTTGAGCATTTTATGGACCCTGTGCATGGCAGTAATTCTAAGAATAGGTCACCTATAGGTATGTGTTGTTTACATGTTGATGATCTTTTTGTGACAGGTAATGATATCTTTTTGAAACAGTTCAAGGATATTGTGAAGTCACAGTTTAAGATTGGACATGAGGACACTAATGACCTGATGTTTACTGGACAACGTGTTGCTTGGAAGATGCAAGAGAAGACCAAGAAGAAGGAGTACATCTCAGTAGAGCAATCCCTTTGTGTAGAATTGACTGAGATTATCATTCCAAAAGGTTTGAAGGATGAAGACAAGTGTGACAAAGACATGCACACAGCCTTCAGATCCCTTCTTGGCAGCATAAACTGGTTACAATCCAGAACACAATTCCAAGCATGCTACCAATTCTCGAGGTCAGCATCAGCATCAGCAGGACCTACAATAGGTGATTGCAAGGCCCTGAACAAGCTGTGCAAACAAATCGTGACTGACCCTATGGAGTTACGTTTTTGGCCACTTGAAGGTAGTCCACGTTTAATTGCTATGCCAGATGCCGCATTCAGGAACAACAGTGACAAATCCTCTCAACGTGCTATGGTGATTTTTATGGGTGAGCAAAGGAAGGCAAAACAGAAGAACACTAGAGGCTCACTTATTTTCTTTGAATCTTCTAAGATCAAGAGAACAACCCTGTCCACAACTGTTGCAGAGTTGTATGCATTTATGAAGTGTTATGGCACTTGCCAAATGCTTAGAGGCTTGATCAAGGACATTACAGGCTACTCTACTGACATTCACATGCGCACTGATGCTAACAATCTTGTGACTACAGCTAGTACTACTCATGTTCCTGAGCAACAGGAGACTATTCATATGATCCAAATGCTTAGGAAGGAAGCATGCTCTGGTGCAATTGCTGACTTGTCACATATACGCACTCAGTGGTGTCTTGCTGACTGTCTTACTAAGAAGTCTGCTAGTCCTCAAGCTTTGATAGATGCAGTACGCAGTGGTTGTTTGAAGGAAGTCGATGCACATCCACCTTTTAGATCTCTTATTGAACACAAGGCATATTTGCGTGG
Source organism: Durusdinium trenchii (assembly GCA_963970005.1). Classification (NCBI taxonomy): domain Eukaryota; class Dinophyceae; order Suessiales; family Symbiodiniaceae; genus Durusdinium; species Durusdinium trenchii. Next base: position 313,429 of record CAXAMN010025517.1, read on the forward strand.
ATGGATTCCTACAGTATGCACACATGTTGACTTTTCACATGATGTGTTTTATCTTGGAGATTCTTTGCACTGAGAGTGAGAGGAGAGAATTCAATGCATGTGTTTTTGTTTGAGAGAAATTTGAATTTCTTTCATGAATTTGTGCCTGCGGCTCAAATTAGCTTGGAAAGATCAGCACTTTTCTTTCGAAGACTATTGCCTTGCATCGTTGACTACCTGTCATTTCTAAGACTTAGGACACTGGCCTCTGACCGGTGGACTTTGTATCAACAGAGATGGCCGGTCAGGGAGCGTCCAATCCGGTCAACATCTTTGAGTATGCTCGAAACTGGTCACAAAAGGTTCCCTGGGGACAACCTCAGAATTGGGCAAACCGTTTGAGACGCCCACGTGCGCCAGTTGAGTTCCATAAGAACTCAGAGCAGGATGAATTGATCCTAACTGACATTCTTGCAATGTGTTTGGCACCTGAGAACCATGCTAAGTTTAATTTTCGAGTACGGTGGTTCGCAGAGATTGCCAGATACGCTCTTGGCTATGTCACCCAAGAGGAAGAGGATGAATATGAGAGAAGCAGACAGTTCGTGGCAACAAGAGTCGCGTGGAGGCAAAACGATTATGGAAAGATAGCCACGGGGCTCAACTATATGCTACGACATGATCGTTCTCTCGACAGGTTGATGGACAATAGGGCAATGATAGAGCTTATGCCTCTGATTACAGAGGGAACTGCTCGTATGCCATCACCTTTCCGTATTTATCCTCATGCCTTCTTTGCTATATTGCATAGCGATGAGAAGCAAAGATTTCATTTGGTGATTCGCCTCGACAAGAATGTTTGGCACAACACAGGCAATCAATATGATATGCCCTTCTCCATGCGTTTGGGAGTGAACCAGGGGCATACAGGACTCATGCATAACATCAGTCCAGAGAAGTTGAATCATAGATTGACTTCTATAGAGGCAAGATGTTTGGGACATGTTTTTCATGTTACCAGAAGGGAGAACTGGGCCAGCATTGAGAGGTATGGTTTGATGAGAGACCCTCAAAGTTGGAACAGAAGGAACAGAGGTGAAGGAAGAGATTATGTTCATTTTATGTACAGCAATCCACAAACTTCGCTTTACATTCCTTTAGGCCCAGGTACAGTGGTTCCAAGGGATTATGGACAGCCTTTGTATGTGAAGCTTAACGTGATTCTTTGGCTTCGGGCTGGACGTCCTCTGTACTTCAGCAACAATGGAGTGGTGCTCACACATTGTGATGTAGAGCCCACATACTTGGACATTAGTGTGGATGAACCACAACCACAAGATGCTCCAGATCCCGCTAAGGAGTTGAGAAATCCTAAGTCCGCAGAGGAGATGATGGAGCTCATCAACAGTGAGAAGGTGCAACAAGAGAGAGTGAGAGCCTTGTTCACCAGACTATCTATTGACAAGCCATATGCCAGAGAACTTCTCAGGAGGATTCATGCCGATGAGCCTGAGACAAAACAAGCTAAGAGGCATATGCTTCTTTGGTTGGATGATCTGCATTTAGGTGCTATCGCCAATTTTGTCAGCTATGAGAATCATCCTGAACGTGAGTACAATCGTTCACGATTGAGGTCACGTCAGGTGATGTCAGAAGGCCATTATCCACAAGGATGGTCTTTGATTACACCTAAAGAGATTGATGATCGTGATCCTTGGAGTATCTTAGGCTATAGTGCTCCAAAGTTGATTGTCAATGGAGATGGTGTTACCTCAAGGTCCTTGTTTATGGTTCATCCATTAGTTTTGAGCAAGGATCAGGCAAAACTGGTGAAGGCTGATGAGGAAGTGATTCGTTTTGACCACCTTTGGAAGGATATCACTTCGAAGAGCTCAACAGCCAGGACTTCTGGAGAACCTCAACAAGATGAAGAAGATGACTCTGCTCATGTTGCTGAGCGTGAGATGACATGGTTCATTCAGAATGTCAGCAACCTGGTTCTCAACCCATGGATGGTATATGACATTGGCATGGTATCACTCCATGATCGTGTAGGAACACGTGTACTCCAGAGCACTGGAGAAGACGTGATTCTAGTGAGGGATTGGGACAGGTTGACAAGGCACCAGAGAGAATATTTTTGTAGAAGGTACAAGTTGCTACGTCCAAGTGTTTATGGAACAGAGGAAGACCCCAAGACGTATGCACCGAGTTTTGAACCCGGAATTTCTCAGTGGATGGAGTTGGCACAAACTGGATACCAACAGTTTTTCTTCATCCGTGCTTGGGAGAATGGACGCCGTTGGGCTGAAATTCTGACAGACCATGGTATTCAATCTATCGAACTTTCAAGCTTCCTGGATATGTGCAGAGATCCCAAATTGCTGGGCTGGAACTTTGGTATTCCAGAACCTCAGTGGGATAATTTTGGCAACACAGTGGAGGAAGCATTCAACAATCCTTTATTTGCCAAATTGCACTATCGCTTCAAGCAGGAGGAAGAGATTGGTCGTGTCATGCACCTTGTGTCGGAACTTGTTTGTGACTTTTTCATCAAGGTGCTTCCCAAGTGGGTTCTTGACCACTCGATCTTGTGGGAAGAGTTTATGATTTTGGATCCAGACACAAATCTCCCAGCCTATAAGACTTCAGAGGCCGCCTTACAAGCAGAAGTGAATCCAGAGAAGTATCATACACATTTTGCTATGAACTTCAAGAAATTCCGTTTTTCTGCAAGAATTGTGTGGTATTTGATTGACCGTGACAGGAATCATTTAGAGAGTTTTCTTCACAACTCCAACAGTAGATTTGTGCAACATGTATGCTATCAACTTCGTGAGTATGTTCAGGCGCGTGTTGCAGTTTCTGATCCCTTGTATGAGATGATCAAGAAGGAAGAGTTTGAACGCCAATACAATTCCAAGTTTTTGGAGGCGATTTCTTGCTCTCGTGTTGTAGTTGAGCCTGTAAGTTCAGGGACGTATGAGCCATCATCGAAGCTGAACTTAAAGGTACTACAAGACATCCTGAAGGGTATCTTCAAGATCCAGAAGGATGAGGAGCTTGCCAAAGAACGTGATGAAGAAGAAGAACAGGCAGCTCAAAACATCTCAAACTTGCTGGCAGATGATATGGAGCTTGATTTTGATGAGGATAATGTTCCAGTATGGCGCTCCATTGTCGACAAGTATAGAGAAGGTGATCAGGTGCTACAGGGAGAAGCTGTGAAGATTACTCACCTGTTCAGGGATCAAAAGGACAATGAGAAGGCGACAGAAGCTTTCAGTTCAGAGAGGACAGATTTTTATGAGACCTCAGGACCTCTTCCAAGAACCATGGGAGAAAATCTTGTAGAGGACTTGCTCACCAAGGATGTTGCAGAACAAGCCTTTGATGCAGGTGAAGAAGTTCCTCCTTATACAAGAGTCTCCACTATCGCTGGTGGAATCTATACTGGAAGTAGGACACTTCTAGAAGATGAGGATATGGAAGAGGAAGTTCCTGAAGAAGATCCTGCAGTTGAACCTGAAAAGGAAGAAGAAATATTTGATGAGAATGCAGGTGTTTTTCCTTCAGAGGAACCAAAGATGGAAGTGGACCAGGAGGAAGCCAAGGAGGAGTCAACACCACACTTTCTGTCAAGAGAGATAGGTCTCGGCTGCATCGCACTTACCATCAGGTGAGATGGATGCTAACCTTGATGATACTCCACGTCTGCCGAAATCTAAGAAAAGCCGCCCGAATAAAATACCTGATCTTCATTTTCATGAAGAAGTTCAGGATGATGCAACCATGGAAGAGAAGAAAGAGGCGGTGGAGAAAATAAAAGAGGTCAGAGAGGATGATGGAGAGAAGAAATTGGAGGCTGAAATCCAGGAATCTTTTCCATCTGAAGTAGTTGTTGAAAAGGATACAACAAAAGTTGACAATACCTATGAGTTGCATACTTCACCTTTGAAGTTGCTTGGAGAGCTTACAGGAGATCCAGGTATTGGCCTTTATCACCAATGCTTCAGGGAAACTCACGCAAGATTGCTGAATCATGTTTGTTTCAGAAAAGGTGAGATTTCCCATCCTCATTATCAGTCGAGGATCAACGAGAATGATTTTGTTCGATCCATCCGTAATATCTGTCCAGTACCTCCACCTGATTGTTATGAACACGAACCAGAGAATGATTTGAAGAGATTCTTTATCAATGATGATCGCATCATTCATTTGGATGGCAAGTATCAGGTCGATCCAAAGGCCCTTGAAAGGGCAGAACATGCTCGAGAAGAATTGGAGGATACGAAGAAGGAACTTAAGAAGGAACTGGAATCATATGGTCCCAAGGGACCCAGTTGGGACTTTGTCACCTTCTATGAAGAGCTGTGCAGAAGGTTCCTCAAGGGAAGAATAGAAGAACCATATGGAACTAACTTATTGGCCAGCTTAGAGTCCTTGACGTTTTTATCCTGGAACTATGGCAACATGGTTCGTGGTCAGAAGTACACCACACCAAGGTTTCTCCAAGGACTTGATAGTGCAATGAGGCCACGCAAACAGAGCGCCATGTCACTTCAGAATGAGCAATTTGAGAACAACCTTTTCTTCAACATGCTCTTCTTTTTACGTGCACATGTCGTGATTCTCCAGGAAGCTCATCTTCTTGTTCCTGCCAAGGAATTTATTGAGCAAAAGAATTGGACAGTTTGTTTCAATGATTGGGAGAATCTTGCAGTGATGGCTAGATTGGCACCAGGTGGATATGTCAAGATCATTGCTGGACATGATCAAGAACTTGGTCACTGTGAACAGCGTGATGTAACTTGGGCTATCTACGAGATTTGTTTTGGAGAAACAAGGCCTCGTCAAGATTTCAAGGATGCAGACTTTGAATTTGATGACTATGGTCCTGAGGACAAGCGTGTTCCACTTACTCGAGCGAACATGCATACCATCAGAGTCTGTAATTATCATGTTGATACCCACCGTGCTGTGGATGCCCACCTACTGACAGGAGAACAGACAACATTGATGCTTTACGAGTGTTTTGTCTATGAGGTGGACATCATTTCTGGTGATGCAAATAGTTTGGCCTACAGAATGTCTGGGTACAAAAGGCAGCCAATGGCTAACTACTATTACAGCACCATGCAGCATTGGATCCGCAGGTTTTCAGAAGCTCGTGTAAAAGCAGATCCTGGTATCAAAGCACCTATTCCCAGAACATTTTACAATTCAACTTCACAGGTCCTCAAGAAGTGTGAAGTTTACTTTGATAAACTCTGGGAAGAATATTCTACTGTTGAAAAAGAAGAATACCAAGGATCACAGCTTGGCGATACATGTTTGTCTACCATTGTTGAATGGGGTCATTCAATGAGTGAAGAGGAATATGAAAATTCCACAGTGAGCACGAAGGAGTTCATCTGTAATTTTTCAGAGAACTTTGCTATGATTGACACGGAGGTTATGTGCTCAAGGCCCACTGACGAGGACAGTCATGGTCCAATGCTTATTTCACTCAGACCAGCTTCCTTTTCATCTGGAGACAGAAGACAGTATCGCATGGGAGCAACTCTTCATGAGGCGAAACTGCGGAGGAAGGAGAAACAGAAAGAGAATAAAAGGAAAGGAAGGCCGCCAACTTCTGATCAAGCAGCTTCACCGTCTGCAGCGGCATAATTCCTGAGCGAAGGCTGAAATTTAAATGATGGCTAGGAAGTGAAGATACTTCTGGTTACAGTTGATACTTTGCTTCCAGGCTTGACTTTAAGTTGCCAGGCTGAAGTTTTAATAAATTCTGGTTTGCAATGAGGAGAAACTTTTTATCAAAGAAGATACTCCTGCATTCCAGGTTTATACGCTTTAGCATGTAGATAGGTATGGACAGTTTTGCATAACTGATGATATCTATTACAGCCGCTTTTTCTGAGATGACCTCTAATGGACAACCAGTCATGGTTGATGATTAAGTCATTTCATGATTTGCAATTGTAGTGCAAGATTTTTTTTTGTACATACATTTGCCGGTATCTCCTTCTTGTGTTCTTGATGTGAATGTGAAAGAGAGTCCTTTTGATGCAGTTTTATTTTGTCTGTGGATGAAAGCGGTCGAGACCACGTCACGAGAAGATTATTCCTCGGACCGTACGCTCCTTGCATTTTGCAAGGCATTTTAATTAATTGCATTTGCGCGGTCTTGAGTTTTTGTTTGTTACGCGAATGTCGTTTGATTCTTTTATAGGTCTCTGTAGAGAAAAAGCCGCTTTCCCTTTTTAGTTTGATTTAGCTCAGGCCATAAAGAGCTAGTGAGCGCCGGTACATGGTATTTCCGCCTGTGAAAAATACAGTCTCCAGCCGAGGTACATTATCGTTTTGATTTTGTACTTGAGGTGAGTCAGCTATTGCTCCCTCACTGTATTTAGTAGCTTTGAAATTACCTTCTCTGTAGTGTGAAACACACTGGATTAGGTAAGTACATTGCAGTAGAAAAAGAGTGTGCGACATACGCAATCAGCTAGGAGTGGACATGAATTTTGTGCCTGCTGAAAAGTAGAGCCTACCTGTACAGGGTTCCACTCCAACAGCCGATATAGTGTGTCTATACTTGACTGCTTCAAGGCTCAAAGAGCAAGAGGATAAGACTCTGCGCATAAAAGACACTAGCGGTCTGCACCTCTACCGTGTACGCCCTAATCACTCTTTCAACATATTTATCCATCTTATTGATTCCAGATTTGCGTGGTATATTGGCTTTGATGCATTTATATTGTAATGTTTGTGAAACCAATATATTATTGAGGTAATCTATCGAATAGCTATGAATTTGAATTTGTTGCTAGATTTTTTCTAGAGGTTTCTTTTGACAACCCATATAGTTGAAGCCTTTTGCAGAAGGCCCCATCTCCATCAAAGCGGATGAGCAAGGAGCAATCTGATTAGTGTTTTTGAAGCGGTGTCCCCATACAGTTTCGTGTCTAGGGGTAGGCGTTTGTTGTTTGGTAATAAATGGTAATCAATATATGTCGGACTTGCTGTTGTTGGTTTGCAGCTGGTTGGCCGCTATTGGCTCGCTGCTGCTGCCGTTCTGCTGCTGCCTTGCTGCTGCTTGTTGGCTACTGCTGTTGCTGGGGGTTGGTTGCTGTTGGCTTGCTGCTGGTTGGCTGCTGCAGCTGCTGCTTGCTGCTTGTCGCTGTCGCTGCTGCTGCCGCGGCCTGGATTACAAGGCCTACTCATTTACTGCTTGTCATTGTCTTGCATATTATAGCAGGTTTCTTCTATTGTAGATTGGGTATTGAAAATATGGTTTGAAGCTTGGTGGCAGGTCTGTAAGTATCGCAAGGACGTTGCCGTGACTTAGTCGTAAGGACTTTTTTGTTTGGGTGTTGGTGGGCATGGGTCTTCTGGACAAATGTGTTCATCTCGCCCAATACCTCGCCCACATCTCGCCCAACCCCCAGGCATCAGGACCTCCAGATTTGTGGCATGGGGATTGCCATTGTCGCATGTAAGCAAAGGCCTCTTTAATTTTCATGGGCCCCCCAGGCAAGGAGCGATTTGTAGGTTCATATTTTCAAGCGTTCATGTTCACATTTTTCGCAGGTGTGCCATGCGTAAGTGTGTCCTGCACAATCGTTGAAAGATAGGAGAGCGCGCGCGCACACACACAGACACCAAAGAAGGCAAAACGCAAACTAACCATGGGCTTTGTCGTGGTCTGAACATACTTCTGGCAGAGATCGGAAGCCGGTGTGCCATGGGGATAATGTGGGACATGCTCCTGTGATGTGGGATTGGTGAAAACGGGGTCGTATGGGACGATGTGGTTTCTAGGCTGCTGGTTGGGTGCTGCTGCTGCTGCGCTGCGCTGTTTTGCTGCTGGCGGTTGGCTGCTGCCAGTTGCTGCTGGTTTGCTGGCGCTGGTTGGCTACTACTGCTGGTTAGCTATTGCTGGTTAGTTACTGCTGGCTTGGTGCTGCCCGCTGTTTGGCTGCTGCCGGCTTGCTGCTGCTGTTTGGCCATGGTTTTGGCTTAGATGGCCTGTTTGGTAAACGTGGCGTCCCATGCGGAAACTAAGTTCTGCAAGGATTCTGCCGTGACTTAGTCGTGGTGTGTGGTGTCACAGTGTGATTTGCTTGCCGCAACTGCTTTGCAAGGACTTTCGCGTCTGGGCGGTTACCCTCGATAGGAGCTTAAAGGTGGTGCCAACATATGGGTCAGAATCGGTGTGCCATGGGGGTTGGATCATGGCAATCCATAGGAAATCTTAGAACCCATTAACATGTAGAAGATTGAATCGCAATGGAATGGGGTAGGTTTAGAAACACTCTAGGCTAGGAGAACAAGTGTTTGTTTCGAAGCGGTGTGCCATGGGGATTGGGAGAGGAAAACACGCAAGAATGAATAGATATGTTAGACGTTTACAGAACAATTCCATGCTGTTTGCACTCTATGTAGAAACTTAAAGCTTGTACCAACATGTGGGTCAGAATCGGTGTGCCATGGGAATTGGATCACGGCAATCCACAGAAAACCTTAGAAAACATCAACGTGTAGAAGATTGAATCGCAATGGAATAGTGTAGGTTTAGAAACAATCTAGGAGAAAAAATGTTTGTTTCGAAGCGGTGTGCCATTGTGTTTTCCAAATGGGGTAAGTTCTTATATTCGTGGGGTAAGCGATGTGCCATGGGGGTGGGTCAAATTCATGTGCGATGGGGTAAGTTACCACGTCGGGTCGTAGTAATTTGATTAACAATATGGTTATATTAATAAAATAAATAAATTAGCCGTTTCTATGGGAATTAATTTAAAAATTAAATATAAATATATATATTCTTGAGATGAATAAATATAGTAATATATATTTGATTTATTTATTACAAAATTTATTATTATTATTTAATATTTAATTAAACATTGCATTTTTTATATAAATTATTTTTTTATATGGTTTAATTGTAATATTATCTAAATTAATATTAATATTGAATTTTAAAAAAATTATATATATATATTTCTATATTATATTTTAAACATATATTTTATTTAGATCTCTGGAAATAATTACTATATATATATAAATATCGAATTATATATCGAATTTATATATTTTTATATTAATATACAATTTAGATTTCCGGAATGAATTATTTTATATTTAAATTTTATATAAATATGTATATATATATATTAAATTCTTAAAGATAATGAATTTTTGTTTATTTAATTTTATGAATAAAATATTTTTATATATTCTTGATAAATTAATTTTGATTATATTGATGAAACTTATTTATATGTTTAATAAATATTTCTCTAGATATTTAGGATTAAAGATATAAATATAATCTATATTATTTTCTGGAAATTTGATATTTATATATAAATATATATATATATGAAATATTTATTTATATATAATATTAAATAACTATATTTATATATATAATGAATATATAAAATTGAATCCAAATGAATTATTATAAAATAAAATTTTTCGACAAAGATAGAATAAAAATATATATATTGATAAATTGTGTTTAAATTCTCCAGCATAAACTATTTTTTTAAGAAATATTAATAAATTATCCAATCTTCTGCAAAATGTATTCTTTAATATGGACCAATGACCACGACATCCAATTGGAGATTTCTCCAGGCCAACCCACACACGGCCAGGCGTGCTCGAACGACAACATCAAAATTCTTCGACAAGGAATCGAATTATTTATAACAACACAACAACAGAAGCAAAATTTCGATCAATACATAAGCATTCGAAAGCAATTCATTCAAATTATAGATCATCAATATTCCGAACGTAGAAGGCTGCAACCCCACACAATGGGCGATGGGCAAATAACCACACATCCATGATATCCTAATGAATCATAATTTAACAACAACACAATTAATACCGATTGAAATCATGGAATATAAATTCAATATGCAAAAACAAACAACCATCTCCGTGATCGAAACAGATAATGACGCCAGATTACGCCGAACACTCCTTAGACAACTTCAAGAAGAGATAACATCAAGCAATCCAATACACCTATTCTACAGGACAATAAGTCTACTACTGGCGAGATACACCCGGAGGAGCAGGCCCAAAGATCTGATGGAAAGGTCTTGCCATTATCGTCAACAAATACATATTGGATCATCCACGGATCCATGCTGCTCAAAAAATCAGGAGAACACCGTGGTAGAAATATAATATATATATATAGGTCTCATCAAATTTAATAAAAGAAAATTAATAGAGATTAAAATTGATGACGAGGAGGACATACAAGAAATTCCAACCACAGAGACCACAACAACACCAGATCCTCAATCAACACAACAAAATTACTGGGACATCGAGGAAGACAACATAATATGGCACCCCATACATATGATACCCAGAAAAATATTCTATACACCTACCAATGATAGCAGAACATCATGGCAAAATATTTAAGATCTGAAATGAATAATCGTCATGAGGCCATACCAACCCACCAGAAACCGCATCGTCCTCCAAGATGATTGGATTTTATCAATTGCCACCAGAACGATGCTCTTCCAATGGACCGCCAACACCGCACCGCATTCATCCTAAGAACAGACCGACACTTTGGCATTGACACCAACTAACCACCAATTACCATAATTAAATTCATCACCAATGGTTGAAGAATATAATTAGATCACGGGATAAGAACCACTTGCACATCAACCAAGAACACCCTTGATTGCATTGAACATGATAGAGATCATAATTGGATACGACAACATTGATGAATCAGAACGACCACCGAACATACATGGAACACCCACGCCACACGACCACACAACTAGTATCCATTACGATAACGATCAATTTCCAGAATACCAATAGGAATTCGACGCACCACCAATACCAATAGAGAACTTCCAAGACCAGAGGACAAGATTCGACCGACAAGAGACCCTATCACTCCAACCTAACACACACGGACAAATCAGGTATGGATCACCAATGCGAACACCGACAACACATGCTCCACGCACGAATCCATCTAACCCGGAAATAACCTTGACACTCAACACATACGGAACCGACCTCACCAAGGTTAACAACCAGAGGCCACCACCCGGCTAGAAGCTAAAAAACGGCAATTTCATCCTCGACGATTGCAAAAATAATAAATCCTTCGCAATAATGAATTCATCCGTAAACACTACCTTCCAAGAAATATTATCTTTAATCCAATCAATCAACAACAACATATCCACTGCCTCTGCACCACTAAAACAAACAGACAACGGGCACCGACAACCTCACTAAGTACGACCACTAAAAACAACGAGATAACAAGAATAGGCAATAAACATAAACAAAATACATAAATTTCAAGATCCTATTAACAGATTAACTCCTAACGTATGAAATTTTCTACAATATCATCAATAAATATCATTCCTATATTACACCAACAACAAAACAAACATATCAAATCAATAAAACAAATCTTCATAGCAGAAGGGGCATACCACCTCAGAAATTAAAAATCATAGAAATTTCTACGAACGACCATTAAATAAAAATTTCATAGAAATTTCTACCAATTTAACCATTAAAACCCAAACAAATTTAAAAAAATAAATAAATATATTAATATATTCCTTCCCATTTTAAAAAACAATTAATTTAATAATGCTACATCACCTTAGAAATCAATTAAAATCCAAAGATAAAATATATTTCATAATTCATTATCGTTATCAAAATATTATAAAACCTTTTAATCAAAAAAATTCTAAAAAGAATAATTTCCTAAATTTTAAATTCTCTATCCTATAAACAATATAATAAAATAAAATACGACAAATATATTAATACAAAATTTATAAATTCATATAACATACCTAAAATAGAATCCCAACATTAGAAAAAAAAAATCAAAACGAAATACGCTACGCTTACACAAAACCAATAATCCAAATGGTCACAATCGTTTTATTAGCTTCCATAATCATTACCATTCAATAAAATCAATTTCAAAATCATCTAATAAATAACAATAATTTAATCTTCCTTACAAATTTCACCCTCATAATTACATATATCATATTATATCATAAATTTCCGGATCAAATAAGAAATTCCTAACGTCAAAAATAAAATCAATATTTACAATTTATACAATAATTTACATATTTCTATTTCCCTTCAAACACCGAAAACAATTTAATTCAAAATACAAAACATTCCCCCTAACAAATCAATTACAAAAAACAAAACAACGCCTATTCGACCAACACAAATATTTTAAAACACATTTCCAACGCTACCGAAAACACCAAAAATGATAAAAATTCGATACCAAAATGAAATTCGAATCCCTAACTAAAATATACAATCAAATACCAAAATTTGAATCCTACCAACCACGGAAAATAATTATCATTCGAACTACCAACGCGCCAATCAATATATTATCAACATACCTTCTACCTTACAACATTTGCGCCCACGACCTTAAATAAATTCTTTATAAATATTACCTGTATTCTTCCCATTTTTTCCATCGATATAAATATAATCGATATAAATATAATTCCGTTATATATATACACATATAAATAACGATATATCCTTCAAACACCGAAACCCATTCGTTTTACCTTGCTTATAACTAAAAGAATCTACATATCTTAAACCAATAACCGCTTAACTCGTAACACGAAAAAACGCATCTTATTACCAACTTTTCGACTTCGACTTAATCGTATATTTTGTAAACAATTTTCCATTAGATTAAACTATTCAATCTCAAATATTATATAACTACAAATATATTTACAACATATTTTATAGTTAAATCGATTTGTTTTCTTATTTCTACATATATTAAAATATTCTTCTATTTTAAATACTCATTCAGTAGCTATTAAATACTCATTCAGTAGCTATATAAATTTATCTTATACTAAATACTATTAAATATACATTTAGATTAAGATTTTCCAAAATATATTCAACGAATATATAATATATATAGAAACATAAAAATTCTTCATTCTTCAAAAAAATACGTATAATAAATTGAATACGATTATATAATATATAAAGCTTAACATACATTTCTATAATATTTGTATGTCTTAAGAATATATTTCCAGAACACTTTTTAAATTACATGTATGACGGGTAATATATTTTCCCAGACATAAATTCGTATCTATATATTCAAATTCATTTCAACAAATTGTTTTACATCATTTCATACACACCCCCACCAAACAATTCACCCTCACCACCCTCACCCTCTTCACCTTCCTCACCCGCACCCTCACCCTCACCCTGACCTGACCTCACTTCTCCTCTTTGCTCACAATCACACTCTCGCACTCATCCGCTATCATTCCTCTTCACATGTGGGCATATCCGGTCCTTTATGGTTATTTCAAAAATACGAGAACGTAAATATATTTAAACATAAGCTATATTAACATAAATGAAGCAAGCATGACATGTCAATGAGGCAACAAATATTTCGCAAATAACATAGATCCAGACACTCTTTTCCTTTTCAACAGCTTTTTACCTTCAGACTGATCAATCGAGAAAAACAACCGAATAATTTCATGGTGAGGCAGCGAGGCCAGACAATTTGCCTTTCACATCCTCACCGTTTCCTTGACGCCATGGATCCCAGTCACTCAAGTGCAAACTCGCCTCAGAGATCGACGATGATCGACGTATGGTGCAAAAAACATCGAAAAAACATTTCAGAAGCCCAAGCAGTCCCTACTTGGAGAAAATAGCATCAAGTAGACAACGGAGTGTGAGGCTCATAAGAGTAAAGTAATCCGCCGACCCCTGTCTAGGCTGATGAACGTCAGTGAGCGTGAGCGGACCAGGGCGGGCGTGTTCCTGTTGAAGGACTCCGGTGAGCGGTGGGCGATGTCACGCTGCCGTCACATTGACAAACACTTGCCAAAAAACTCCGCTTCAGTGACATTTGTCTAAATTTCTTCATTTTGCGGGGCCGTCAACATTAACTCTGCGGGAAAGCGTTGCCCAGGATTTGGTGGGGGGTTTGATTACCCTCTGCGTTCGACTCCTCCCATTGCTGCGCGGTGTTGGGCGCGCTGCCTACACGGTAGGAGCCCGCGGGCGCGATCCCCTAGCGGCCATGTGTGGTGCCTGTTCGGCGAGTTGCCGCTGCAGCCGAAGAAAAGAAACCGAACGACGCGGATAGTGCGGCATGTGCAGCCTTAGAGAAGCGTTGAAGCGTCGGAGAACTTCTCCGGCGTGGGCCGCATAAATATGGCTTCAACTTCGATCTCCTAAATGAATGGCGGGAATTGGAGAAACATCAACTCAAAGTCGGTTGTTGAAGAGTCCCCTGTATATCCCTGTATAAACACACATGACATAATGGACATGCATGAGATGGAAGCACCGCAAAAGGAGACATCTTTGCAAATGAATTCTAATGGGAGATATCCCAACATCCGTCGATCAAAAGGTTGATGAACCACGATGACTTCAAGTACGTTCATGACTCTCTACCAAACCAGGAGGAAGTCTCATCTCATCTTCCACATATTCCACCACTATGGACCTCTCTCAGGGGTCGGCCGGCAGCGGGTGGTAGCCCCCTAAATATACAGTATGCTTAACTTATAGGGGAAGTGAACCCCTACCCCGGATTATATAATTGGGTTTTCTAATCTAGGGCACTTCAACTGTTCAGCGGGAGCTGAAACAAAGGGGTTTTGAGACCTAACAAGAATTCAGTCAGAAGTTTGGTGCGTGTGGCGTATCCATCGCCTTTGGCATCCTACTGAATGTGCTATGGTCTGTTTCCATGTCTTTCTTGTAGGATTATATTCATGTAACTTCTCTGTTAAATCGTAACTTACAGAACTCTCTTGTGGTGTTTTGTTTTGGGTCGTAGAGCCATGTAGAGCCAGCACAAGTAATGTGCAGCAAGCAAGTTGAGGTTCAATCAATAAACATAAACATGAAACTGATTGATCAACAGGTACAATAGCCAGGTTCTCTGACTCCTCTCAATTTTTGTCAAAGAGGTATTTATAATGAATCCACCGGGGAGTTTATGCATTTCATCATGCAACCTTTTTTGAGTGCTTTTGTATAGCTTCTTATCATGGACCCCCCTCCAGGGTTTTTGTTTGTTATTGCACGACTTTTAGGACATTAATCCCAAATAATCCATATAGTTAACCACAGAACTGAGAAGGGCCCAGATTAATGATTAGTTAAGGCATGGTACAAAACACAATGAGACCCTCTGACATTTCGGTGAGATGATGTCCGTCCGGACACGCTGAGCTGAAGATCTGCTTCTGATTGAGCTGAGCTAGCGTGGCATGGTTCCAAAATCCTGCGCCACCTCATCAGTGCACCCCGCAAGGATTATGTAGCAAACACCTGCAGCCCTTATTCAATGTCTGTCCGCTATGCCTCATCATTCAGAGGTGGTGCAGGATTTTGGACATTCAACTTGTCTATTCTTATGATGTACGCTAAAGCTAGTTTTTTGCTTTTTTATGAATCCTTGAGATTTCAGAGGTAGGCTGTAAGGTACATCATAAGTCTATTCTATCTCATTGTGGTGATCCCAATGTTCAAAGAACGAGGGCTCGATCAACCCTACGAGCTGGGGCCAGGCGGAACGAAACAAATGGCGGAGAAACAAACAAGGGGGACCACAGTGGATTTCGGACCCTGCAAGAGAAACAAGACCTTGCCAAGAGACTTTTGTTCTGAAAGATTCTGAAAGTATCTTCTGAAGCCAAGAAGCCGGTTCTGCCAAAAATGGCCCATGACCTCCAAAGAATATGTTCTGCGTCTAGCTAAAAAAGAGCACTCCTTAATAGGCACGCCAGCGGCGAGAGAAGGGTGAGCTTGGAAGTCATTGTCTCATGAAGCCGGAGGATATCTGGGAAGTGTCATCGTCCGCAGTCACCCGCCCGGGCACACACTGGACTGCACACCTGACGTAAAGGCAGACTTGTTGAGAGTTAGCAAGCTGCAGCAAGCTCTTCCATCGCAGGGCATCTAGGTGCCGCGAAGACTGTCCAGCCCTGTCCACGGGTCCCGGTGTGCAGCCAGCCATACACCCCACCGGCACTGGAATAAATGAAAGCTTCAGGCACAAAGACAAACTTTGGCCTGCCCACCAGACCGTCGCATCTGCTCTGTCTTCGCAATTGACGAAAGTCTCACCAAACAAGACGGTGTGATATTCTGTGCACATTTCATGACCGCCGCGCAGCTCGACAGTTCCCAGTCACAGCTTTGGCTTTTCAATCGCAGAAACCTCCCCCCAGTGCACGAAAGAGCCTTTCTTGCTACAGCTCGTGGTTCAGCCTCGGGGCCTGAGGCATACCCCAAGGCGCTCAGAGTGCCAAGGCCGTGAAACGACAGGTGCGTGAAAAAATGTAGGTGTCTGGGCGCTTGCCCTCCTGAAAAAACTGATCCTTCCCGATGTATCTAAGACTTCTTGCCCTGCATTCCAAAGAAACCGCCCTAGGCCTGTGACTATGGACTCTCTGATCCACATGTCACCTCCAAGACCCAGAGCGTCACCGGGCCTCCGCCGGTGTCACGTGGGCTCTTTGCGATTTCGATGCCGTATCGCTTGGAAGGAGTCCCGATGCCGCGATTACGTTTAGTAAAAAAAGGTCACATGGACGCCATGTATTAATTTTTGTGTGAGTCGTGTTTATGTAGGCTGCTTACGCCAGCTCGAGGGACCACACATTTTGCTTACAGGGCAAGGTCGTAGGTAGCCTGACGCGGAAGGACTTTATGCAAACCGACTGTTTGTGTCAACAGAATGCTTGCACCAGCTTCTTTTGTGGCAGAGTTGCTTACGCTCGAAGCCAACATTCCCACAAAAAACACAAGATGATTTGATAGCCGGGATAGCCATTCCGAGCTGAGCCGCACGCCAGGAACGAATTCCTGTGTACGCCAGGCGGACGCACATTGGTGGCATTTTGGGTCGGCGAGGATTTGTGGCCTTTTGCACGACGAATCTCAACCTCTCGCAAATACAGGTCCTCAAAAGCTTCACCTTACAAGCCGAGCCTATGGGTTTGGTCGCCAGTTCAACACAACTGTGGCCTGGTGTGGCCCCCGGTGTGGCCCCCTCTGGCGTGGCTTACGGAACTTTAGGAAAACGCCGAGCGATGTGACACTGCGGCAGAGCTCGAGTAAATGTTGGTTTTTCACCTGGCTCATGTGGTTTTCACCAATCCTCCTCTCTGCGAATGGGTTGGCAAAGACAGCCACAAAGATTTTTGATCGTTGGGCACTGTAAGCATCACTCATTCGCTTGGCTCTGACGGCAGAAACAGGAGCAATGCAACAGCCTGTTCCATGTCGACAACTAGCGAGACTATTGCTGGAAGCTAAATGGCAGCCAGAATCCTAGGACACATCAGTGGGATGTCAAGCAACTGGGCGCACGATCCATTGTGACACTTGTTATGCTTGAAGCTCTTGCAATCAATGCTGTTCAA
This sequence comes from Durusdinium trenchii, assembly GCA_963970005.1. Classification (NCBI taxonomy): domain Eukaryota; class Dinophyceae; order Suessiales; family Symbiodiniaceae; genus Durusdinium; species Durusdinium trenchii. The sequence continues at coordinate 330,933 of CAXAMN010025517.1, forward strand.
CCTTGCAAGCAGTGCCCCTATAGCCGAACTAGCAAGGCTCTTCCTCAGTGAATGTCCTATATGCGAAAGTCTCAAATATATACCCCGCTGTATTGAAATGCGTTCGATGACCTATGCTTTGTGCAGCAGTCAGCAATAGCTTGTTTGTCCCCAAGCTGATCACTCTCGTTGCAGAACTCTCCGACAACTCGATTGCTGTGCAAAGGTTCCTGGTGAATCGTGGGCGTAATGCCGGATAATGCTGTTGCGGGAAGCTCCAGTGCTGCAGGTGCTCTGGAACACATCAGTTGCATGTCAAGCAACTGAGTGCACGAACCATTGTGACAGTGGCTCCGATGCTTAATGCTGTTTAAGCTTGGACCTATAGCTAAACCCCAAGCTCCTTTTGTCTGCAATGTTTGCAAAGAAAGCCGATTCCCGCGCAAATGTTCCTGCCAGATCGAGCGCATAATGCAGGGTAAGACTGTTGATGGAAGCTCCATGGCAGCCAGAATCCTAGGACACATCAGTGGGATGTCAAGCAACTGGGCGCACAATCCATTGTGACACTTGTTATGCTTGAAGCTCTTGCAATCAATGCTGTTCAACCTTGCAAGCAGTGCCCCTATAGCCGAACTAGCAAGGTTCTTCCTCAGTGAATGTCCTATATGCGGAAGTCTCAAATATATACCCAGCTGTATTGAAATGCGTTCGATGACCTATGCTTTGTGCAGCAGTCTGCAATAGCTTGACTGTCCCCAAGCTGATCACTCTTGTTGCAGAACTCTCCGACAACTCGATTGCTGTGCAAAGGTTCCTGGTGAATTGCGGGCGTAATGCCGGATAATGCTGTTGCGGGAAGCTCCAGTGCTGCAGGTGCTCTGGGACACATTAGTTGCATGTCAAACAAGTGGGTGCACGAACCATTGTGACAGTGGCTCCGATGCGGCATCAGCTGCTGTGGCATAGGTTGGATGAAAAACGATCCTCAATAGGAATCCAAGAGCCTGATCGAAAGGCATTCAACTCCAAAGAAATCAGCACCAAATCGAGCATGAGTGGTTAGGCCTTGTTCCTTTCAGAAGAGGATGTTTGAGCCATTTGAAGTGGGAGAGAACTCGAATCCACGGGGCTGCCACGAAAACCACGTCTCTGTCTGTGGCTTTCTTTGGGGTTCGCGCCTTAAAAGGTCCCCCGTTGAAAGTTCAAAAAGAAGAGATCCGTTTTGCGCTGCGTTGCGTGGGCAAAACAGCTCTTTTGAGGGCATTTTGGTAAGTAGATTCAATTGGATAGTGTCTCATTGCCAACGCTTTCAGTGGCTGCTAGGTTATTCGGTCATTCAACATCATTTAGGGAACTAGAGCATCAAACTCACGATCTGTTCAGTTTCTTCTGACTCAGGACGGATACGCTGCTTTCTACCGACCTGGCTGAATCAGGCGCGCACGGTCTCGCAGCACATCTCCGACAAGATACACGACCAGGAGTCCGGCAGAGCGGACCTCTAGAGCCAATACAAATACAGAGAGATGGGAATCCGACATGGGAATGTGATGAAGTCTCTACCGAAGGTCATTGAAGCGATCAATCTCGGTTTACCTTCTTCGCTCCATTTGCTGATGGGGTGGATACCAACCAGAGCTTGCTAGATGGTCAATCTTCATTCAACGTATCAAAGCACCCATCACCATAGCCTGGAAATTCATTTGGTCGTGGCAAGGAGTGCAATTGAACAAATGCTGCTTGATCTTTCCCCATGTGTTGTGACCAAAAGTAAGCCTGACATCATTGCCAGGCGACTGACCTTCTCACGCTTTGCTAAGCACTCTCTTCTCTGACTTTCCCATGCGTTGTGAATCATGCAACTGGCAAATGTCGAGATTGCCCAGTTTATGCAACGATCACAGCAAACCTAGTTTGTGCGACTTGTATGGTATGGGTCAATCATTTCAAACCTATACACAGCGGTCCAAGACTACCTGCGATCTTAGTTTGGTTCTTAACCACACCAGCACACCATAAGGTCCTTGACGCATAGTCCGATGCGGCGTTCAAAAGTCATCATATCAGGTGGGGTATAGATGGCAAACACTGGTACACAGTGCTCAACTGAATTCCTGCTGATGGCTTTCCATCCACAGAAAGGCGCTCGCTTTGGTTTTCCAGGGGCATTCAATCATGCATGCACCTGGCAGATGTCGAGATTGCCCAGCTTATGCAATGATCACAGCAAGCCTAGTTCGTAGGACTTGTATGGGTCAATCATTGCCACTCTATACACAAAGGCCCAAATGTTGACTACCTGCGATCTCAGTTTGGCTCTTAACCACACCAGCACTGGCTACCATAAGGTCCTTGACGCATAGTCCGATGCGACGTTCAAAAGTCATCATATCAGGTGGGGTATAGATGGCAAACACTGGTACACAGTGCTCAACTGAATTCCTGCTCATGGCTTTCCACACAAAGGCACTCACTTTGGTTTTCCAGGGGTATTCAATCAGATTGCCCTGTTTATGCAACGATCACAGCAAGCCTACTTTATAGGAATTGTATGGTCAGTCATTGCAAATCTACACACCAATTGTTGACTGCCTGCGATCTCAGTTTGACACCAGCACCGACTACCTATCAGGTTGTTGACTTAGGAAGTGTCATCGGATGTGGCCTTCAAATGGCTTTGTTTCAAACAAGGAAGCCACGTGCCCAGACTGATACATGGCCAGACTTGGTACAAACTGACACAATGTCACAAGACTGTTTCTCGCTCGTTTCACCGCACTTCAGAATGATGTTGACAAATAGAAGTTATGTCAAATAAAGTTAGAAGCACATGGGACATTCTCTTTCCCAGTCCAATGCCGCTAAAATAACAAGCTTAACGCTGATGGACAGCTCTGTGATTGACCTTCAAAGGGCTCAGGCGAGCACATTTAAAACACCATGGGCGAGAGAGACACCCTGAACTTGGCGAAGGCCATGTTGCCAGCGGTGCAAATGCTGACACTGAACCGTGCAAGCCCCTAGTGACCTGCTGTATGAAGTCCTTCACTTGGAGGTTGCCCTTTGATATAATAACAGGCAAGGGAAAAAGAAGCCACCGTCAACAGGACAAAAACAGGCAAGGCTGGTGCACAGAATAGAACTTGGGTTAAGCCCAAACACAGCTTTCTCCTTCCCCAGGCATTGCAACAATTGCAAGCTTGATGCTACTGCAGCCCTACGACTGACATGCTCAGGTATGGCAGCACCCCTCTTGCTTTATATGGACAGTGGAAAGAAGAGACATCTTAAACTTGGCAAACTCCACCCTGGTAAGCAGCGCAAATGCCGGCAGCATGTTACTTTTACTAAGGTTCTTAAGTGCAGGCCAGGCTACCTGTGAATGAGGTCCTTCGCTTAGGGAGCGTCATTCGATGCAAACTTCAACAGGCTTCATGCTGTGACACAGTTCTCTGACCAACCACTTAGGCTGTAGCATGTGGCAAGCACCGTCGATTGTTCCGCATTGCTGCACAACTAACGCACCCCAAACGGAATCTTACACCTGGGAAACGCCTCAATAGCAAGCGGTGCATGTGCGAATGCTTTAGCTTGCTTCTTAGATGCAACAGCCCCGAAATAGCTACGAGGTGTTTTGCTTGGGAGGAGTCATTCAAGCGGTGCAACAGCCCTGTGACTCAGCTACTCCTGCTCTGTCGAGCGCCTCTGTCTTGTTTTACATGGCGACGACAAGAGAGGCGTCTTAAGCTTGGCAAGCAGGCCACGTTGGCAGTGCACATGCTGGACATGTGCTACTTTATTGTACTACATTTATGAGGTCGTTCACCAGGGGATTGTTCACATGGCTTCCAGAAGGTGTCATGTTAGGCAAGGAACAAAGGCGCCACCATCAACAGGATAAAGACAGGCAAGATTGGCGCAAAGAAGAGAATTTGTGTCAAAACCAAATGAGCTTTCTCTATTCCCATGCATTGCCAAGAACACGTTGTACATGGACAAATGATACATGTGTAACTTGCCCAAACCCCAGGTTAGGAAGCCATGCAATTGCCGGTGACCTGCACTCTCAGTCAGTTGCTAAAGGCCTCCTTCACTTAGGAAGCGTTCCTTGCAGAAAAGGAAGAAAACTGCAGCACTCAGCACATCAAGAGGAAAGACATGGTCAGGACTGCCACGCAGGATAGGACTGAACTACATTGAATCTGCTACCTACTAGGCGATTCGCTTGGGGAGAGTGATTCGATGATGACTTTTCAAACGACTTCAATGCTAGCCCTGTGACTGACCTACTCGTGCTCTGGAAAACACCATCTCTCGATGACATGGACAAGACGAAGTTTTAGCCGGTGCAAATGCAGATCACCTGCTATCCACTTAACCGCCGGTGGCCCAAACTACAAGTCCTTTGCTTGTGGTTCGTGTCACCAAAAATCGGCGGACTGGCCATCAGGCAGGCGCCAAGAGGCAGTGCATCGGATGGGCGAGACTGACGCCAGGAATAGAGAATGTAGGCAAAAGGCATTTGGAGCCATCCTTTTCGATGGCTCTCAAAATGCTTGGGCGCATCATGTCTCCCATTTGCCGCCAAAGCTGGGGCACCATACCAGCACCACCCTGTGACTGACCTGCTTGAGTTTGCCACGCACCCTCTCTTGTCTTAATTGCGCCCAAAACTACATCTTGCACCTGGCAAACACTTTAGTAGCAAGCGGAAACATTCTCCTGACCTGTTACTTTTGCTTGCTTCTTAGATGCAACAGCCCCGAAATAGCTACGAGGTGTTTTGCTTGGGAGGAGTCATTCAATGCGGAGTTCCCAAAGGCTTCAAGCGGTGCAACAGCCCTGTGACTCAGCTACTCCTGCTCTGTCGAGCGCCTCTGTCTTGTTTTACATGGCGACGACAAGAGAGGCGTCTTAAACTTGGCGAGCAGGCCACGTTGGCAGTGCAAATGGTGGATATGTGCGACTTTATTGTACTATATTTATGAGGTCCTTTACGGGGGGATTGTTCATATGATGGCTTCCAGAAGGTGTCATATTAGGCAAGGAAAAAAGGCGCCACCATCAACAGGATAAAGACAGGCAAGATTGGCGCAAAGAAGAGAATTTGTGTCAAAACCAAATGGAGCTTTCTCTTTTCCCATGCATTGCCAAGAACACGTTGGACATGGACAAATGATACATTTGTAACTTGCCAAACCCCATGTTAGGAAGCCATGCAATTGCCGGTGACCTGCACTCTCAGTCTGTTGCTGAAGGGCTCCTTCACTTAGGAAGCGTTCCTTTGGAGGAAAGGAATAAACTGGACTAAACACGCAGCACTAAGCACATCAACAGGAAAGACATGGTCAGGACTGCCACGCAGGATAGGACTGAACTACATTGAATCTGCTACCTACTAGGCGATTCGCTTGGGGAGAGGGATTCGATGAAGACATTTAAAACGACTTCAATGCTAGCCCTGTGACTGACCTACTCGTGCTCTGGCAAACACCATCTCTCGATGACATGGACAAGACGAAGTTTTAGCCGGTGCAAATGCGGGTGACCTGCTATCCATCTAACGGCGAGACTGAACCACATATATAGAAACGCTTCCTTTCAGAGCAAAAGAAGCCTTCCCTATCCAGATTTATGGCTGGCAAAATAGGCTCTTGATTCCACTACGGCCTCTCCACTGTCCTACTGCCGGCGCACCCTCTCTCTGCTTTGGACAAAGAAGATTTGGCGGGAATGATGACCTACAACACCGACTTAGTTTAGTGCTTGAGTGCAGGTGAGGTGAGCAGCCTCGGCTTTGCACTACTAAGGTTCATCTTGCAGGGTGTGTTCGGCCTCCGAAAGGCTTCTTCACTCTCGCAAGAAAAGGCATGCAACGCAGCACGCTCAAGGGAACTGGATGGTCAAGACTCACAATGCGAAGACGTGCATTTTGAATCTGAACAGTTCTTCCGTACAGATTCAAACGCACCAAGGAAACATCTTGCACCTGGGCAACACCTTACTACCATGCACTGCAAGTTGAGGTGTCCTGTTACTTTTGATGGGGCTCTTAAGTGTAAGCCGAGCTACCTCTATGATCCTTCACTTACAGAACTTCATTTGATGCGGACTTCAAAAGGCTCCGTGCTAGCACAGCCCTCTGAATCACCCAGGCGTGGCAAGCACCATCTATTTTTCCACAATGTTCCACATATATAACTGCCCCCAGAACAAATCTTGCACCTGCCAATCGCCTTGATAGCAAAAGGTGCAAAATGCTTCAGCTTGCTTCTTAGATGCAACAGCCCTGAAATTCCTAGGAGGTGTTTCGCTCGGGGAGAGTCATTTGATCTTGGTTTAAAAAACATCGTACAAGCTCAGCCTTGGCGAGCACCATTTCAAACGTTCTTGATGATTTGGACAAGAGCGATATCTTGCACTATGATTGCGCTACGAATGCGTCAAGAGAGACATCGGGAACTTCGCAAAGGCCGTGTTTGCCAGCGGTGAAGAGGCTGGATATTTACCACTGTACCAGCCCCCAAGTTACCTGCTACATGAGGCCCGAACAACCTTTTAAATTGGAAATTGCTGTTCGATATGGCCTTCAAAAGGCTTCATATATGGCAAGGAATTAAGAAGCCACCATCAGCAGTAGCAGGACAAAGATAGGCAAGACCCGCGCACGGGATGGAAATTGTGTTAAGACAAAATGGAGCTTTATCTTTTCCCATGCATGGCAAACAACACGAGCCAAATGCTACCGCAGCCCTATGACTGGCCTGCTCAGGAAGTGGCCAGCACCCTGACTCTCTCTCTCTCTCGTTTTACATGGACAAATATTTTTATTTATGTCTTAAACTTGGCACACCCCATGTTAGGAAGATTACAAATGCCGGTGACACTCAGTTTGTTGCTCAAGCGCAGCAGCTTTGAGCTACCTATTAGATCCTTCACTTAGGAGGCGTCATTCGATCCAGCTTTCAAAAAGGTTTTTGTTCGGAAAGGGAAGACACATAGCAGCACATCATCCGGGTGACATTGCCAAGACTAACCCACTCTATAGAATTTGTGTTTGGAACAGAAGAACTTGATGCTACCCCAGTGGCTGACCTACTCAAATTATTGGCGGACAACCTCGCTCGGTCAGGTTCACCCGAGACATCCTGGACTGGGCAAATGCCATTTTAGAGAGCAATGCAAACGCCGACTACCCGCTAGCTCGGAACTCGACGACCAAAACTGCAGTGGCCCCAAACTATTTACCAATGAATCAGGCTCTTGGTTTGGGGAATGTCGTTCAACTCAGCTACAGGGTACGTCGGTGCATCAACCGGACGGCCGACACTCATGCAAGGAATAGAGACAGAAAACTATTGGTGGCGTCCTCTTCCATGTCTGATACGATCCTGCCTCTCATTTGCATCCAGTTTTTTGCCGCGAACACTTGCTGGTCTTTAATGCGCGAAACAAGCATCTTGCAAGTGACAAAGGCTTTAATAGCAAGAGGTGCAACTGCTGCTGGCAACCTGTTATTTTGGTTTGCCTCTCCGATGCAGCCCGGAAGTTCCTACGAGGTGTTACCCTTTGGGAGAGTCATTCAATGTGGATTTAAAAGACATCTTACCAGCTCAGCCCTAACGAGCACCAATTCAAATTTTCTCGTTGACATGAACAAGGGCGATATCTTGCACTATGCCTGCGCTAGGAATGCATGGCAAGCACAATCCCCTATTTTACATCGCCAAGAGAGACACCGGGAACATGGCGAGCAGGCCGCGTTTGCGGGTGCAAAGTCGAGCACCGTCTCTCGAAAGCAAGAGAGACATCTGCCTCTGACTGACTTGGAGTTTGAGGGTGTGCAGTGTCTCGTCTTTAATGCACTAAAAAGACCCCTTGCACTTGAGTGGCAATCGGTGCGAAAGATGGCGACCTGTTACTTTTGTATTCTTTTGTTTCGTACTTAGATAGGTGCACCAAACCCAGCTACCTATGAGGTACTTCGCTGAGGGAGCATCAACAATGCAAACAGCAAAAGGGACCCACTGAGGCTGCAGCAAGCACCCTCTATTGTTCCACATAACTCCTGTCCGAGAGAATCTTGTACCTCGCAATCGCTTTGATAGCAAAAGGGGCAAATGCTTCAGTTTGCTTTTTCGATGCAGTTTCCAAGTTCCGAGCTGCTTCACTTGGGCAGAGTCATTCAATCTTAGATGTTTAAAGAAATCATAAGAGCACCATTTCAATTGATCTTGATGACATGGACAAGGGCGATATCTTGCACTATGCCTGCGCAGCGAATGCTCTTGACCCGCTATCTCACTTTGAAGGTACTGGACCACCTAATTCTGATGGCTTTGCACTTCCTAGCCTATAAATAAGTTCCTTCATTTGGGGAGTGTCACTCAACGCATTTCCACATCAGGCTGGCTATAGAAAGGCCGGTGCCAACAGGATGGGCCAGAGTGGCGCAAGGAATAGAGAACGCTGCAGGCAAGAAGCCACTGAAGCAGTCTCTTTCTATGCCTCTCGACCCGTCTGTATGGAGCTCATGCCTCCCATTTTTGACTGTGGAAGCTGGCGAACGATACCAACACCACACTATGAGTGACATGCTCTAGCGCTAGTTTGCTGAGCACCCTCTTGGATGCAACGAACAAATGCCTTAATATAAAGCGGTGCAAATGCTGGAGACCTGTCACATGAGTTTGCTTCTTAGGTGCAACAACCCTGCAGGAGTTACGACTTCATACCAGCCCTGTGACCTACTCGGGCATTGGCGAGCACTTTCTCTCGAGGACATGGACCAGAAAGACATCTTACATCATCTTACACCACAAACAGGCCATTTGGCCAGCGCTGCCAATGCAGGTGACCTGCCATCTCCCCTTTGGCACTTGGCCACCTAACCGTAGCTACAAGGTGTTTGGGGAGAGTCAATTCAATATGGAATTCCAAAGACTTCAAACCAGTCCTGTGACCAAATCGAGTGAACTGGCGAGCACCGGCGACATGGACGGCGCAGCTCGAGCTGCGCCATGCTGTCGACGCGGCGGCCAGCACTTCAGCGACCGGCAAATCTCACCCAGCCCCGAAGGACCTACAGATTTATAGTGGGTTCCAAAGTCTTGGCTGGGGACCGTGGCCTGGACCCAATTCAATTTGGCTGTAAAGACCATAAGGTTAGTAATGGGTAGAAAAGTGGTTGCACATGTCAAGACAGTGCACTAGAACGCGCAAATTTTCTCGTTTTGGCCCATTTGCGGGGTAGGTAGGATCCCCCTTTTTCCTCTCACAATGTCAAGACTGTGACCGAGGACTTTGCAACTGATTTCTGATTAGGTTTCTATGTTGTTGGAGTGGTTGAATTGGATAAGCTATGTGTTCTAGTTGATGTATTTATGCAAGTACACGGGTTTATTCGTACAAGCAGTGCGCAAGTGTTTCAATCTCCGGCACTGTCCGCGGCATGCGCAAAAGAACTCGGTCGTTCTGTCTATGTGCTCTATGTGTCAAGACTACGGCTTGTTACTTTTTTAATGTTTCTATATTTGCCGTCTCTGTCTATGTGGTCTAGTGTCAAGACTACGGTTTGTTACTTTTTTCATGTTGCTATAATTGCCGTATAAGGGAGTTGTCAAGACGGTGGTTTGCAGGTGATTCCGGTTTTTGCACACATGTCAAGACGGTGAACTAGGTAAGTGTTTCTACATGTCCCCCAGATGTCAAGTCAATGAAAACCACTATAAGTGATAGACTATAGGCTCCTCACTAGGGGAGTTTTTTCATTCGCAGCTCCTCATGGGGCGAAGCACACCTGGCCAAAAAGGCTGTGCGTGAACAGCAGGCGTTAGCCTTTTGCAGGTCAGAACTAGCAGAGTCGTCCCTTGCTATGTCTCTTGACAAGTTTGCGTGCAGCTCGTGCCTCTTCATGCCTTGTCACCTAGAGAGCTTGATGTCAGCACAGCCCATGAAATAGATTCATTCTTTGGCAAGCTAAGCAGGCTCTCTTTTGCGCACGGATGGGCAAGACTGGTGCAAGGAATAGAAGAAGGCCGCAAGAAGCAAGCTCGAGCTGTCGCTTTAGATGTCTCTCAGGAAGTTTGTGTGCAGCTCATGCCACCCCGTGCGCTGCTGCCAAAGCCAGCTTGAAGCCTGCACTTCCCTCTGACTGACCTCGGCCTTGGCGTTCGCACCCTCTCTTGTTTGACATGGACAAGTGAAATGCGCGAGCGGCTCGCGGTGTGAACGCCGCTTTTGTAAGGCACCGTTCGACGAAGCATGCCCCAAACAAGCTATGAGATCCTGCACTTGCAGGACGTCGTTGATGTGGCAAGCCTCTATAGCCTCTATACTGGGCGAGGTAGCAAAAACGAGGCTATCAAGAGGAAAATTTTGGGAACAACTCCTGCACAAATAGAATGGGTTGCTTTCAGAAATGGAGCCTTCCCTATCCCAATTCATTGCTGGCCTATTGGCTGGACCAAAGAACGCAGCCTCGACACACCGTCCTACTCTGGCTGTCGCATCACCATGACAGTCCTAGATGGTCCTACTGCTGTCGCACCCTCGCTATTTTGGACCTAACGAGACATTTTTGGACGAAAGGCCATGGTCGGTACTTAAGGTTCTTCTTGTGGGTGTCCTGCGGCTAGTCGCAGCAACCAAATGCTTCCAAAGACATTCAAAGACACATCAAGAGGACGCTGGTCAAGTCCCAGCTTCAAAGTGCTGGATCTGTGCCAGGGAATTCGCGCCGCTTCCTGGAAGCCACGTGGCCGATGAGCTCCTTGGAGACCAAGGTGCCATCAACAAGTTAAGCTTGAGGCTTTCTCCATGCACATGCGTCATGCGTCCACCCGATGCTCTCACACAAGAGGCTCGGCCATGCCGAACATGGACAGAATCAAGACATCTTGCACCTGGCAAACGCCCAGGGCCTCATCTGACGACTGCACCTGCTGGCCTCAGCCTGGCCTCAGCCTTGCAGGCGGCCACGGAGACGTGGATGGCTTGCGCCTGGTGCGGCCAAGCCCTCACGTGTCTTGCGTTTCATTCGGGATTGGGCGCTTCAAGCCGATGAGTGCAAAGAGCCGATGTGTGATCGCTTTTTCGGGCGGCAGCCACACATGTTCAACGCTGAACATCTCAAACAACTGCGTTGGCATGGTTAGGGCTTTTGAGGGGGGCTTATCTTTTTTCGGATCTCGGCTCACCTTTGGATCCACGAATCGCTCTAGATGCTAATGATTCTGGTTGTAGCGGCTCAAAACAAATGTGTCGTCAAAAAAAGTGAGATGCACTGCTGCCTGTAGCTGAGATTGTAAGAGGTGGTCGCTTTCCGAGTGATGTGGTGCCGGCCAAGTCCTCGGATGGGGGTCATGGAGGACCTGGGGAGCTCAAAGTCTGGTTTCTGGGTACATGAAAACATCGTTACTGGGAGCTAGAAGCTACTAGTAACAAGGGCATTACTACTAGGAGATACTAGGAGCACATAGCTACTCGTAACAAGAAGAGACTAAACGTCTAAAGGTTCCAGAATCTTCCCCAGGACACTGCCTATCAAAAGTCCCGAAAACAACATACTGCAACGTTTGTTAATTGGAAACCTTTTGCCACCCAACATGAACCAAGTCCAGACTTCATTCTTGAGGGTTTACTACTGAGGAACCTTTCACCATCCAAACTGAACTTAGTGGGGGCCAATAACTTCATTCTGCAATGCGGAGCCCTTCACCAAAACAAATTAGCGGAGCCCAGAAACTTCATTTTGCAAGGTTTCCTGACAAGACCTTCACCATTCCATAGGAAAGCGGATCTGATCCAAAGGGTGTGGACCAACTGAGTGATCCTGATCCATACCCTTTGGATGAGGGTATGGATCGGGTGTGGGTTTCGGTACTTGATCCATGCCTTAAGTGTCTGGTCGTGGCCATTTTGTTGGAGGTGGCGGTGAGAATGGCATCGCAACCTCCTCATCCAAGCAGCTTCGGCATGATGTGTCCTTTCCAGGCGCAAAGCCAGTAGCTCCCCCAGCATTGCCAACGGTGAATTGAACAAAGGAGCGCTTGCTACGTCGGGCTCGTGCGGTAGCGACATGGCTACAGGAACAGCTAGCGCTGCTACACCCACGTAAAATCTAGCGGGGCCCAACACGAAATTACGAACCTCAAAGGCAATGTCTCAAGATTTCTAGGATTTTCTAGGTGTTCATCTTTTCTGAAACTAACTGGCTCGTCGCAAAAAAGACCTCGTTCCTGGCCGACAGAAAATGGTGGGTTCGGAACACGGTGGAGAGGAGCTGTGAGTTGACTCCCCAATTGAATACTTGCACTACTCTCCAAGTGCTTCGGAGCCAAACGTTCACCAAGCCTAAGCAGAATTCCAATTTCCTAGTCGTGACATGTTGTGACTGTCCAGACTCAACTTGGATGGGGCGAAGTCCAAAAGCAAGCTTCCCGTTGGCTAGGAGAATCCATTAAGTTAACAACATTGGGTTTCATCTTCGCCAAGGGGTACCAATGACAACGCCCCACGACATGACGAATTACCGTTCGCGAAAAGTTCAGTTCGCTCCTCGTTGCTTTCACCAACATTACGACTCGAATCCATTAGAGTCAGTACCCTCCTTGCAACAAACATGGAAGTGGACAACCCCTGTTATAGAGGCGAACATCGTCTGTCCAGTGACTTTAAACATGTTTATCTTGACGCATGGTGGTGGTTGCCATTGAACCAATGAGATGGGTGGGGGTTGCAGCTAGCAGTTCTTTCCTCGATCCACACTAGATCTATGGGATTGAAATCAAGATCACTACATATTGTTCAAAACATAACACACATTCTTGCCTTAAACACGCCTTGATTCTACCTTCCCGGCAGCGCAGCACAGCAGAGTATGAAGCTCCCATTTTGGGGCCCAGTTGTGTAACGTTAGGCCTGTGAGGTGTGCAACGGCCCACAGGATGACTCGACCGTACGACCGGTTACTACGGTTGCTACAGTACGGCCCGTGCGTAACGATGAACCATGTGAGCAACACATGGACATTTTGTGGCAGTCGGAGTGTGTGGAGGAGGTTACCGGAGAAATCGGACGTAGGTGTAGAGTAGTTCATTGTAGATGACAACAATGAGCAAAAGAAGCAAACAGAGGAACAAGAAGCTACTAGGAGCTCCTGGCATCGCTACTAGGAGCAAGGACGCTACTAGGGGCTCCTGGTCTTACTACTAGGAGCAATGACGCTACTAGGAACAAGAAGCAAACATTATCATTTGTCTCTGCGCGCTGGCGATCCCAGAGCGGTGGCGCTTTTGGAGCAACTGCGCGCACGACTACCGACGACTGCTGCGCGCAGTCATGAGGCTGGGACCTGAGCTCCAGATTTCGCAAAATGTTTACTCCCTATATATAGACCCCTAAATAGATAGAAAAGAAGATCCCGGATCCCCACTAAAAATATATTGGACACATTCGGAAACCATGCCACGGTCATCTCTTTGGGGATCAGTCCTGTTGTGTCGGCTTTACAGGCTCAGTGGATCGATGCATCGAATTATGTATTTTAATAATATAGTTATGTGTATATATATATATAATATATTATAAGCACTAATGCTCACATATACCCTGAGCAACTGAACCCTGTAGAATGCTCACATATACCCTGAGCAATTGAACCCTGTAAAAATGTCGGGTCTGAAGACAAACCTCAGGTTTTGAAGGTATCAGACCAAAGACCTCGGGTTCTTGAACAAAACCTCGGGCTTTCTTCAAGGTTTTTCAGCGTTCCATCCACTTCCGCCACACTAGAGGTGACTAAATTGCACTGACCTTTGGGTTCAGGGTAGCTCGGTCGCAGGGCGCATCAAACATCGTGGACCCAAGTTTGTCGATTTTACGCAAGTTGGGAGTTCACAGAATTATAAGGATGATGTTGATACATGTTGAACCTTTAGATATGATTTTTTGGATTGTGCACTCCAAACTTGCCACCATGAGGGCGCCGCACAATTCACTGCAGCTCCACTTTGTTTGCGGCCATGGACAAGATCAATGTCCAGAAAGAGCCGGGATCTCAGCAGCCACAGTCCTTCAGGGGGAAGGCTGAAGTGTGCCAAAGAGTCTGGTGTCTGAAAAAAACAACAGGCTTCAGGGTGGTAAAGCCATGCTCCTCAAACAAACCACCCATGCCGTTAGCAGTATGCGTTGAAGCGCGCTGACACTTGCCAATGACGGATTTCAATGGATTTCATATCCACATGGCGCCATTTTGGTTCAACCTTGACTGGCTACAAATTGGTGGCACCTAAGATGAAGTCACCTGGTCACCCACCCAGCGACCTGGTAAGGAAGATCTTGGACATTGATGTGCTGCCGATGAGGGGGATTCAGCAACTGAATTGCGGGAAGGGCGCACGCCTGTTTTACACCCAGAGACTTCTCAAGGTGAAGACAGCCGTCTACTCCTACCTTTCTTGACTCACATGAACATGACAACCAATCGCCCAGTACCTGCTGTTTACAAACTTCGGTCTGAGATAGAATCCCTTTTTGCTCGCAACAAAATGGGAGGGACTGCGGAAAACGCACCGGATTTGGTCACAGTGTCTTGGAGAATCCGGCAGTTACTCGGGTTCATCAAGATGAAAGTGGCCAGAGGAGGTCAGCACTGTAGCTAGGCCTTGTTAGATGAAACGGTTTTTGCTTTTGATGAGTGAAAGCGCAGCAAACGCTATCGATTTAGAGGCTACAGGAGTTCCTGCCATCCCAGTGCCAAAACCTCGGTGCTTGACCCTGGTTTGCAGGACAAATACGGCACCGAAAGCCTTATAACTATGGCCCATGGCTTATATAGGTCCATACTTTCCCCAGTGAGCCCGAATGAGAGCCAGGACTTGGTGGATCAAGTCAATGCAAATCGAAAGAGGACTGTCCAACCTCGTTTTTTTGCGTATATATACACGGAAGTGAACAGTTCCCAAGAGAACTTCACTTAAACTAGACCTGAACCCATGCAGCGTTGAGCCAGCTTTTGGCAAAACAAACTGATGCCTGATGCCATGTATTTGTTTGAGATATCCTCCAACTTCAATGTAAAAGGATTTGGAGGAAAACATCGAGCACCACGAAGACAGTTTTGAAGAAGAGGAGGAGGAGCAGGAGGAGCAGGAGGAACAGGACAAGGATGTTGAGAGCAAAGCAAACAAGAAGCAAACAAACAAACAGCAAAATGGAGCGAAGACAGAAAGTGCTCGAGCAGTTGGACAAGTCCCTGGTCAACAGATTCCTTTGTGTTAAAGCTGTTGATTGTCCACGCGACTGCCAGAACAAGTTGTATATATATATATATATAAGATGACGACCTGCTCTGATCTTAGGTTAATGGCTGACAGGGAAGCAGCTTCCAAGAGTTCCGCATCTGCCTCCACCAAGGCCCCGCCTGCCAAGCAAATTCCATCATGCAGATCATGTCAACTCTAAAGAACAACAATGCACTGTAAAACAACTCGAACCGTTGTAGCTGAAAGCAACCTGTTGCAATGTCCATATGGGGGTTGTTCAAAATTATGGTTCCCAAAAATTGTTCTTTCGCCGCGCTTTCGCGGATCTTTCGCATCCTTTCGCCCCCAATGTAAAATGTATTAGGATATATAGTATTATTTTCGTTATTTCGTTTTCGGTGGAGGATCTGAGTAGAGCCACAAAAGTTCATCCATCGTATATGCAACAATAAATGTGCCGCTGCTACTTACTACTTTGGGGAGTGTGGATTGTGGATTCTGGATAACTTTGGTTTTTGGTTCCCGTTATTCCAAGGGCGCTCGGTAGATCTTTTCTCCTTCATGGGCGTTCAGACATCTTTCGTTGCAGCTTGCTTCTTTTCTTGCCATCGACTCCGTCTTCGAAGTAATTGTTTCGCATGATTTCTTGCAGTTTTTTCCCTGTCACTGATGAGGTTTGGCGCTTGCATTGGGCAAGGTGGTGTTGCGGTTGGGGCGCTTGGCTTCGGAACAGTTGTTGTTCACCCATTCCTGGAAAAGAAAAGCAAGATGCGACATGGCGTGGACTCTGGACTAGCCCATTTGGGCTCCCGATGGTTTCGGGCAGGCTCGTCTTTCGCCAACCTTGCGCGTCGCTTTCGCGAAGCTTTCGCGTTTTTCCTCGTTCGGTTTGGGGAATTTTGCTACTTGAATCTTCTCTTGTGATCCGTCTGCAAGATTTCTTATTGCTGTCTGTTTCTTTTCGTACGCATCTATGACATGCTGGGGTGTTCACTAAGCTGGTGATACATATCCTTGGGGATATTACATGCTGAGCCACTACTCTTGCAGCTTTCTGCCCATCACGCCTTGCATGGAAACCACTCTCTCTGTTTGTTTTAGACACAAAGATATATGCACAACATGTGCATATACATGTACATGTATGAATGATATATTTCTATCAAGTTTAGCCTTTCGCCAAACCTTTCGCCGCGCTCTCGCATCCTTTCGCCCCTGCAGGTAAACATAACTTCAAAAAGCTAGAATGTCACTCGTCCACTAAAAACATTACACGGGTTTTAGAACGACTCCCATATGTGTCCATTCCTCTTTTGCCATGCAACCAGTGCAGGTCCTGCAACCTGCGACAGCAAGATACTGTTCCTTATGACGCTGGAGCTGTTCGTTTCTCCCCGACGAACCACCAGTTGTGTCTCCGCCACAACGGAACAGAAGCGGTGGTCCTACCAGCAGAGAGCAGCACCCGGAGACCCAAAGAAAACGATCCTGCCCGCAGAAATTGACAGTGAGAAGCATGGCAATGATGACAAGACGGCAGCAGCAGAAACAAAGAAATAAAAACAATAGAAACATCGGACGAAACAAAGAAAGCTGACTCACTCCCACAGGTGACAAACGAGGAGGCCAAGAAGTTGGTGTTGGAAGAGGCCTTCACTTCAAGCTTGGAAGAGGCCCCTGTTGGTCTGGAGTCCTGGAGTCTGCTGTTGAAACAACAGTAGCGCTTACACTTGTTGCGCAGGGTTCGCCCCAAAGCCAAACAGTTGAACATAAGCTGATGAGGGTTCAGGTCGTGGACGAGGTCGCGGCCGAGGTGGTCAAAAAGGCAAAGGGAGGGGACAGAGCAAAACCAAAGCAAGCAAACAGGAGGGAGAGGAAGAGGAAAAGCAACAAGCAAGACTCGTCGCAAAAGTTACACCAAGGAGCTGTCGCAAATTCTTGGGATGGGACCTGGGACAACTCTTGGTCCGACTGGTCTGACTTTTCTTTATCATGACAGTTGGATTCTCCGGAGCGTGGGACGAGAATCCAATGGTTTGAAGGCGACCAGCGGCGACCACTTCCGGAAAGGCACGAACAATCAACAACAGGAAGTCCCAGACTTCGCTGGGAAGGCACATCTGCTTCGCTGCCAGGCGAAGGCTTCGTCGGCTTCGTACCGCAGTGGACGATTTCTTGTTGCAGGTCGACCAATCATGAGATCCATAGTTTTCTGCTTTGGCGTGCGTCGCCAAACGAATCCGTTGGATGCAAGGAGCTGTCGCTTTTGGGCACTGCGGGTGGCACTGGCGGTGCGGTGCGGGGTAGGACACGCATAGGGCAACAACGCTAGGGGCGGCACGCCTATATAGATCGAGCACATGATTTTGTTTTGCAGCTGCAGGCATCCCCGGGAAAACCTGAGGGAGATATAAACATAAATTGATCTTTAGTCTGAATGCGTGATGAACATCTTTTGTTCAATCGCCTGTACGCTGCAGTTGCCAGACCGACTGGCCAATAGTCCAATAGACCTAAGTGTGTTGAAAAGCTGCTTGTGCGTGGATTACGGTGATGTTGAGGCCTTTGATTGAGTGAAGAAGGGTTCTCTAAAATATCAGCACCACTTCCAAGTAAGTTAAACCATTCGAACAATGACATCATCCAGAATGCCGGCTTTTCCTAAGTAGTACGCTACACTCACGGTTTCAAAGAAAGCAGGGTCATTTTGAAGCCAGTGTCTTGCTCGCCGCCCGATACCCGAATGAACCCTGGGGTGGGTTGATTGCAAGATGCCCCAGTCCTCCTCTCCAAGGCCATGAGCGCTGCAGCTTGCTGCAGAGTTGCGCAGGAACCTGTGGACCAGCTCCTCGTGCGATAGAGCTCTGGCGAAGCGCTGTGATGCGGCCATGCTTCCCAATCAAAACCTAAAGGGAATTCGGAATCAAGCGCGTGATTTTGCTTGATTTTTTGCACCAAGTTTTCATCTTGATTGGTAGTGGCCTGTTGTGGACTGCAAGAAAGAAGACGAAGCCAACACCACTGCCGTTTTCAGTTGCCAAAGCCTGCAAGCATAAGAAAGATCAAGATCCAGGAGAGCCACCAATCTAGAAACACTTGAATACCGTGACATTGCACGTTCAAGAGTAACTCCTCCAACAATTGCCATGCTGGACTTGGATGCGCTTGTTTACCGCCTTAGATCTCTCACGGCTCCAAAGGTGGGGATGCTTGACGTATTCGTTTTCATGACTTGAACAAAAAGGGTAAAGTCAACGATATCCAACAGTCCAGCAGAATGAAAGGACCGGCAAGAACCCTTACCGGTCCTTTCATTTGTATGGCCTCTCAACCTCTTGCTTGCAGCAGGCCACCATGACCCAGTCCCGGCTCGCCAGCGTGACCAAGCCTGTGCCTTTTTCGGTGGCCTCTGAACCAAAACCTCAAAGGGTTTCTGAAATCCATAGTTCAACAACTTGAACCCTACCGGACCCATGCCCACCAAAATGGCCGGCCAGGACATTGAAGGGATCGAGTATTTTGCCGGCAATTTGACTGGGCTGATGATGTCAGTATCTTAGTGTTCGGCTGGACATGACAACGAGAGGCCACCACACCGAACATGTTATGGACCTGTTGCACCCAAGTGGCTTTGCGGTGCCTGGTGACAATGAGAAACATTACAGAGTAAGAGCTACGATTGGGGTTGTTTCACACATGTTCTGAGGCTAACAATCTTGTGCCTGTTGAGGGCAAAAGCTGGACATGTTGCTTGCCATTTTGGCATAAAGTGCTCATCCTCCAGCAAGATGAACGTTGGTACGAGCATGCGCTCAGCATGCGCTCAGCATGCGCATCCATAAGGTTTGTTGGTGCAAAACGCCAACATACTCCTCAAAAGGACAAACAATTTGCTTCGTATATTCTACTTTTTCGCTACTTATATTCTGGACCATTCAGGGGTCCACTGTTGGGTCCAACTGAGGGGAAACCCAACCAATCCAGTCTGACACCCGCCATTCCCTTCGCCACACAGTCCTTTGCAGAACTGATCCGGACGCTTTGATCCTGTTAGCGGCCTGCGAACGGGCGGAGCTTTGACACTGGAACATCCTTTGGGATCACTCCTGGAATTTGTGCCTATTTGGAGAGGAACGATTGAAGCTATCTTTGAGACTGGTGGACCAGGCATGCCGTCATTTGGGGACGCGGGGACCCGGTGCACCAAAACCTTTGGTTTGAAAGTTTGAAGAGGTGACCGTTACAGCCAAACCGCTGTAAACCAAGGGTCCTTCCGGTTCTTCTCTTCCACCACTCACTTGGATCTCCTTTTCATTGGCTTTTCAAGAGCCATGAACTTTTGTACAGGGGGCGTTGCTCCGGTCACTTGGGTGGGCGCACCATGGCGGCGGTGTAGCAATGAAGAAAAGTGATCGGCCTCTGACCAAGGTCGACTTCAGGGGTGGCGACCTTCTTTAGGAAGGTGACTACAGCAAAGCCGGAAAAAAGGTGACTACAGACTACGCAGACTACGGTCGGTACGTTGCTGTAGCAACGGAAAGTCCAAGCTCCGTGGAACTGAGACCGATTTGAAGTGGATTTTGGGGAAGCTCCGTGAATGGGTGCATGTGCTCATGTGCAAGTCTTATGCCCTTTCCTTTCTGCACCCAGGGTTTATCCTGTCCCCTTTGCCCGGGAGATCTTGGACCTTGTTGAAGATCTGAAGAAAGCGTCCAAGGCGCAACCTGAGCTTCCAAACCACGTCCCGCCAGCGACACCAACAGTTTGCCAGGGACTGGGAGAATATGAGTGAGGAGTGGAATGCGTTATAGATTTTTGTTCAGAAGTGTTTTGTTCCCTGTCCCCAGTTTGCTGCCCCCAGTTCCTGCCCGCCAGTTCCCTGTCCCAGTTCCCTAGTGTTTAGTTATTTACAGGGCTCACTTCGAAAGTGGACGAGTGCCCAAGACCCTGTCGGTTGGGAGGTGAAAAGGTCTCCCGGCGTCCGTCCACCGCTCACCCGCTCACCCCCACAAAAAAACGCTCTTCTTCAACCTTTTGCAAGAACATGTTGGAAACATTAACGGGTTAATGGTGAAACCCGTGCCAAACCCGTGCCCAACATGCCAATTCGTGTTTTTGGAATGAACGCCTCGTGTTTATGGGAGAACCTCCGGTTTTCGCAACCCGTGAGAAA
>CAXAMN010025517.1:351363-394479 GCA_963970005.1 Durusdinium trenchii
TTTTTTTCGGAAATTTTCTACAAAAACATTGGAATAGAGCAGGTTTCTTATTAGCACCTAGCTAATTACAGCAATATCGTGTCCTTAGCCGAGACACAGGTGTCGTAGCTGGCCAAATACATTGGAATAGTGCAGGTTTCATATTTATTGCTAGCTGATTAGACTAATTTGGGAGCTGTCGTAGCTGGCAAAATACATTGGAATAGTGTAGGTGTCAGAGAAAGTCCTACGTTAGCAGAGAAACAGTAAAGAGAAAGAGAACCAGCACAGGAGGCATATCTTGGTTAGAAGTTTATGCCCCGGGGAGTTCACCTTAAAATATTGATTTCGTGGCAGGCGCGGGTGTCGGAGATGAAGTGCAGATGTCGTGGTGTGGGGCGGGGGTTGGGGGGGGGCGCAGCGCCCCCCCCAGCAGCAGACCAGATCCAAAGGTTAGAAAGCACACAAATGGAAAAGCAAAAACAAGAAGAGAAAGGAGAACAGCTGCCAAAGCAGAAAAAAACAACAAAAGCAAAGAGTATAAAGACAAAAACACAAAAAGCAGAAAAGCAGCAGAAGCAGAAAAGCAGCAAAAGCAGAAAAGCAACAAAAGCAGCAGAAGCAGAAAAGCACAAGCATAAAAGCAACAAAAGCAAAAAAGCAGCAGAAGCAGAAACGCAGCAAAAGAAGAATCCGAAAAATCCACCAAAAAACTGAAAACAATTCCCGAAAAACACACACCTCCAACGAAAAGTGTTGGGACCGCCAACTCGGAACATGGTCATCCAAGCTTTGGAACATGTCAACTCTCAGACACGACTCATGGGACTGCCAGACGGACTGCCGAGAAACGGCCAGGGGTGGTGCCAGAGGGGTCAATGGGGCGGCAGTCCTATGAGCAGTTCCATGGAGCGTCTGGGATTGTTTGTTGTTTTCTGACAGCTTTCTTACGTTTCTTAGGATTGGCATGGGCATACGTTCTACTTGAAGAATTGTGATACCAAATCCCTTGGTATCTGCGAACGAGGCGAGACACATGGTATATATCAGGTGGCCCAAGAAACGTCGTATCATGACCTTAGGTCGAAATCGGAAGTCACTGGGACAAATGTCCATGTCGACGCTTCCAGCTGAAAGCTGTGCCACCCTCGGAGATGGAATCCGGGGGAAGTAGATTTGACTTGCCAGAATGTGGAACTTCAGAAGCAACTTCAGGACCAATTGAAGCATAAATCCATAGGTCGACGGTCTGCATGCATGTTCACTATATGGGATCTTCTTCTATGGAGCAACAAGACCTGTGACAACCTTCTCACACTTTTGAGGACATTGAAATGGAGTTTCACATCTCCTGAGTCTTGGTGAGGCCAGGGCCTTCAGCGAACAAGTTTTAATGGAAGGGCCCAATCCCAATCCACGAGTCCTCACTATTTGAGGCCGAGGTGCCTGAGCCATCCTTGCCAAACACGGTTCCAGTCGAATCCTTGGCTGGCTGTGCTGCACACAGAAAAGAACGAGAAATCCTGTAGCCAGTTTGTTTCTTTTCGCCCTGCCCGAGGCCACTGAGGATGAACTCCGGGCGAATGCGGTTGAGAACTCAGTGACAGTGGGCCGTGTGTATGACACCTGTGAAAAACCACTGTGTTGGCTCTACAAACCTGGTTTGTACATATAATTTTGGGAAAAAAGAACAAGTTCAAAGTAAAAAGTGCAGATCTTAGGAGACTAGTCAAAGCTATGCTAGAGCTTGCCACCGGTCCGGTTGCAACCCCTTTGCGAAAGAGGGCTACATATAGTCAACCGCAGAACTGGGCCTCTGATTAGTTCAGGCATGGTACAAAACACAGTGAGACCCTCTGACATTTCGGTGAGATGATGTCCGTCCAAGAACGCTGAGCTGAAGATCTGCTTCTGATTGAGCTGAGCTAGCGTGGCATGGTTCCAAAATCCTGCGCCACCTCATCAGTGCACCCCGCAAGGATTATGTAGAACCCCCTGCAGCCCTTATTCAATGTCTGTCCGCTATGCCTCATCATTCAGAGGTGGTGCACGATTTCGGACATTCAACTTGTCTATTCTATCTCATTGTGGGGATCCCAATGTTCAAAGAACGAGGGCAGCAAACCCTACGAGCTGGGGCCAGGCGGAACGAAACAAATGGCGGAGAAACAAACAAAGGGGGACCACAGTGGATTTCGGACCTTGCAAAAGAAACAGACCTTGCCAAGAGACTTTTGTTCTGAAAGCATCTTCTGAAGCCAAGAAGCCGGTTCTGCCAAAAATGGCCCATGACCTCCAAAGAATATGTTCTGCGTCTAGCTAAAAAAGAGCACTCCTTAACAGGCACGCCAGCGGCGAGAGAAGGGTGAGCTTGGAAGTCATTGGCTCATGAAGCCGGAGGATATCTGGGAAGTGTCATCGTCCGCAGTCACCCGCCCAGGCACACACTGGACTGCACACCTGACGACAAGGCAGACTTGTTGAGAGTTAGCAAGCTGCAGCATGCTCTTCCGTCGCAGGGCATCTAAGTGCCGCGAAGACTTTTCGGCCCTGTCCACGGATCCCAATGTGCAGTCAGTCATATACCTCATTGGCATTGGAATAGAAACCAGATCTTCAGGCACAAGTCGACAAACTTTGCCGGCCCACCAGACCGTCGCATGGCCCACTCTGTCTTCGTCTTGACGAAAGTCTCACCAGATCGTCGATGGTGTGATATTCTGTGCACATGACCGCTGCCCCGCTGCCGCGCAGCTCGACAGTTCCCGGTCCAAAGAGCTTTGGCTGTTCAATCGCAGAAACCTCCCGCCAGTGCACGAAAGAGCCTTTCTTGCTACAGCTCGTGGTTCAGCCTCCGGGCCTGAGGCATACACCAAGGCGCTCAGAGTGCCAAGGCCGTGAAACGACAGGCGCGTCAAATAGTAGGTGTCTGGGCGCCTGCCCTCCTGAAGAACTGATCCTTCCCGATGTATCTAAGACTTCTTGCCCTGCAATCCAAAGAAAACGCCCTAGGCCTGTGACTATGGACTCTCTGATCCACCTGTCAGATCCAAGACCCTTGCCCTCACTTCCAGAGCGTCACCGGGCCGCCTCTGCCGGTCACTGTGGCATGGTGTGCCACAAAAGGTCGAGCCGTCACGGAGTCAGGGGGTCAGGTGCATTGGGCCGAGCCCTTGCGGACATGGGGCTCTTTTTTGGAGTCCTGATTTCGATGCCGTATCGCTTGTTACTTTGGAGTCCTGATTTCGCGATAAATGAGTAAAAAACGGTCACATGGACGCCATGTATTAATTTCTGTATGAGTCGTGTCCATGTACCCCGCTGCTTACGCCAGCTTGAGGGACCACACGTTTTGCTTACAGAGTAAGGTCGTAGGTAGCTTACCGACTGTTTCTGTCAACAGAATGCTTGCACCAGCTTCTTTTGTGGCACAGTTGCTGACGCTCGAAGCCAACATTCCGACAAAAAACACAAGATGATTTGATAGCCAGGATAGCCATTCCAAGCTGAGCCGCACCCCAGGAACGAATTCCTGTGTACGCCAGGCGGACGCTAATTTGTGGCATTTTGGGTCGACGAGGATTTGTGGCATGTTGCACGACGAATCTCAACCTATTAAATACAGTTCCTCCAAAGCTCCACCTTACGAGCCGATGGGTTTGGTGCGCTGCTTGAAGTTCAACGCAACCGTGGGACACTGCAGAGCTCGAGCAAGGCTGTTGGTTTTTCACATGGCTCATGTGGGTTTCACATGTTTTCACATGGCTCCTCCTCTCTGCGAATGGGTTCTCAAAGGCAGCCACAAAGATTGTTTGATCATTGGGCACTGCAAGCATCGCTCATTGGCTTGGCTCTGACGGCAGAAACAGGAGCAATGCAACAGTCTGTTCCATGTCGACAACTAGCGAAACACATCAGTGGCATGTCAAGCAACTGGGTGCACGATCCATTGTGACACTTGCTCGGATGCTTGAAGCTCTTGCAACCAATGCTGTTCAACTTTGCGAGCAGTGCGCCTATAGCCGAACTGGCAAGGCTCTTCCTCAGCAGATGTCCTATATGCGGAAGTCTCAAATATGTGCCCTGCTGTATTCAAATGCGTTTGATGACCTATGCTTTGTGCAGCAGTCTGCAATAGCTTGACTGTCCCCAAGCTGATCACTCTCGTTGCAGAACTTTTCGCGACAACTCGATTGCTGTGCAAATATGTGCAAATGTTCCTGGCGAATCGTGGGCGTAATGCCGGATAATGCTGTTGCGGGAAGCTCCAGTGCTGCAGATCCTCTGGAACACATTAGTTGCATGTCAAGCAAGTGGGTGCACGAACCATTGTGACAGTGGCTCCGATGCTTAAAGCTCAATCAATGCTGTTTAAGCTTGGACCTATAGCTAAACCCCAAGCTCCTTCCGTCTGCAATTTTTGCAAAGAAAGCCGATTCCCGCGCAAATGTTCCTGCCAGATCAAGGGCGTAATGCAGGGTAAGACTGTTGATGGAAGCTCCATGGCAGCCAGAATCCTAGGACACATCAGTGGGATGTCAAGCAACTGGGCGCACGATCCATTGTGACACTTGCTCGGATGCTTGAAGCTCTTGCAATCAATGCTGTTCAACCTTGCAAGCAGTGCGCCTATAGCCGAACTAGCAAGGCTCTTCCTCAGCGGATGTCCTATATGCGGAAGTCTCAAATATGTACCCTGCTGTATTGAAATGCGTTCGATGACCTTTGTTTTGTGCAGCAGTCAGCAATAGCTTGACTGTCCCCAAGCTGATCACTCGCGTTGCAGAACTCTCCGACAACTCGATTGCTGTGCAAATATGTGCAAATGTTCCTGGCGAATCGTGGGCGTAATGCCGGATAATGCTGTTGTGGGAAGCTCCAGTGCTGCAGATGCTCTGGGACACATTAGTTGCATGTCAAGCAAGTGGGTGCACGAACCATTGTGACAGTGGCTCCTATGCGGCATCAGCTGCTGTGGTATAGGTTGGTTGATCGAAAGGCATTCAACTCCAAAGAAATCAGCACCAAATCGAGCATTAGTTACTGTAGGCCTTTTTCCTTTCAGAAGAGGATGTTTGAGCCATTTGAAGTGGGAGAGAACTCGAACCCGCGGGGCTGCCATGAAAGCTACGTCTCTGTCTGTGGCTTTCTTTGGGGTTCGCGCCTTAAAAGGTCCCCCGTTGAAAGTTCAAAAAAGAAATCCGTTTTGCGCTGCGTTGCGTGGGCAAAACAGCTCTTTTAAGGGCATATTGGTAAGTAGATTCAATTGGACAGTGTCTCATTGCTAACGCTTTCAGTGGCTGCTAGGTTATTCGGTCATTCAACATCATTTAGGGAACTAGAGCATCAAACTCACGATCTGTTCAATTTCTTCTGACTCAGGACGGATACGCTGCTTTCTACCGACCTGGCTGAATCAGGCGACTCGCACGTGAGCGCATCTCGTGAGCTACACGACCAGGAGTCCGGCAAAACTCAGGACTTCTAGAGCCAATACAAATACAAAGAGATGGGAATGTGATTAGGCCTCCACTGAAGGCAATTGAAGAGATCAAACTCGGCTTACCTTAAATTCATTTGGTCGTGGCAAGGAGTGCAATTCAACAAGTACGGCTTGATCTTTCCCCATGTGTTGTGACCAATTTAGAAGCCTGACACCATTGCCAGGCGACTGACCTTCTCAGGCTTTGCTAAGCACTCTCTTCTCTGACTTTCCCATGCGCTGTGAATCATGCACCTGGCAAATGTCAAGACTGCCCAGAGTCTTGTCTAACTGCAAGTGAGTCTTTTCCAAATGGGAAGTGGCTCTCAGGTTCTCAGGTCAGGATGGGATGTCCTCTGCCAGGTGGTTCAAACAGAATGGACGCACACATGGCAACTCAATTTGGTGACCGTCCCAAAAAGCAAATTCATTAACTTATCACAACCCACTGAATGCTTGAAGATGTTTGAAGGTTTTTTCTTCCGTACCTCTTTTGGAGCCATGTCATCTTCGTCTTCTTGTGCTTCAACATCATTGGACGCACATCCCGATGACTTGGTGGAGGACGTGGAAGCCCAAATGCGTGTTGTCATACCGGCTAGGAAACATGAAGGTTGTTACTTGGGAGGACTTTCCCAAACACTTCAATTAAGCTCACCGCAGGACCACCCCATCCCGAAAGCTGCCATGAACTACATTGACGAAGTGGGAGGCCTTTTCTTGCGCTCATCTGGATTCTTGGCTGACCAGCTGAACAGCGTTGGGTCTGTCATATGGCTTGAAAAAGGTAAGAACGTGTAAACATGTGGGAATGAAAACAATTCACAACCAACTGAAAGCATAGGAGGGAGTGCACATGCTTGTTGCAAGGACTGGCTTCATGGTTTCGAGACCTGAAGGATCATAAATTCACCTTCTGTTCAGATTGAATCTGGACTGCACTAGCAGCGGCTCAATATTGAAATAGAAACAATATTGGAACCATGACTGTTCTTTAAAAGTTTTTTGGAAGCTTCATGAAGCTGATGCTTGAGGCAGCGGCGCTGACACACCCTTCATGGGCCTTCAGCTGATCTTTGATGCAGCTGACAAGAGCAAGTCCCTTGTCCATTTGCAGCTTGGTTTGAAGGTCCGATTTACCAGGCATGCAGAAACCATGAGCCTAGCACCATTTTTGTGGTAACTGTGATGCTCTACAAAGTGAGGGCAGCTTCAGAACTACACCCGCAAAAGCGCAAGTTTCTCCAAGAGAACTTCAACATCCAACAGTCCCTTGGCTATTAAATCTTCCAAAAACTACTTGGCTTGTAAACTTCAAGTTGCCACGGTCCAATGTTGCCAGCAAAGGCTTACATGTTCGGTGTTGAAGCAGAACAACAAGCCTCTACACGATCAGGCCATTTGGATTGGATTACTGTACCATAATGATCGGACACACAGAGTCATACCCTTCGCATGGTGTCATTGTTTTCCAAGGTGTCATTGTATGCTGCGGGATTTCCCTGCACACCGTATAGCTCTCTGGGAGCTCTCGCACGCTTATCGGACCCGAACGCTCGTCAGCTATTCGCTTGCATCAAGCGGATCAAATCCATCCGCCCCAAAGCTTCTCAGCACTGATGTTGTGCAAGCTTGAAGTTTTGGTACGTTGTGAAAGACTGGAAGACATAATTAACAATTCATGCAAGGAATAGTTTGCTTGTGAACATGCATCTAAGGTCGCCGTCCTCGAGAATGTCATGGGATTTATGGCTGTCCTCGATGAGGTTTGGAAATTCTTGGTGAAGAACTGCCCGGGGTACTTGGGCTTTGCGTTTATGTCTACTCAGGCTTTGCTCCTAGCATGTTCAAAGAGTGTGTGTGTGTATACTTGAGGTGTCCCAATTTTCACCCTCATATGTATATCCAATCGCGACCAAGGTATAGGCTGATGTATGTGGTGATGGACCCGTGACTCGAATGCAAAATGCAAACCTTTGGCCTTTGCTATCAGCATGTTTGAGGAAACCATGGCTGGGCATGTTTTTCCCCATGGTGGCTCTTAGGACGGCATATGGCGCACCAATCAGCCGCAAGCGAATATATCTCTTGATGATCAGAGAGGACATGCTGAATGATGAAGTTCAAAACACAGATGATCAGGGTTTTGAAGACTATCTTCGGAAGAAGCTAGATGACATGAAGGCCCCCAAAAAGACTGGATGGTTTCTTAGCTTAATGCATGTGGGTTCTGAGGTGTGTCAATGATGTTGTTCCCACAGGGCTTGTCAATGAACACACCAAGGATTGAGCTGTTACTCCCATCAAACCATCCCGCGGTAGAGAAAGACATGAAGAATCGACTGCAGCGACGCCGTGCTCTGTCTTCCAAGTATCTTGGCAAACTCTTTGGGGTCGATGAAGTGTAAATAGCATGTTCTCATGAAACCATGGGCCCCAAAGCAAGGCCAATTTGCACTACTTCAAAATGGATCAAGCGACACCGTGATTGGGCAAAGGAGAAGAAGGTGAGTACAAGTGTTCTTGCAATCAACTCATTGTTTCATTCTGCACTTGCCTGTTGTTGGAGGGAAAGGACTTGTTCTGATTGGGTCATGGTGCAGGTGGCCATCAAAACGGTGAACAAGCAGAAACTGTTTGCCAAGAAGTACAGCGCAGCCTCGAAGCAAATCACAAGTTATCGGGAAATGGAGGCTGGTTTCAACCCCTAGTGACTAGTGGTTGGCTGATAGTTTCTACTGATGTTTTGCTTTGCTGGTGAGTTTGGTTGGTTCCTCTAAATACATGCTTTGGTTTGGTT
Organism: Durusdinium trenchii; assembly: GCA_963970005.1. Classification (NCBI taxonomy): domain Eukaryota; class Dinophyceae; order Suessiales; family Symbiodiniaceae; genus Durusdinium; species Durusdinium trenchii. The sequence continues at coordinate 359,625 of CAXAMN010025517.1, forward strand.
GGTTCCTTTGCAGGCGTGCAACCTCCTTGCCGCTCACTACGACCGAATCAGTGTTGTGAATACAAGTCAGAATTTGGGCCACATGCCAGTTCTGACCAGCGATTCTGATGACCTGATGTGTTTAACGCTTGCTGGCCAGCATGTTAAGTTGGAAGGTTTCTGTATTCTTGTCAGTGAGGGTTTGCCAACCTCAACCTTGGACAACTTCAACCACTACTTTTTGGTGGTATGACAGCCTAGGCCTGCAGGCAAGTTCTTGGTCACGACCAAGGGCCGGTACATAGTTGGCAGGGAGGTCATGATATTGATGGGCATGCCGGTGCACAAGCTCAAGCTGAGAAGCTGCTCCGAGTCTGTCACCTGTCCTGCGGTGGTGTTTGAGCAAAGTACACCCTTGGCGAGTTGCACTGTGAATGGTTCAAGTGTTCACAAAGCATTATTGTTCCCAAGGTATTGCACAGTCTTGGCGGAAACGCCATGGCTCTTCGTGCAGTATTACCGGTCATGCTTGCAGGTCTTAGCGCCTGTGTGCCTGAAAGGCTGTCCCCAGACTGGTCTCCTTAGCTTAGTGAAGCTGCTGTGCAAGCAATTCGGTGCTTTGATCTGCTGGAACTAATCCTGCTGAGGAAACAGGAAAGGTTTTTGAAGAGAGCACTTAGACTTACCAATGCTAGGTTTCATGCTACATCAGAAAGATTGGAAAGCATGCTTTATCAGTAGCTGCCGTTTTCAGTGTTCTTTTATATAGTACTATATTCCAACATGTGTATCATAAAGACAAAGAAGGTATACGTTTCTCCCACTATAGGCTTGTAAGAGAGTAGTTCATGCCCCAATGCAACCCGACCCCCCTTCATGGCCATGTTCATAACATCTTTGAAACATACAAGACCCTGTTTCCGCCTGTCATGTCCCTGTGCCGTTGGGATGCCGACGCTGACAGTGATGACGCGGGGTTGCATAGATATGACCCTACAAGTTCCAGCTGTGAAGATTCTGATGTAGAACAGTTACTTGTTTGCAACGTAGCAAAGTGGGCTTGTCTCTCCGAGTTGCAACATAATAACTGCACCGGTATACCTGCGCATGAAGCCTAGGATGTCAGTGGATTCTGATGAGACGCCAAGCTTATCAGAGACCGAGAGTGAAGGTGGGTCCTGTGATGAGGATGCTGAAGCCCGCATTGATTTGACTCTTGGAAGGATCCAATCATTGCAGGGAACCGTTTCAAAAAGGGACCTCTCTGACTACGCGAAGAGAGGAATGTCACCTACTAGAATCAAGACGGCTATGAACACACCAAGTTGTCAGTGCTTTTGCAAGATGCCAGTGAAGATTTTATACCACCTATGCGTTGCCTTCTGGACACTGACCAAAAGTACCCAAGACTCCCTTCTATGGGGGATCCAACATGAATCTGGAAAGCAAAAGAAGAAACGCTGGTACTTGGCAGGACAGGTTCATGGATAGTGTTTCACATGGAATGATATGTGGTTCTTCAAATTAACAAACACCAAACACCCAACCGCGCAGGATATCCTATGTGCCAACACGCATGGGCCAATGCCCTAGGTGTGGGAAGACACCGACTAGGCCGCTGCCGACACACTTTTCAGGGAAGAGATGGCCGGTCAATGACTGGGCGAGGGGGTGCCTTGTTGGAATCATGCAGTAGATGGTCCACACAAAACAAAGATAACTAATCCTGCAGCCTCATGAAACTGACATGTCATCCTTTTCCCTTCCTTTCCAAGTGCACCAGCAGCTCAGATCAGATCAGGACCAGCAGCGCCACCTGCTGTGAAGGCAGCAAGCGTGACAAATTTCCTCATTCACCTTTACTGGTCAGCGGCTGAGCCAATGTCTACTGGGTCTCTTGGCTTCGTATCTTTTGGGACTACCCCGACTTTGAAACATGCGAATTCGTTTTAAGGCTGATGGCACAGTCAAATAGCAACAAGGACGATGAAGTCCTTCGTGAGGAGCTCTTTCAGCGGCTCATTGATGCCAAACTAGTGACTGCATCAGCACAAATTGGATTCCATGGGGACCCCAAAAAGCTTGCTCTACGCGAGCTCCCACACGGCTGTTGGAGCAACGTCTTCCTCCTCTATCAAGCCCATTGCCGGACACAGGGGGAAACTCCCGCATCGAAATCCACATTTTTTAGTGTGGCACAGCATTGGCGGTGCGCCTTGAGATTCCATAAAAAAACACAGCACCAAATTTGCGTGACATGCAGTCGGCTAAAGATGCTCATCCGCCATGCAGCTGATACTTTTTTGCAATTAAAAGCTCTTTGAACAACAAGAAAGACCTTTAAATGCCAGATGGTTCTTTAACAACAAAAAGTTGAATCTGAGGATGTGAAAGAGCATTGTTTGCAAAGTGACCGGCTATTGAATCACTATTTCCAAACGTATCAGGACAGGCAGGTCTATTGGACAGCCCGGGAAAGAGCCAAGACACATGGCGACCTCCTGTGTTTGACCATCGACTCATACGACAAAGCGAAGGTGAGCCTTCCCAGGTGGCCCTTTTCCCGAACCCCGAAAAAAACAATATACGAAGCCACAAGGCGTTCACTGGCTGCAACAATGTTACTTACAACAATGCTTTTCACAGTCTGGTGCTGCCGTTGTCCCAATTGTTTTGGTGTCAGCGCATACCTTTTCTATCTTCTGGGTGTATAAGGTACGTCGATGGTATTGACCGGATGCCTGGTTCACGGATTTGGAGTTTTCCTCTACATGGCCGATGAAGGGATGGCCACGGGAGCCAGTTGGACCATTGAAGTTGTGTCTTTGCAGCAACTTCCACCCTCCAGCTCCGCTTTGTCCAACGCCTGCCTCCGTGCCAGAGCTTCCAAGGCGATGAGATCCATAGATCGAGCCTTTGCAATCACGCAAACCAAGAACCAACCATTTCCTTCAGAGCTTCTTGGTGGCACAACAAACATATTGAATCGAAATTAACCCGCTAGCTTGAGCTTGAGGCTGTGGATACAGGGAGACAATACAGTAAAAGAGGTGCGCAACAGCTACACTGGACGATGGGCGACTTTACTCTGCCAATCAGGTTTCTTCAGCAGTGTGTCCCACCACCATTTGGTGGTGGGACACACGCATGAGGACATAGGTGGGATGTTGTAAAGAAAGCTGAACCGGTGGAATCCTTTAACAAACTAAACCAAATTGGGAACATAGACATGGTCTTCAAAGTTACTGTTAACCTTGTGCCCCTGAGATGGTGTCTTTTCCATAGTCACGGCTGCGCTCAACTCCCAGAGCAACCTTCAAACACCGCGCGACGTGCAAAGGAGCTGTGTTTGTGTGTCTTTCCCCCCTGTGGCAATCTTGGTTTCCAGACTTGTGGTAGGACTTTGATTGATCGGATGCGACCTCTGTTTGCCAAGTCTGGACTGGTGTTTGATTGCGAGATTGTGCATACTGCGCCTTGACTTGCTCTGCCACCAAAAGTGCTTGAGTGATCACATGGCTCATGTCGCTTTCTATTGCTTGCTGCTGCTACTAAGATCCGTGACTGGTGCAAACTGATGCCGTCTGGGGCCACCTTGAAGAATTGCTACCGAGCTCGCAAAGGCGATGCTGAGGAAAATGCAGAGTTTGCAGTGCCACAAAGCTTCACCTTCATGTGCAGGGAAGGTCTGCCGGGGAGTGCGTGAAAGTTGTGACCAGTTTCATTTCTGTGCATGCGTTCGGTTTGCCCTTGTTGAAAGTGCTCAATGTCCCTGAGGAATGCCCGGGGGAGGGTATGGCATGGCATTGGATGAACATGTACCTCGCCGCTTACGCTCTGATGGAAATGCCAAGGATGTCTTTTGTATGGTCAAAGCATCCATGTCAGATGATCATTTGATCCAGCCACCACTGTTGGTGTATCCAGATTGCTTTTTGCAAACGACGCAACATTTCATCAACAGGATCAACTCTACTGATGAGTTGCTTTCGCCTTGCTTAGAACAGGCACGCCGTGATGAACTTTCAGCGTTGGCCGATCACATCCAACAGGACTTCTCGCACCTTCAGAGAGCGGTGCAATATTTGAAAGCATTGGCAGGTGAAGACAGGGCCAGGCAGCCATGTCAGGGGTTGAAGTTCATAGAAGCAGGACCTTCTGCTTCAAGTGGTTTGGGCGACTTGCGGCTGGGACCACGGCCCCTCCCGCCTAAGCCACGCAAGCTTCAGGTTGTCTTCCATCACCGAGCAAACAGGTGATGTGGTGTCTCTGGGCCCGGGGACAAGTGGCTCAGTGTGACGCAGAAGGGATACTGTGGAAAACTAGTGCTGCGGCGCCAACAAAATATAAACAGTGTTTTGGCTTATCATCCTGTTCTATTTCCTAGGGGTTGTGTAGGCTCAAGCTTGAATCTAGGGTGAGTTTCCAAGATGGCGGTGGAGCTGTCTGATGACAAACCCAGCGATGATGTCTTGCAAAAAATTGCAGCCTGCTTTGACACTGTCTGGGTCTAATTTGCTGCAAGTTCAGCGGCGGTATGCCTAAATGAGCAAAGTGAAACACATAAATTGGAGTAGACCCACCTGCTCAAAACTTAGGTCATTCAAGCAGGAACAAACTTTGGAGAGTATGTCAACCAAACTGACGGCTCCTCCATCGCCCAGGCCATCCCTATGTTGATTTTGTCCTTGGTGCCCCGCTGTCAAAAACTACGCTTTTCTACGTGTGGATTCTTGATTGTTCCGCTGAGCAGGTGGTTGACAAGCTGGTGGTTGGTGCGGCGGATGAGTGGGACCAGCGGCCGACCTTGCAACTCATCCCAAACACCACCCTCCAGGAGTTTTGGCTCCCGCTCAGCTCTTTCAATGTGAGTGCATCATCGAAGTCTGGATGCCAGGGGTTTGCAAATTGTTCCTGCTGTGTTTCTGAATGGTTGTAAGTAAGATGACTGTGAAGGTTTGGCCTGATTGTTCCCTGAGCCAATACGGGTCTGTGATATCTTGAAATTGGAAACCGCTGCCCTGGCAGATTTTCCACAGAATACTCAGTTTCAAGCCCACTTCCGGGAGTTTTTGAAGAATGGCTACAAGACTGGTGCAGAGTCCATTGAGTGCATGTTCCCTGCGGGGGACAGCACCAGGGCTATCCATGCCGGGTCAGTCGGTATCTCTGATGGATTTTGCAAAGTGCTCATAATGACGGGGATTTGTATGATTTGCCATCATCTCGAAACATGGTGAAACATTAAATTACCAGGGACCTTTGTTGAACGTTTTCATTATGTTGTGAACTACGTATTCATGTGTCTTGTGTGGGTTGCCAGCTACTCCACATAGATCCAAGGACCTGCTGCCAGAAGAGCTGGCTTTGCCAGGGGTGCGCAAGGTGCTGTCATCATTCCGGTGGGTCAGATGTGCATACACGCACTTCAGCAACCCAGCACACCACTACCTCAATGCCCTCCGTCGCTTGTTTCGTGTTAGACTGTTTTGTTCAATGGAACCCCTGACGCTGGCGGGAAAGCAGTTGATTCCTTATTTTCGATGTACTCCACACAGCTTAAATTAAAGCCCCTGACCCATGTCCAAGGCGTTCAACAAGTGACGGCCGAGAAGGTATCGCCATCACCAATAGACTTCGTGGCCTTAATGCAGCAAGCAGTCGCCATCGAACAACGACTCGAGAGGGCAGGAGTGTCTAAAGCACTAAAGGACACCCTCACGCGTTGCGTGGGGGAGTACAACCGCATGGTGACCAAGCGGAGTCACAGGATTGACACCCAGTTGAAATGCCTCATTTTGAACCTGTTTCTTGGGAGCATCATCATAGTGACATCTTTTTTACTGGAACATATGTTTGAACCTGGACTCTGACGTTGGTGGGCCAGTGGGTTCAATGTGAGGCTTCGAACTGATGATGGGGTACGGCATGCAATTCATTCTCACTACGACTCCTACCATCACTTTGCATCAGGCTGGCTTTGGGCCTAGGTATGTACGTCTCCTTAATAGCAATCCTGGCAATCCTGTTGGCAAAACTCTGCATGGCCAGGGTAAAACCGAATGACCATGTGCCATGTGCCCCGTGCCCCCTGCAGGTCTGCCGATTGATGTGCTCACAGGTGATTGGTGGGTCCCATCATCTACATCAAGGGCAGACTCTGCCAAATACGCGGGCAAACCCTTGTTCAAGGAGATCTTGAGCACTTCCATAGAGACATGCAAACTTTGGGTCACCCGTGCCACGCAGGACAAGTGTTGTTTGAGAGGTTTCGTGGAGTGGTAGTTGGCAACTGAATAGTGTCGCCCCTTTGCATGAAACCAGCTGCAGGATTTTGCCCGTCGCGTGGAGCCATCCGCATCGAACAAAGCAAAGGACTGTGTTGCACAAACAGTTTCACTGCTTTGATTGAAGTCTCTCATCGTGTTGGTGTTCAAATGTGACTTCCAACCATGTCCTTGCCGCCCTGCCCTGCCTCAGAAGAATGCACAGCTCGACGATGATGGGCAGCTGCTGCTGCATGATGTGTGTTGCCTGTGGTGCTGGCTTCTCCCGAAACTCAAGGACTCATTCACGAAGGGAGTCGTGGATAAGCACGAAGCTATGTTTCTCCGGGGGAGCCTTGTCCACATTTAAAGGGAATGAGCGAAGGGAAGGGTACCCTTGAACCAGAAAAGCGTCACTGGTCCCGGGGTGGAGTTGGCTGGCGCCAAGTCCAAACGGTGGTTTGTCAAGGGATTTCCAGAAATCCCGTCACAATTCCGATTCCGGAGTTGGCTGGCGCCAAATGGCCTCCCCTCAAAAGTCAAGAAAAAGGAATCACCTCGTGGCAGTGGGCACCCAGGCCAGAATGTGATGGGATTCCTGGAAATCCCGTCGCAATTGCAATACAAAAAAAATAATCAATCATCTCACAGGACTTGCGCCAGAAATTTCACGGTGATTGGTTGGTACCAGGAACATAGGATTCATCAAGGGATTTCCAGAAATCACGTCACAATCTGAGGGCCACCTCAACTTCCAGATTGTGATTTGTTTTTGAAGGTTTTCCATCATTTTGAAATTTTCAGATTTGTGCCAAAAAACTATAAATGTTTTTGTGGCGATTCATGCTTCAGGTCGCTCGACTCAGACCTTGGTGTTCTGATGAAGGCAGCGCAGCCCTTCGAGTGGGAGAGAATTCCATTTGTCCTAGAGGCTTGGGGGCATGTTCCCAGTCCACTTGCATCCTGCAACCAATACACCCCTAAACACCACGTAAGCAAGTCGCGGTATGGTCGACTATGTTACCTTAAGTTGAAAGGACCTGGTGGCATCTTATACATAATATTACAGAATCATATAGATCCCTGTGTTACGGGTGCCCACTTGCTTTGCAGGGATTGCGACAATAGTTTCGAAGGGATTCCAAATCAATGAACTCCAAGAACATCCTTGTATGGAAGTCTTTGTTGAAACCAAATAGCTTACAACCTACTAAATCAACCGTATGCTCCTCTCCAAGCCCACCCGTTGGTGCCCTGCAGATACGTGGAGAGAGCGTGGACACCTTCATTTGTGAGGCGCAGGATCGTGCGCGGAACGCCCACAGCAAGTCGGTCGCTGCTGCCTGGAACGTTTGGTCTGAACTTCTCCAGCAAGACCAGATCACCTTCGAAGCAGAACGGATCTCGAGTCATGTTTGCAAAAAAATGTTTCACCAAAATGTACCATACGTGCCGTTAGTTTTCAATCACATGAAAGTGTTCAGGGCAACAGCTTGCTCTTATGTGGGGCAATGACACATGACACGATTCAGTCAGAAAATGCCATGATGGAAGTATAAAGGACCCCCAGAAATAGGAGGTTGTTGCTGAATATCAAATAAGGCTAAACTTGGCAACCGTATCCGGTGAAGTGGCAACCCATCAAGATATGATTATGAGACACCTAACATATTTCCTGAAACATGTTGATCGTAGGGCCAAGATCCCTGCCTGGTGCACTGGTTGTTGGGACCGCTTTTGCCAACACGTCCTGCGCATCCAAGGAGTGAGAAGGAAAATGCAAAGCGGCGGTCCAAATTGGTTGGCCAGCTTGAGGACAGGCAAACAATATATTCCACGACTTTAAATCACTTTAAAGGTACCATAGTCATGGTCTGAACTTCAAAACTGTTGCGATGATGATCATGCTGTATCATGATGATGATGATGGTGGTGTTTATGTGAAGAGGGTGCGTGGATGGATGGATGGATTGATGGATGGGCGGATGAAACAAAGGTGGGTAGATGCAATGGAGGGATGGGTGGGTGGGTGGATGGATGGATGACACAATGGAGGGATGGGTCAATGGATGGATGGAGGGATGGATCAATGGACGGGCAAATAGACGGATGTTTGGATGGGTGAACAACCGAGGGGATGGAACAATGGATGGACGGGTGGGCTCAAACATATATCAAAGGATGGAAGGATGGATTTAAAAACGGGTGGTTGGACTATGGAGTGTGATGATGACGATGACCTTGATCAGTTGGGAAGTTCACATTTGTTGGAAAGGACATGCACAAGAAAGCGTGGGATCTTGTTGCATCCTACATCAAGAACAACTTGCAGTTCTTTGCCTCAAAGGCTGTGGATGCTGAGTCGACGGTGCTGCCAGAAGTGACAAGCTGGCTCTACGATTCATTGGCTGAAATCCCTGAATCTTTGCTGTGCATGGAGGTAGCACTTCTTTTGTAATTCCAAGTTCAAACCTCACGCGGCAAAATACTTGGTTTGCTCGGTTTGCCCTAAACCTGAGACCTCTTAGCCCAAGGAAGTGCGGTCAGTGGAAGACCACTGCATGGTTGCTTGGGCAAATTTGACGACGGTTGGCGTGATGCCGGCAGCAAAATGGGACTTCATCTTGACTTCTGTGACCAACCTGCTTGTGACCTACAAGCGGAACGGGCTGGTGATCATCATTCACTGCAACAGGGCTTCTGATACGGGAAGGACAAGAATGTTCAAAGTGCCAACGTTGTCTGAGTCTTTCTTGGGGGGCTTGGTACGTGACAATGTTGAAGCTGGATTGATCTGCCCTTGAAATATACAGGCTTGAAACACTATTTGGTAAACAAAAAACATGTCAAGAATCCAAGTAACTAATGGGCTCCTTAGCAAAGGGTTGAAAGCTGGGTTCAAGGGCCGTCTGTCGTTGAAAGGAAATCAGAGAAAAAGGAGGAGAAGGTCGAAAAGGATGAGGAGATGAAAGATGAAGCTGACGACGACGAGGACGGATCGATTGACGACAAGGATGACCCAGAGGAGGCTGACATCCGCGACATCAAGCACAAACTCGAGAATCCTGAATTCATTTTGCACCTTTTTTTTAAAGCTTTTGCAAGTTCAGGAGGGTAAGTATCTAAGCCCCCTGAGAATGATGGCTTGGATGCCCTGACCTAAAATCACAATTCTAAGGTTTGATTGCGCATTCTTCTTCATGGTTCGCATGTCATATGTGGAATCGTTCTTCTTAGTAGAGTTTGAAGATGTTTTGCAGGAGACAGTTCCTGTAGCATCTGGGCCCGAAATGTCGCAGTCGAAGCTAGTTCCAGTTGTTCGCAGGCCTGCACTGAGCCTGCAGGCCTGTTTGGAATATGTGGATGAGGTTAGAAGGGAGCACCCTGCCCCTCTTTACGATATGGTGGAGGTGTTTGGCGCTGGCTCGATGGCCCACGGCTGCAGGCGCTTTGAGCTGCGATCGGCAGCTTTGGATGTTCGAATCTTTGATCCAAGTAGTTTGTTTATGCGTGAGGTAACATAAAAATAAACGTCGAACCAACCAGCTTTAATGTTGAACCAACCAGCTTTAACAAAGACCAGGACTTGGGGAGGATAACAACATCCACTTGGAGAAAGGGCTGAGAAAGGCTTTGAAGAATTTGGCCCTGTGTGGCGGGTGTGCTGTATTGATGCCCACGTGCGCAAGTTGGGTGTGGCTGAGCAGGGGAAGCACGCTTAGAGGGCTTGTTGCCTGTCCATGCAAAGTAATGGTTACTAGGTGTTTGCTGGATTTTGAGTGAATTAGTGTTTTTTGAGATGTTTTGAGTGCAGTTTATTGAGAAGTGTTGAGAAGTTTTGAGGGAATTTTAGAGAATTTGTTTAGTTTAGGGCAATGCTGTCAATCAATGCGGTCCATACGCTCACAGCCTAGGTGCTGACGGGGTATGGCCATTGCAAGAGCGTTGTCACTGGAAACGCGCAAGCTGAAGTGGTAGCTTTGCTCCTGGAGGTGTGCGCGCACTTGGGCTTGCAGTGGCTCATTGAGCAACCGCCGAGTTCTTTGCTGTTCCAGTGGCCCTCGTTGCTTCGTTTTTTTATGGATGGAAATGTCTTCAGCATCCACATTGACTTGGCGCACTTTGGGTGTGTTTGCTCAAAGCCCCTCCTTTTGAGGGGTACGTGGGATGCTCTTCCGTTCATCAAGTGTTTAGAAGCAGCTTTGGAGCCCTATGTTCCCCCGAGAGAGGAGAAGCCCAAGGGATCCAAGCCCAGTGGAAGGCCCATGTTAACACTATATATTAATATATAATGTACTATTTATATACTGTAGATATTGTATTTGATCAAGTTGTAATGTTGAATCCCGTATCCTTTGTTTGGGTTTCAAGCCCAAAGACATTGTGGGAGTTTTGAATTTCTGGGCAGGTGGGTGACTGCAAGCCAGTACACATCATACAGTGCCATCTATCCCAAAGCCTTTTCATCAGCGTTTGCCTGCGCGATGATGATGCACCGAGACCATCTGACAGATGCTGATACCATTTCAGGGGTGGCCACTGATTATGCCAAGATGTTTTTTGACGAGATTCCTTCCATTGAAGTGGCCAAAGCGGAAGCAAATGCAGCTATTGAATCCAAATATTTTTGTTTGCAGGCTTTTGTCTTGTGGTTTGATGAACTTGTTTACCCCTTTAGCCTTTAGCCTTCAAACAACAATCCCTATGCCATCGAGTAAAGAATCTGTAAAACTGTGCGCCAAGGTACGTTTCATTCTAGTTTGTTTGGTGTTGAGTTGGACCCAAGGAAAAGCTGAAACAACAGGGGCTCAAATCCTTTGACGAAGACCCGGGATGGCCTGATATTGACCAGGAGCTTGCGCCCAAGATTCCCAGAGAGGAGCAACGGCTCTTGCTGAAGCAGAACCGCGAGAATAGGCTGAAAGCCAAGGCAAAGCCAAAGGCACTGCCCAAACGCAGTGCCAAGTGCAAGGCTAAGGCGAGAGCATACAGCGCATACAGACCTTCAAGTTCGCTGAAGAAATTCTTTCCGTCCAGGAGAGGGGCGATTGACACAACCTTTTGACGTGACAGAAGCGACGCGTGACATGATGTCTAATTTTGAGTTATTGGCCTGTTCATCGTTCACAAACGCCAGGTTGCTGGCAAGTGAGGTGAGCCAGAACTTGACATAGCTTGTCCACTTCAATTCGGTGGTCTTTGCGGGTCATGCCAGGAATAACACGCCTTCTACCTGGAGGGCCATTGATGCGTACCTACATCATCCGGAGTCCTCTTCCTCCTCGGTCTTCCAGGCAGGCGAAGTCCAAGTGAATCGACTACGTAAAAGTCCGGTGAGAAAACCTTTTTGCTGAGCTTGTGCGGGCCCAGCTTACTGACTGAACAGCAAGGGATGAGAGAAAGAGGTTTTCCTATCTAATTAGATGGATATTCCTATGAATTGTAATTGTAAAGTGGCTACTGGATTAGTATGCCTGGCCCTAAAACACAAGCCCTTTGCCTGGACTTGCGCAGGGGCTGAGCGCAGGCCACTTGGTCATTGACCTGGTGGAGGACAAACAGTCAGTTGAAATTCTCGGGTGATCTGTTGAAGAGGCATTTGTTGGTGCATTGCTTTTAGAAGCAACGGGAAAACATACTATATATGTATACTATATAATATAGATTCTATTGATACTATGGTTTTGCAGGAGTATTACAAATTTGTTTGCTTCAAGCTATCCCCACCCCAAAGGCCCACTGGATCTCGGGCGTGTTTGTGATTGCATCACTGGTGGGATATCTGGGACCACTGGGTCAGCCCCTGTCACAAATCCACAGGTGGTTTGGTCACTGCGTCGTTGCGAAGGACACATTGGACAAAGGCTTACTAAAAGCTAGCTGAGCCTAGCTACTTTGAGGCAGTCTTGGGGCAAATTTCGTTTTGCACTTGATTGTCGAACTTCGTTAAACTGGTAGGACAGCTGAGCTCTGCCTGGCATTTGGACGGCTACGCTACGCTTTTGGTGCCTTGTTACGGGCGGATGTGGATATTTGGTGGCTGACCTTTCCCGGTTGATCGTTCGACTAGTATTTCTGGCGATAATCAGGTGACAACCAACCCGGCGTTGTCACATTGTTGGGGCGTCCAGGTGCAAATGCCACACGATTTTGTTACGTTATGTTTGAAACAGCATGGAGGTGCCAAAACAAATCAAAATGTTGGTAAATCCACTGGCGGCTTCAGCAAAACAAAAGACTTCAGTTTTGTTGACTGACTGGGCCAATCCAGCTCTGAAAGAATGAAGGTGCGTTCTCAATCCTGGTATCGAGGTACCTCACAAAACACCAGGCTGTCCAGGTTGACATGCGTGAGCCTCACAAATGCCAACTTAATTTGATGTTTACCCGCTCCTTTTCCACTATTGACTATTATTGACTCATCACTTTTGGAGCTTTGGAGGTTCATTATTGTCGTCTTTGAGATCGCTGTGGCTTCCCTGCTGTCAATGCCAAATTCGAGGACTGCTTGAGCACGGAGAAGCAGTTGCTTTGAATGTCATGTGGGAGAATGCTGCTCCTTTCATTGTTGAGTTTGTCGCAATCTAATTCAGTCAGTGTCTGTGCGCTATATTGTGAAGACTGATGTCTAATTCTCTCAGTTCTGTTGCGAGCACCTTGCTGCATGTGGACTGCGCTCAAAAAGCCCTATTCAAAAAATAGATAAACGTAAACTTTTAAGGTTAGAGATGTGTTTTAAAGTCTTCGTTTAGAAGCGGGCCCCCAGCAGACTATGGTGATACAGCAAGGCAGCGCTAGATTGGCGCTAGGTTGGCGCTAGATTTCTTCATAACAGGATGAGCAAGCAGGACAAGAAACAAGCAGAGAGCAGGAAAAAGAAGAAGCACGACAAGAAAAGAACAACAAAGCAGAAGAAGAATATTAAGAATAATAATGCACAACAAGAACAAGAAGACAAGCAAGCAGGAAAAGTAAGAATCTGACAGGATCAAGAAATCGACGGATATTTTTGTGCTAGGCTGGCGCTAGATCCGCGCTAGCACCGCGCTAGACGACTGTCCATTTCTTGACCACTTGCCCATCCAACATCCAAATCTTTTGAGTCCGCTTTTACATCCTTCCTATGTTATCGTCCTGAAGATTTCTGAGAACAAAAATGGGAAAGTCCAGCAGCAGCAGTAGCAGCAACAACAGCTCAACAGGCCCCTGAAAAGTCCGCGCTAGACACCTCTCACAGTTTTTGCAGTTGACATGCCTTCATGCTTAACATCCCTGTGGTTTGAGTGTGGTTGGAGTTTTAAGGAGATTTAGAAGCGGGTCCCCATGGAATTGCGATGAGTGCATCATTTTGGGAAAATACATTTTGGAAACCAACCATGTGTGTGTGTGTGTGCAAGCACGCGCTCTGCAGTCTTGCGTCCGCTTGGAGCTTTTTACATCAAGCCGGCATTTGCTTTGGATCCCTTGAAGATATAAATGGAGCAGCTCCTGGAAGGAATTTTGAAGAACTGTCCCTGGCTGTCCCAGCCGCCCAAGGGGCAGGACAAGTGGATTCAAACCGAATCCTTTGTGATCCGATGCCATGGTAAATATCGGACCCGCGCGTTCCACCCACTACACAGGAGCTTTCCTGGACCTGTGGCAAGGCTGACTGAACTCCGCGTAACCATTGCCTTTGGAGTGTCTGAGCAGGCGACCCATGTGGACCATTGGAGGGTTGGGGGATGTAGTCTTCCATGGACGACGTGTGAGCAGCAGTGGCGAGGCTACACTGTTTTTCAGCTGGAGGCTGCATGCAAGGCCCGTGACACCGAGCCGCCTGAGCCTTGCTTGGCACCAGCAATTCCGGCTAATCCTCAAAGCGGTGGAAGCTCCGCCAAGCCAACCTCCTCGGCAGTGACTATTGATGTCGCTGCAGCCCTGAACAAGCCAACAGCTGCTCAGACAGTACGCAAGCTGCTGTCTGCTGCTGATGATGTTCTTGCAAAGTCACAGGCTGAGGCGCCTGTGAAAGAGGCTGAGTCAGATGGTTCTTTTGAACTTGTTTCTTGATCGCTGTCCCAGAGGCAAGCGATGCGAATGCCATTTAATTCGTTTGTGACCTAATTTGCCGTAGTCCAAGCAAGACGTTGCCACTGCTTGCAAAAAACAGCTACTGTCATCCTAAACCTAGTGAATAAACAAGATGATTGATGCTGTGAGCCACCTTTAGTGGTGCGCAGGACGCCTGTCTGGAGCAACCGCGGGCGCCTGTGCAATGCAACGCTGCTCAGGACTCTTCTTCACTGGGGTGAGAGGTGTCCAGAAGGAACTAAAACAAGTACACCTGCCGACAACCTCCCCGCCTAAATTCATTGTTTGCCCATGTTCTGGAGTTGTCATCAAGTGAGTGTCTTTGTGTTTTTGCTTTCGCAATTGTTCTCATGTGTGGTGAAATAGGGGCGGTGATGAAAAAGAAACGATCAATATTGCACCACCTACGGTGCCATTGTTCATATGCTTGTGAGAGGAGTCGATACATTTCATGTTTGCGACATTAAGCAGGGTTTCAGCTGTGAAGCAACAACGGGTTTGATACCAAAGAGGAGTCTTGCTCAGCTCTTGCAGTCTGGCCAGGAGGAGATATGATGATTCGACTGCCATTAATTCGACTGAGTGTGCAGTACCGACCTGAGTTTGCCACCGACTGCCCTGCTCACCGACGTAAGGCACACAATGCATCCAGAGTGTGTGGATGGCCAAATGTTTGTATTGTTGGTGTACGCAAAAATATGCAAGCTGTAAGAAGAAGGGTTTAGTCTTTGGTGGATGGTTGAAATTAAGATTTTGTACCTACGCAGGATGCCTCCCGAGGAAGTGCTCAGGTGTTGTAGAGCGCCTTGAGTAAGTGGTTTGAAGGAATGCAATCAAAGCCCTTGGGTAAGGCACAGCAGATAGAATGTTGTGGTGCTACTGCTCCTGTGGGCAACCCACAGAGCCAGCAGCATATTTTACTTTGCAAAGACGCTCCAAAAGCATGCTTGTGGATAGGGTTGGTATTGCTCACCTCCACAGTAATATAGAAGACAAGCTGTCATTGACCTTTTGAGGGAGGAAGTAGACGCGGTGTGTCACTTTTGACTTTTCGACTTCTTTTGTAGTTAGGTGTGGCTGTTGTGGCCGATGTTGGAGTTGAAAGCATTTGAAGAATCGTATGGGGTGTTGAAGTAGCAGCGTCCGGACAGTATTTGCTTTGAAGGTCGGCTCAATTTCGAGGTGTTTGCCAGTGGCCTGCAGTCCCGCGTCCGTTGGTCCATGGGCAAGTCAAAGTCTAGCAAGAAGTCCAAGGAGAAGGATGTTACCGTGAAGGACAAGGACAAGGTCAAGTCGAAGGCGAAGGACAAGAAATCGAAAGATAAGAAGAAGTCTTCTTCTAGCTCTTCTACTAGTGAGAATCTAGAGGCAGACAATCCGGAGGTCATGAAGGAGGTGGCAGGCATTGCCTCTACATTTGGACTGTTGCTTTGTCTTGCTTGAGTCATTAGGGTCACCAGTGTTCCCCAAGGTAAGGTGGCGAGTTGCTTTTTTTCTGCCTGAGTTTTCGAAGCCGTCGCACTTAAACAATTCTACTATTTATGGACTCAAATCAAATAAATAGAGTACTTCAGAGTCAAATAATTGATGCCAATCTTGGCTTGCCCAGGAAAGCCAAGTCCTTGCAGCTTGGCCGTGGGCAATGTCGCATCTCTGACCTGAAGGTGTCGCAGCTAGCGACAATTTTAGCGCAGACGCATTCCAACCTCACGTGCCAGACGCTCTTTGCAATGGGAGGAGAACTTCTTGAAGTCCACAAGAAGCACCTGAGCACTCTCAAGCTCCAGGACACCGATGGAACTGAGATTGGCCTTCAAGCCAGGATCCGTTTATCCCAACAGATCTCATGGGCCGAAAAGGCCTGGATGGATCGTTTACTCCTGGTCTTGTCCAAAGGCCGGCAAGCTGCTGAACAATTATGTGTTGAATTGAGTATTGTGAAGGGGGGTGAGTAGTAGTGATCAGCTCCGATTGAAATCATGTGTGATTTTAAAGGCAAGAGTTTAGTATGTTTACCATAGGCCCGCACCATACCCCTGGTTGTTGGAGAGACAGATTGATTTCCGTTTGCATCGCCCTGCCAGTTGCTGGAATGGACAACTGGAGCGTTGTCAGCCAACACACTAGCCTGGTGTCTGTGCGCAGGCCAGGCTCAAAAGCAAAAACACACGGGTTAAATTCAAAGTGTCAAGGAGGTCTAAAATGTAGGAAAAGAAGCCTTTTGCCCTTTATACTTCACACATGTGGGCAGGGTTGCGCAGAGCAGAAGGTTGAAAAAAAAAAAATATATATATATTTTTTTCTTGTTTATACCTTTTATATCAATAATAATTGGAATCAATTAGCATCCATGAATGGCAGGTCAATTATGAACGAGATCGAGACGCATCAAAAGGCTCCAGATGCTGCATCATGGCTTGCAGATCTCAAGGATTATATCAGCAAGGCGAAGAACGAAGCGAGTGCTGATATGAAGAACGACCAGAATAAGACAAATCAGCCGGGCTCCGGCAAGGGTGAGAGGAAGTCTGACAAGAAGTCCGAGAAGAAGAAGAAGAAGCGCAAGGACGTGGATGACAAGGGCAGTCGCGAGAGGCGTCCCAAGCGTTCCAAGTCCAGGTCCAGTTCATCCGAATCCACCGACTCTGAGGCCAGGAGTGTGAAGAGGGTGACTAGCTGAGAGAGTTGAGATGAGAGGAGTTTCCTTGTCCAAGTAGTGTGTCTCACTTCATTTCCACGAAGCGTCCTCCTAAAGTCTAAAGTAGGAGCCACGCTGTAGTACTAGTGCCAGTTCCTCTGTCTCATGTCCTGTGCAACCCTGAGTCCAGCGGGCTTCGTGGTGGTCGCTTTGCTCTCAAAAAGAATAAGAAGGATCACCGTGACCGTGGCCATGGAGACACGCACAGCAGGGGTGGAGCAAGCACTACTGTGCCTCCAAGTTCTGTCGTCCTGGGTGAGGACGAGGTTGCGACTTTCTTCAAGCCCGAGCTTGAGAACTACCTTCCCCAGATGTCAGACCGCAATCTCTTTTTGAAGGTTGTGGCTGCAGAAGGATTTGTTTCGTAGCTGCAAATAGAAAACAGTTCGCAAAAAACATGCTACAGAAGTTGTTGAAAGTGACTTTCCCTGACTGGTAGGGGGATTGAACAGTTAGCCTCTGAGAGTGTTACCATTGGCCCAAGGAAGATGCAGACTCGTTCCTCGAGGGTATCATGGAGGGGTGGATGCCAGAGGAGAAGGCCGCAGGGGCAGAGGCAAAGGAGCTTCTCCAATGCATGACATGGGTGGGACGGAGATCCGCAGTGAAGATGTGTGATCGCATCTCTCGCGACATGGACAGGGCTGGGGCGTTTGGTTTGCAACAGAAGCTTCCACCTTCAGCCGGACCCCCCCAGGTTGCCCTCAAGTCTTTATGCCTGCCAAGGTATTATACAAACAACTTGGGATCTCATTTCGTGTACATTGTTCTCCTGGCGGTGATGTTAAGTTAAATGAATTTGATGTGGTGGACATACTCGATCATTGTTTAGTATGTGTTACAACATTATACAATTCACTGGAACTAAAGGACTTCCAGTCTCAACCGCAAGCCCTTGCAGGAGAGCTACACGGATAAACTGGAGATGTTTCGCAATGACCAGCCGCGCCCAAAGGCCATGCCTGTTCGTACGTCACCTACTCCGCCGGCTGGTCGTGATGACCAGGGAGGAGCCGATAGTACCACTGAGGAGCTGGGGGCATGGTCCAAACAGCTGAGCTTACCAGAGGTTAATCTATCTGACAGTGGATCAGATTGAATGAGTTAGTACGTAGGCAATTCATTCATCCCTGGCTTGTGGGACTTGCGAGAGTTCTTTGAAACTCCTTGGCAGGCTAGAGATGCTTCTGACACAGAAAGCAAAGCTGTTAGAAGGCAAGCCGAAAGGCTAGCTTGGATGAGCAATGTTTTTCACACTTTACAAGGTAGCGAAGCACCCGGGTCAAAGGCCACCTGATGTCAGGTGCCTGCTCAACTGCTGATTTTGGTACCGCGCGGGAACATGAGCGGTAAAATAAGATCCTGCTGGCCAGACCTGTGGCACAGGCCTTGCCAGGGCTTCCCATCGTTCTCCACAGGGTGCATCGGTCTTCTCGGTGGCATCGTTCTTCGTCGGGGGGGTCGGGGTTCCCCCAAAAGTTTCCCGAAGGTTTTTCATCTAAAAAAACTATGAGTAGGCAACGGGGAGAAGAATGGGGAAGACTGGGTTTTGAAGCTCTGGGAAGGGTGATTTGCATTCTTCTCGACAATCGGTTTGCTTGCGGAGCATCGTTCTTCTAGGAAAAAAATGAAGCCATTCTGGCAGACAGTGTTTGGATGACCCATGCGAGAAGTTGAACAACTCGGTTGGTCCTGGGCAGTATCCAAGGCACTTTGTAGGGCGTGTGTGCATCGTTCTGTGTACCACCATCGTTCTTCTTGCCAGCAACGTTCTTCTGGAGGCCCATCGTTCTTCTCGAGCTTGCTCGTTGTTGTTGTAGGCCAACAGGTTTCATTAAGTAAGTAAGGATTCCTGGACTGACTGAGCAAGTTAGTTAGTTGCAAGTTACCATGTCATGTGATATGCAACTGGCTGCATGCCAGCGAAAACGTTGCTTTGCTCAAAGCACTGGCCCAATTGCTAGTGTATTGCCTGTTATTACAATTTGCTCCTTGAGCGGTCCCACTCCCGAATGGCATGTGTGAAGCGACAAGTCATCCTGCCAATAGCTGAATCTCCAGCTAGGAAGAAGCAGCGCCAACAACAGGGGCACCTTCAATCAAATGGTTGTACAACCATTGTCATCGACTTGGAGGCGGGGAGTCCAGATTGCCCACCCGCCAATGCTGCCGGGATGAGTAGCGCCGAACATGGTGACCGTAGTTTGGTGCCTTCGCCTTCTACTGGAGCAAACTCTTTGATGCATTTTGGCTGCCGCCTCGACCTTGCAAACATCCCGCCAGAGTGTTTCACAGATGCGCAACACTGGTTTGGCTGTGATTGCAAACTTTGCCTCCTGGAGGAGCTTGTACAGAACGAAAAGCCTGGTCATTTGCTGGCTAGTAGTTAATTAGATCAGTGGCTGTAGAATGTAGCTGACTTCAAATTAAAGGTTTCCTAGCAACCGTAATTCAATGAGCTATAATCTGCACAAACGATAAGACCTGAGAGTGTAGCCAAATGGGTTTTCGTCCGTGACTGAAGCTTCTCGAATGGGAAGGTGTTAGAGTCCAGAAGGGGTTTGAGCTGGGTGTTTGCATTTGCGCACCTTCAGACATGGCTCCTTCGACAGTTGCTACCTTTGTCTTCAGGTTGAAGTGAAGCAAATGTTTCTTCCAGTTGCGTACATAGATAAAAGCATTGTGTGCAGCTGCTGGCTGTGTTTTGTGTTTTGCCTAGGGGAGTAGGCAAACGCGTGTGGGGCCATGGCTTCCCATCGGGACGAACCTGATGGGGATACACGCATGGAGAGGGCAGACCGTGGACCTGAACAATTGAAATTGCAGCCTCAGGACTGCAAGTTGCAAATGTAATGCTGTCTAATTGTGGTATTGTTTCAGCATGAAGCGAGTACCAGTTGTGACAGGTTGGTCTTGAGTTCCCCTTCAGGCCGAATGGGAACATGAACTATCTGGGCTCTTCTCTGACATTCCGATCATGGCCAACGAGGAGGGTGAAGCAGTGTTTGATGAGCGCAGCCAGAAGGCTTTGGATGCTGTGCGTGCAAACATAGCTCAGCGATGGACAAACATTTCGAAGAGCAAGGGAACCATGGACGAGCAGGATTTCCGAGCTTTGATGAATGAGGCCAAGGAGCATCTTGCTAGCCTCAAAGTCATACACGGAAGAGAGATGGTCTTCGGTCCATGGCCAGCTTTGCCTTGTGAGAAGGGCGAAGCACAAGTGCCTGCCAGCACGCGTTTGTCAACAGCCTCACATGCCTCATCTTCTTCTTCAGGAAAGAATGGCTCTGCTGCCATCGTCCCTCACAAGTTCTGGTACCTGTGTCAGAATGGAACAGTCTGGACTGTCGTCCAGGCCAGTGAATACAACTCTCGGTCGTAGTCGTGGTAGTTGATGTACACAGTAGCCTAACTGTTTCTTTAACTCCTAGGCCTTTGAGAGGATTTGTTTGGCAGGTGGTTTGTGTGATAGAGTCTTTTTGCCACAGGTTCAAGAGCCGTACGAGGGGTATCGATGCTACCTCGCGACCTCTCAGTGGTACACGTTGAAGACTCCCTTCACCCAATGGTTTACTAAGAATTGGAACTGCACAGCTTGCGAAATCGCTGAAGAATGGGGCATTGGAATCCGACATGTTTCTTGCCTGCAGTATTGTGGCGGGAATGCATTCACTTACTCACTTTGATTTAGCAGATGTCACGTAGTGGCGGAACGCTCTTTTAGGGTCTGGCTTGAGAAATTGCAAATAAGACCGCTGTGTTTTGCGCAGTTATAATCTGAATCAGAAGCACACCATCAATCCAGGTCCTGAGACGCTCGACCTACAAGGGCAGCGTGGCCACCGGATCCGCTTGCCTACCCCTTGATGCAACGACGCCTCTTGGAATGTTGCTTGTGCTGGCATCTGTTCTTCCCGCCACAGCACTTCAAGCGAGTACTGTGCAGCAATGCCTCAGCGTCGTAGAATTCCTTGATCAGTTTATTTCTATGAGCACTACATTGCGCCCTTTGGGAAAACGTTCTGAAGTCGTGCTTGATGTGGTTGACAACAAGGTGAGCATTGAGCAGCTGCGCAAAGTGTTCAAGTCCATTGCTTTCAACTTTTCCAGGCCGAGTGGGAGGTTATAAAAGTTCAAAGCAAAACAAACAATGTAGGGAATTGAAGAATTAGTGTATTGCTTTGTTGCCTGACATCCTGTTCTATGTATATATTTATATAGTTTATTGGTTTGGGCGGTGGTCCCTGTGAAGGTTTGAGAAGAAGGTCTTGCGCCACAATGTGAGCGATGAGATGTCTTTGGTCTCTTGTCTGGTGACAATCTTCAGGCTACGTGTTGACCAATGTGCGCTTGAGAATCCAGGCTTGAAGCGTTTGACCCGCTGCCTGGTCCATTCATGGAGCCAACAGGCAGAGCTTGCTGTTGAGGCCAACATGCGGAAAGAATGTCCTGACCCAACCCTTGAGTCGCAGAATCATCCTTTCTTGCCTGACTCTCGAAGACGGGGGTCAAAGGCTTTGGAGCTCTCTCTCATTTCCCGATTCACCTCCAAAGGTGGCGGCTTCGTCTCTACAAAGAACGAAGTTTCCCTGCATAGGCTGGGAGTGGTTGCCAAGAACTCTGACCTAGCGTCACGCACGGCTTCAGAGTACTGCTGCCGTGGCCTGGTTGCAGCGGCGGAGTTTGTGTCCAGCTACATGGAGCATGCAGACCTGCGAATCATTAACGTGTGCTTTGACTGTGCAACAGTTGCCGGAGAGCACGCATCTTAACTACATTGGATGTAGTTTAACGATCGGTGTAAGAGCTTTCCACACATGTTCCGTTGCCAAACCCTCCCAGACTCAGAGTTTCAAAGAACATGACTGAAGCGTTACTTACACGCTCCCACCAACCCATGAACAAGCATGCTGGGTATGACAAAGGTGCTGTCAGTGATCTTTCGATTGGATGGTGTGCAGTTCCCTGGACCAACGCAACTCCTGCCGCAGCGAGATGAAGACGTGACCCAAGAAGCTTTGACCGCTTTCACAAGTTCCTTGAAGAAGGTTGCACTTACCCAAGAAGGCGAGAAGGTCACTTTGCCCAAAGATACCTTCAGTTGGAGACAATACCGGCATGCGACAAAGGCTTTGTTGGCCGGCCTTTGCAATGCAATCCGGCATGTGATGCCGCCAGGATGGAGCCTCAAGTCTTGCATGCCAGGGAACTTACTCTTGCCTGCCGGACAAAAAGGCGAACGCCATGAGCTCTTGGCAGAGGAGAAGCGAATGTACAACATCTTTGATGGCCGATCTGCTTACTTCACCTACAACTTTGACTCCTTTGAGGCGAGTCCAGATTGGTACCTCTCTGAGCAGTTTGACAAGCTGATCTTCAGTGCCGATGAAGGCACGGAAGCCACCTGGTGATCAACAAATTTTTGATGCCTTTTGACTTGTAATGAGTTCTCAACTTCCCCCGGGCACTTTAAGTTTGATGTAGGTTGAGTGTGGGTGTGGCCGAGTCCACTGAGGGCATACTGGCTTTCCAGCACGCTGTGAACCATGGTGCTTGGTGTCTGTGGTGGCCTGATGTCTTCCACCGTATCAACCGCAGAGTAGCCCAGGCGCTCAACCATGCATCGTGCGCAGAAGTGAAAGCTTTGTTGCGCAAGGCTTCCAAGATGTTTCGCATCAGCAGAGCACCGTTCAATTCGGGTCGGTTTGGAGCAGAGATCCAAGATGCGAGAAAGTGCTTGTTGGAAGCCATCCAATCTGGCGAAGCCCAGGAATTGGTTGAAATGTGGTTGCATGGTGTGGCCAGGGACCGCAACGTGTCAGAGGATGAGTTTACTGTCAACCAACTAGTGGAACTCCTGCAGAAGGCTACGCGCATCCAGGATGTGTGTTGTGCACTAAGATTTTGCAACCTCAACAAACTAGTTGCATTAATCACGTGTATCATAGTGTTTCTGGGGTGCAAACCGGTGGGAAACAGTTTCCAAGGCTCTAAGGTTTTTTTTTGCCGGATGTAAATTTGTATATATAATATATACATTGTGTGGGGGTCGTGCTTTTGGTGCCACTAGAGTTATAGTAAAAACCTGAAAAGCGGATACGATACACACTGGCCAGTGGTGACTTCTCAACTGAGGTAGCAATCACATCCTCAGCACCGAGCATTCAGACAATCGTTGGATGTCCTTTCACGAGCACTGCTCTCGATGGAACCAGCGGTGGCACTTGGAGCTCATGGTCCATGCTTTTGCCTTCTTTCGTCAAGGCAAATCACCATGGTCGCTAAATGGTGGTGGTGATGTATCTTCTGAGTCGACCTTCTCTCACCGTGCGAATGCCTGGAGCGTGCCTGTTTGTCCAAGAAAGAGTTTGTTTGTGGTGTTGAAAGTGTGTTTCCAAGAATTGAATGTTAAACCTGCCGGCTTGCCTAGTGACTTTGAAGGTGCTGGCAGACGACTCGAACCAAGACAAACTGCGAAGTGTGATCTTGGTCTTCAGGCCTCTTCGCGAATACCTGGGTGAGCTTGTGGCTCGGACAGTTTTAAGCAGCAAGAGTTCCACCTATTTGATTTGTTATTGTGATCTTTAAAGGGATGACATTGACATGGTTTATGGTTTCACCAATTTTCCACGGGGCACCATCAGCACCATGTTGGGGCGAGAACGCACGACTGACAAACGTGTGGTTTGCATAGCCTCAGGATCGAGACATGCAAAACAAACCTCATGCTTCTGTGCAGCAAGCAGTATACCTGGCAAGTGGCCGCAGCACTCAGAAGCTCGTGTCGAGGCTTTGACGCAAGCTACAGCTATTAGTCTGTTGTTTTGTAGTTTACTGTGTTTTGGAGGTGGCTAGGGTCCAGCCTTGTTTGTTTGCTCAAGCCTCTTGTTGGTGAATCCGAGGAAAACAATATCTGCAGGCATTTCCAAAGAGAGCCTTGAGTACATCAATGCTGTTGGGTCAGATGATGAGTGCACTGAAAAACTTTGTCTACACGCCAGCTTGCTACTGTCTCAATTGAGTGCGCTCACCGACTTGGACACCTTCCACAAGTCAATGCCATGGAATGCAGCTGTTGCATTGGACAAGTCTCTCCTGCCTGACTTGTTGAAGCGAATGCAGCAGGAGTGGGACTTTGTGAAGTCTGTCGTGGACACGCTGGATTCAAAAGGCAATGTCTTGCATGACTTTTTACGACATACTCGATGGCAACCCTACCGGGACCTGTTCACCAAAGCTGAGTCCCTTGAAGCTGCAGGAATTACACCAAAGTTGTTTTACTCAAATGTTTACATACGACAATACACAAGTCGGACCACTGGATTGTACACACAGGTGGGACAGGACATTCTCTGGCAGTGCCCCGGTTCAAATCACTGGGTCTGTCCTCGGTCCCTTGTTGTAGGATAGACAGGCACTGTTGGGGATATGTAATTGAAGTTATGTGCCTAAGTTATATATATATATTATATTTTATCAAACAATCATGTTTGCGGGTAGGTAAATCATTCAGTTTTACTTTCCTTCACCTGTGATCATTTCTCATTCATGTGAGGTTCTTTGGATTCAACCCGCAGCGCTTGCACTTGCCAGAGGCGGCCCCTTTCCTCAAATGTGTGAGGTGCATCTTGGGAATGTCAGCCAAGGATGGCAAGGCTACGAATTCGTTGCTCAGCAGTTTGCCTTGTGAGCTCTACTTCAACGATCTCAGAGACGGAGCTCGCAGAGGAGCAAAGAAGGAGCAGCAGGCTGCTTGCAACTTCCATGTGATGTCGATGAAGTCAGCACAGATCCGCAGCTCAGGGTGCAAGACGCTGGAGATACCAGACCATGCATGGCAAACCCCCATTGCTCGCAAGCAGATTCAAACTCAGGTTCTGACAGCCCTTCGAGTCGGGGACAAGACGCTGGGCATCCCATCTCAGGGCCTGACTAAGGCCAAGGCCACTGGACTCACTAAGGGACATGTCTTGTGTGACAGGCTGCGTCTACTCCAGACGTTGCAGTCTGTCTATGCTCAAGCTGAAGGTGATGCAAGCGACAAGAAAGTTGCAGCTTTGAACGGCTACCAGAAGCTGTGGATCGCGAAGTTGGTGGGGGAGCATACTCTCTTGCGGGAAAAGGGCAGTCAGGGAACTCCACGTTTGGTTCTTCGTTCGGGCCCCTTCTCTGTGAAGACAATTCGCCTTGCTTGCCATCATGAGGGATCAGACAGCTTCATGCTCCTCCATTCGATTGAGTTGCTGACGGTAAATTCGTTGGAGAGCTTTGAATCTTGCCTGGCTCAGCCCTTTGTCGAAGAGAACGGAGTTTTGACCTGGAAAGCTGTTGGGGAGTACATGAGCCTTCCTCAATACACCGCCCGGCATGGAATCCTGAGCATCAGTGCTCAGGTGCTCCAGAAGCTGATGTCATGCTTGAAAATCAAGTGCGGTACTCTCACTCACAAGCTGCGCGTCGAGGTCTTCCTGAAGTCAATGGGCTGCGAAGAGTCCTACATCCAAGAGGTTTTGGAGGCAATCCCAGATCCCAAGCCCAGAAAGAAGAAAGAGGAAGGTGAAGGTGAAGAGTCTGCCGATGCAGAGCCTGAGGGTGAGAGCAAGGAAGCTGGGGGCCATGTCTTGCCTGTTTGCGTGTCTGAGTGTGTATCTGTTTATGGTTGCTGTGTGTCAATACTCATCCGCAGGATGATGTTGTTTGTTTGGTTTAATTGTTATTAGATATTTTTACTTGTAAATTTGTTTCTCTCTGCAATGCATGGAACGACATCAAACTTGCTTTCCGAATGCATCACAAGCATTTATATATATATATATATGCCAGTGGTTTCTGCAAGTGCAAAAACAATAGGTCCACGTTTGTTGGACCTCAAAAAGACATTGCTTTAAGAAAAGCCAGTGGAATTATGACAAAACCAGTGGGATTGAAAGTGTTTTCTTCCAAACAGGGTTCGACTTCCAGCTTCAGGACTTTGATTGCCTGGATGGTGCCTCCGAGGACGAACAGTGGCAGCAGACTGTTGATTTCTTGGACGACAAGAAGGAGCCAGACCCAGAACCAGCTGAGCCCGCAGATGTGCCAATGATGAACTCAGAGGCAGAGGGGTTGATGGATGGTGGCACAGCCCCTTGCAGAAATTGTTATGCTATGTGTGCAGCACGTTGATTACTTACCTAAATGGACTGCGCCCAAAAAGCCCTATTCAAAAAATATAGATAAACGTAAACTTTTAGGTTAGAGATGCGTGGTAAAGTCTTCGTTTAGAAGCGGGGGCCCCCAGCAGACTATGGTGATACAGCAAGGCAGCGCTAGATTGGCGCTAGGTTGGCGCTAGATTTCTTCATAACAGGATGAGCGAGCAGGAAAAGAAACAAGCAGAGAGCAGGAAAAAGAAGAAGCACGACAAGAAAAAGAACAACAAAGCAGCAGAAGAATATTAAGAATAATAATGCACAACAAGAACAAGAAGACAAGCAAGCAGCAAAAGTAAGAATCTGACAGGATCAAGAAATCGAAGGATATTTTTGTGCTAGGCTGGCGCTAGATCCGCGCTAGCACCGCGCTAGACGACTGTCCATTTCTTGACCATTTGCCCATCCAACATCCAAATCTTTTGAGTCCGCTTCTTTTACATCCTTCCTATGTTATCGTCCTGAAGATTTCTGAGAACAAAAATGGGAAAGTCCAGCAGCAGCAGTAGCAGCAACAACAGCTCAACAGGCCCCTGAAAAGTCCGCGCTAGACACCTCTCACAGTTTTTGCAGTTGACATGCCTTCATGCTTAACATCCCTGTGGTTTGAGTGTGGTTGGAGTTTAAAGGAGATTTAGAAGCAGGCCCCCATGGAATTGCGATGAGTGCACCACCATTTTGGGAAAATACATTTTTGGAAACCAACCAAATATTATTTGTTTGAGTTGCTTTTTATTTGAACTTCTTACTTTCTGGATGCGTGTGCTGATTTGTGGTTTTGGTCAGTTGTAAATAGATTAATACTGAGCCTGCTGTTTGAAGACCCAAGGAACGAGCAGACAAAGATGGAGAGCACTCCAGCCACAATGCTCGGGGAAGGCCTGAGGGCAATTGGCCTCCTGGGGTCAAGCCGTATTTTGGTGCTCCTACGGGCCAGGGCCAGTCTGAGTTTTGCCAATGCTATTTACCACGGGGGTTCAGAGATGAATCCGGTAAGAAAAGCAAGTCCCTTAGCTTTTCGACAAGTGGGGCAGCAGCGGCATCCAGTGGGCGCAGCACTACCAGGACGAAAGAAGCGGCGATCCTGGGGGTCCAGTCATGGGCCTGGCAGTGGTTCAATAGCCTTTCAGAAATTCAACGAAAGGCAATAACCGAGTCTGACTGTGTGGTTCAGGCGCAGGTTGAGCGATCCGCAAAGCGGGTCAAATTGAACAAGTGAAAGCGTTGTTGTAGCAGTGTTGATGCCCACGATGGCGAGTTGGGGCTTCTTCATGGCCTTTGATTTATGCCATGAATGATTTGGGGTACAGGTTGCGAATGCAATCCAATAGCAAACTCACGAGATCAAGTTTGAGCGAGAAAATGGACAAGCGAGGTTTGCAGTTGGTGTTGCTGCCTTTTTTTGGGGTGAGAACATAAAGAATCCTACTCGGTTTCATGAATCAAAACAACGCAGGAAGTGCAAGCTCTCAATGGGCTTGAACTGATTCAGTCAACTTAGGAAACAAATCTGTAGATTTTACATCAATAATTTCAAAGAATTGAGCGAGCTCCTCGGAATGGGGAACTTTGGATTAGAACAATGCAGGTTCTCAGGTTCTCCAGATTGGAGATTCTCCAGTCTGGGGAACCTACACTGTGATTTTGCATACCAGTGTCTTCTTGTGAAAAATGGAAATCTCCCAGGAAAGCGTTGTCGTCAAAGAGTCGCAGCCTTACCGTGAAGAACATGACATGGGTGTTTGACAAGGCTGGACTGCAAAGAAAGTGTTTTTGGTGAACTGAGTTTAGCATAGCTTCTAGAAACAGTTTTGTTGAAGTTGGGTTTACAAAACATTTGACGCGCGTATCACTTCTATGACAAAAATTGTGTTTGAAAGCCTAAGCCTTGAAGGCAACGGTGTACGGGAAGCGGGATGCAGCCATCCATGGCTTAGCCATCATCCACCGGGACAAGCTGAACCTTTTCAAGTCATCCGCTGGATGGAAGCATGGGGTCATTCGTGACGTTTCCATGCTACCCCGTGCAGAGATGTTTAAACCTGATGTGTCTTGTCAAAAAAGAAACTTTCTGTCCACCTGCTTGTCCAAAAAGCATGGAGCTATTAAATGTGTCATGAAAGGGTTTGAGGACTCTGGTTTCGGTGTGAAAAGCAAAAATGGGTACACATAGGGGAACCTTACAAGACTCAATGGGAGGATTAAATATATTAAGTTATAGAGAGGGTTTGAGCCAGGTTTTGATTCACAGCCTTGGGGTCTTGGCAGGTTGTATCAGCGACTCCTCACTTGGGCAGGGCATTCACCGATGCCCAAGAGATGCGCCAAGTTTCTTGGTCCAATCTGGTTTCCTTGCCACAGGACACCCTTTTGTAGGGAACTTGATAATTCCGAGCTACTTCTTTACATGACTGAGAAACTGACTGAGAAATATTCTAGCCTTTTCCATAGACCCTAACCCAGGTGGCCGGGGGCACAGACTTCATCCGCAAGACTTTGGCAGCCTTTACGCCAACAACGGTGCGCACGACTGCTCTTGTCGACCTTCACTGCTACGATTGCTTCCCAGCATTAGCATCGTTGGAGGACTGTGGTTCACCGCCAGCAAAAAATAGTTCTATATTACAGAGCAGCTAATTGTGTGCTTTGAGCAAGTTGGAGAATCACCCATTGACCCCTCAAACCTTCCCTCAGGAATGTTCAGAAGGCCGACGTGTCCTTTGTGGAAGCATTGTGCTCGACAAGCCGCCTGAGGCGCTTTCCCAGCGTGTGGCAAACAAGGTGTACGAGGATGCCAGAAGCGGTCAGCTCAAGATCAATGGGTTTCCGAACTATGCCCCTGTGTTTGGGGCACTTCAAAGCACACAGCCAGAGGAGGCCGGTCAGAAATACCAGGTGACGATCAAGAAGCATGACCGCCTAGTCGTGCTAGAGTCATTAGCCAGTAAGTGGTTGGAGACTGAGTTCAAGGATGAGACAGTTGCACTGATTGACTTCCACAACAAGAAGTTCAATCCGGATGGGGAGTACTGGCAGGAAGCTGAAGAGAGGCTAGGGCTGGTGGTCCTTTATATTTCCGGTGATGTCTTAAAGGGAATCTGGGATGTTCTTACTTGAAACTTTGAAAGGTCGATAACAGTTTAACAATCTCTCCATGTCCCCAACTTGCTCAAACCAACCCAACCCTTGTGCCTTGCATCTCATCAGGCCCACCGATGAGGATGATGGCGATCGCCCTCACAAGCGGATCAAGCTGGAATCTGCAGAGATTTCCACGGAAGCTGATGTGGTGAACTTGCAGAAGCCGCCACTTGGACTTGAAGGACAAAAGTGTCAACCATTGCCAACCCCAACCATGAGCCAAGGGTTCTATTATGTTCTAATTAATAGTTGCAAAGGGGCTGATGGCTGCCCTAGGTAATGATGTCAGGCTGCAAACACTGGCCCCCCGCATCTTCCATCAACCCGTCCAGGTTCCGATTCCAGATCAACAACACTGCGGAGTTGGTGTGTGGGCAAGACGGTGCCCCGCTGTACTTGGCATCCCGCAGCAAAAACCAGTTCCTTATGCACCGTGAATTGTTTCTTGTCCCACTAGTGTGACATGAAGTCTGATCGGCATTTTTTGGTTCACATAATTGTTCACATTCTTTCACATTGCAACCTATCCCTATATCTTTCTGAGGTTCAGCTTCGGGAGCGGAGATTGGAGAACCGGAAACGAAGCTCATCTTCTCCCAGTATGATTTTTTGACCACAATAGCGGGCAAAAGGAACATCACCCTCTAGAAGATCCCTCTAGCTTTCCATGCTCAAACCGAGGATGCCAGTGAGGTAATGGAGGACTCGTGTGGGAGATGGTTCTCCTTTTGTGCATCCGCGAAGACCGTCATCCTTCTTGAGAAGAAGACTTTGCCAAACCACCTATCTTCTCTACCATGCGTTGACGCACCAACGTACTTGTCAACTATCCTGCGGGAACTTGAAGACGCCGGAGAGGCGCATGAGTGGAGCATATGCACACCCATCAGCTGGTCAAAAACCGTCGAAACATAGTCAAGATCCATGCCCAACATATTATAAACATGGGTGATACAATGAGTTTGGTCCAACAAACGTTTTGGTCAACCGTCACTGTTGAACCTCTGTCAGGTGAAGCTGGCAGTCACCCACCACACAGTCGCCTCAATCGACAAGATCGAGCCGGAGAAGCCTTTGACTTTCTTGTTGGATCCTCCAAAGCCGCAAGATGGGGAGGGGGAGCCCAAAAAGAAAAAGCTCAAGAAGGGGGAGACTGCTGGGACCATGACTGCCAAGAACTTTGGGGCCATCCTTGATATTTCCAAGTTCAAGAAAGCCAACAGACTTGTTCTTGGTTGGCGAGCCAGGCTCCATTGAACCGCTGGGAATGTTCAGATGTTCAGTTCTATATAATGTGTAAAAACTACATTTCTGGGTGAGCTTCAGATCGGGCAGGTTGGATTCGAACAACTCGTCTGGCACAAGAACCATAGTGCCTATTCGACCCATTGCCTGCGCTGCTGGTGTTCTAGATCTTGGAGAAACTGTAGTGAAGCTTTACTGAGTGAGTGGGCAGGGTAAGCGTCGGGGAAAGCATCAGGCACATGTGACAGAACATGACAGAACAATGGTGAGTAATCCAACAATGTAACAAAAAAGAATTGTTGATTGCAATGTTCTTTTGATGCCGTGATGCCACCAGGACTGTTCTTTTGCAGGCGAGCTGCTTGCTTAGAGCCAGTCCGGACTATGGATTGATTGTCCGTGTCAATCCAATTTTGGGATGCAATCAGACTGCTGTTTGCCCGCACTCCAGCTATCCCCTCACCAAACAAAGAGTGATTAGGTTACTTTGTGTTTCAACCACTGGTCACTGTGAATTTGCGGTTTTCCTTTACACGTCCCCAGCTGTGAGTGCATTCTTAGATACTCTTTAGAACAACAAAGCGCAGGACAGACCACCAAAAGCAGTGCCCAGTCCTCCTCCAGCGTCAACACTCTGAAACTCTTCGCCTTCCAAGCAGGTGCACAGCGGATCATGCCACTTAATGGCCAAAGGCACTGGGCTAATCAGCAGGAGGTAGTCTCGAAGTTGGTATTAGGCGGTTGCTTTATAGCAATGGCTGGTCGAAAGGTGGTTCGCCATGCCAGTGATGACTCGGATGTTCAGATTTTGACACCAAAGGCTCCATCTTTCAGACCCCCAGTTTCTCAGTTGCAACATGAGTTTGTGAAACTATGTGAAACTATTAAGGTCAACTTTAAAAATAGCTGATATGAACAACGGGGTTCCAACACGTCCGAAATGTTAGACTGTTCCATCCTGTTTCTAGGCCTTTGATTTGGGCCAGATGATGAAGGACGCACAACCTGTGGCCAACGTCTCTCGACCCAGTGGCCCACCTGCTCGACCTCCTGGTCCACCTACTCAGCCTCAGCCTGCCGCACCGACACGGAGCACTGGCGCAAGCTCAAGAAGCTAGCCTTTGATTTGGTGTGTCAATGAGATGTTCGTAGGGGTTTAATGAAATTAGGTCACTGGCAGCCTACCATATGCAACTGATAACCATGTCAGGATGCTATGTAATCAATGGCCTTAGATTAACGTCGCTTAATTGCTTCCAGTCTAATTTTTACAGATTTTGAATCGCCACTGTCTGAGGTGATGCTCGCCTCCAAGATATCGTGCCCGATCGATTTCAGTCATCTGAAGAATCCTCGCCGCAGGATAAGGGAGGGAGTGGTGAGACCAAGAGAAAGTCCAAGGAGACCAAGGGTGGTGGAAAGAAAAACAAGAAAAAGAAGGAACAAGTTGCCAACGATGTGAACCCTGTGGGTGGAGATGATGATGATGATGATGACCAAGATGATGATCTTTTTGATGGCCTTGAGGGCTTGGATGACTTGGTTGATGATGATGGTCCGTCCAAAAAGCGTCCTGCCACTAAAGGGGGGCGGGTTACGAGCCAGAAGAAGCCTGCTACAAGTACCAAGAAGCATGCTGATCATCCTGAGGCTTGGGGGTTGTTTCTTTTTCATCCCAATGTGATCACAATGTGGCTCCCTGCATACAACTTACTGGAAAGCTTGACTTTGAGCACATCCACCTTTCACCAACAATTCCCCCAGTTCAGGCAACACCGAAGCCGTTCGAGTACATGATTGAAGGCGCCGACAGCTACAATTCCTACAGGCCTTGGGCTGATGTTGCTCAAACATAATTCAATAGGAAATTGATTATAGCAATTTGGACTTGAATGTCCAGGTCACAAAGCCGCTATCTGGAGGACGAGCCCATGACGATGCTTCCGCATCTTAGCCCAAATGTGGGTTTACCAAACAGCTATTTGATAGCAGCAAACAGCCTAAAACCACATGTATTCAATTGCACTTAGGTCCGAATCAGTGGGGGAAGAGCTTGGCTGGCCTGACAACCAGGAAGGGCTTCCCGGCTACCCTGATGTGTCTCAGGATGATCAGGCAGGGAAGTCAGGCACAACCATTCTGTGAATCAACGTTTGCGTTTGACTTTGGCCGGCATTTGGTCAGCATCTTGTTGCAATATGTTTGCTCTATATTCCAACCCTGGACATGAAAGCTAGATGAAGGATTTGTGGCAACGTATGCACAAAGGTCAATTAAATGTTGCATCACCAAGTATCCCACCATGAAATCAAGCAGCCCATCTTCTTTGCAGGAGACTCAGATTCCGGATTACTTTTACTTTCATGAAGACGTGCTCAACAACACGCTTTCCAACTCTTTGGATGGGTTGATTGAGAAGAAGGAGGAGGGATGGTTACAATGCTTCAATGCATCTTAAAAAAACTTCTCCACAAACATACCTCTCCGACTAGTAACATGTTTTCTTGCTGGGTCTTTGGCCAGGACTTGGACCACCCTGATCTGGAGCTTCGCCGCAGCTATGCCCAGGAAGACTTTGATTGTGTCCTGGGCGAGGAAGGTGATCCAGAAGAGGCCATTGAGGACTGGCTGGATGTAGTTTGCCTTGGCTGCAGGTTTTTTGCTGAATGTCTTCTAGAGCAGCTTTGTGTCCTAACATGAAATAGTCAGGATGCTGCTGGCAAATCGGAGCACACCCCTCCTACAACGCCAATCAACACTGAGACAGCAGAACAACCTGTGCCTGAGGTTTCCGAAGGCCCTGTTGAGGAATGTGCACCAACACCATGTGAACCCGATTCTGAGGAAGGTTACCCTGGTGACTCTTCTCAGCCTGAAGGTGACAATGCGAAGCATTGTTCTGAGACCCCTGTGCTCCCTGTTGGAGTTGCGTCTTGTGAGCGGGAGGGTCTTACCAACAGCAACAGTGACAGTGGTGGTCTTAAGAGTGCTGCTGCAGAACGCTCGGGTTACGGCCTCAAGAGAAAACCAGGAAAAGTGTCGCCCAAACCCAAGCCTAAGCCTATGAGCAAAAACAGGCAGGCAAGAAACGCACAAAGTTCTGCTGCCAAGAGCAAAGCCAAAGCAAAGTCGCAGCCCAAAACAAGGTCACAGACCAAACCACACTCAAAGGACAAAAGCAAGTCACAGCCTAAGTCACAGCCTACTGGCAGCAGCACTTGCCGCAGCAAAGACGATGTGGAAAAGA
Source organism: Durusdinium trenchii (assembly GCA_963970005.1). Lineage (NCBI taxonomy): Eukaryota > Dinophyceae > Suessiales > Symbiodiniaceae > Durusdinium > Durusdinium trenchii. The sequence goes on from CAXAMN010025517.1 coordinate 393,468, forward strand.
AGTTGCATAGCGTGCTTGAGCTCAATCAAGATTCATCAACTCATGACTAAACTATTCTGATAGTCTGATACGTTAACTTAGTGTTTCTTGTTGTGACTTTTTTGAAGCCAACTTAGCAAGAACTTAGCAAGAACCTTGTGGGCCCAGGTGTACTCTGGTGCTCATAAAGCAGCCCGAGCTGCCAAGCATTCGGCTGAGGACGCCAAACAGGCTGCCATCGATGCCCGGATCAAGTCACCGGGCGTAACAGGATGCGCATAGCTGCATAGTTATGATGATTTTTTTGACTTGGTTAATCCAAGACTTCTGGTAGTGCACCTCGTTTCCGAATTTGGTTATGCATCCTGCCTGAAACAATGTTTGGTGATTTCATGATGTTCCTTTTCATATTATGATGCCTTGTGATGCCATGTGGTGAAATGTGTATCTGTATGATATGTTGTTGCGTTAAGGTGGGCCATGGAGGAAGGTCCCCGAGAACACCCTGCTGTGAAGCGTATTTTGAAGGAGGGTTCTGATGTGATGCGTGCTGGACACGCTGGTGCCTGATCAAGTGTATGTCAGGCTTTCTTTGAGGGTTTGCGGCTCGAAGGCCTTTCTTGGACACCTATTTTAACATGAAGTTAATGTTGAAGTTGGCAGGGTTTCAAAATAAGTTTGTAGTGGTGATATGTGGTGATCTAAGCGGTCACTTGAGCTGCTGGCACATGAAGCTGTGCCCTTTGCAGAGAACTGCAAACTTGGGGAAGCAAAAGAAGCGGTTCCGGCGCGATCGATTCGAACACGTCACCAAACAATGCTTTGTTGGGTGTATTGTTACCATTTTAAAGTCTGATTTTGAGGAGCCAGTCTTGTTTTGGAAAGGCGCCAGTTACAAATGAACAAGACTCCAGTTTATGCAATGATCACAGCAAGCCTAGTTTGTAGGACTATGGGTCAATCATTCCAAACCTACACACAGGGGTCCAAGTGTTGACTACCTGCGATCTCAGTTTGGTTCTTAACCACTCAC
>CAXAMN010025517.1:394489-438116 GCA_963970005.1 Durusdinium trenchii
CGCTCAACTGAATTCCTGCTGATGGCTTTTCACAGAAAGGCAGTCGCTTTGGTTTTCCAGGGGTATTCAATCATGCACCTGGCAAATGTCGAGATTGCCCAGTTTATGCAATGATCACAGCAAGCCTAGTTTGTAGGACGTGTACGGGTCAATCATTGCCACTCTATACACAGAGGCCCAAATGTTGCCTCCTGCAATCTCAGTTTGGTTCTTAACCACACCAGCACCGGCTACCATAAGGTCCTTGACACACAATCCGATGCGGCGTTCAAAAGTCATCATATCAGGTAGGGTATAGTATAGTATAGATGGCAAACACTGGTACGCAGTGCATCACTGAATTCCTGTTGATGGCTTTCCACAGAAAGGCACTCGCCTTGTTTTTTCCAGGGATAGCCAATCATGCACCTGGCAAATGGCGAGATTGCGCTGCTTATGCGACGATCACAGCAAGCCTACTTTGTAGGAATTGTATGGTCAGTCATTGCAAATCTACACACCAATTGTTGACTGCCTGCGATCTGAGTTTAACACCAGCACCGAATACCTATCAGGTTGTTAACTTAGGAAGTGTAGATGTGGCCTTCAAATGGCATTGTTTCAAACAAGGAAGCCGCATGGCCAGACTGATACATGGCCAGACTTGGTACAAACTGACACAATGTCACAATGCTGTTTCTTGCTCGTTTCACCGCACTTCTGAATGATGTTGACAAATAGAAGTTATGTCAAGCAAAGTTAGAAGCAAATGGGACATTCTCTTTCCCAGTCCAATGCCGCTAAAAAAAGCTTAACGCTGATACACAGCTCTGTGATTGACCTTCAAATGGCTCAGGCGAGCACCATTTTTGAAAAAATTGGCGAGTGAGACAGCCTGAACTTGGCAAAGGCCATGTTGCCACCGGCGCACATGCTGCCACTGAACCGCGCAAGCCCCGAGTGACCTGCTGAATGAAGTCCTTCACTTGGAGGTTGTCATTCGATATAATAACAGGCAAGGGCAAAAGAAGCCACCGTCAACAGGACAAAGACAGGCAAGACTGGTGCACAGAGTAGAACTTGTGTTAAGCCCAAACACAGCTTTCTCCCTCCCCACGCATTGCAAATATTGCAAGCTTGATGCTACTGCAGCCCTACGACTGACGTGCTCGGGTATGGCAGCACCCTCTCTTGCTTTATATGGACAGTGGAAAGAAGAGACATCTTAAACTTGGCAAACACCACCCTGGTAAGCAGCGCAAATGCCGGCAGCATGTTACTTTTACTGGGGTTCTTAAGTGCAGGCCAGGCTACCTGTGAATGAGGTCCTTCGCTTAGGGAGCGTCATTCGATGCACACTTCAACAGGCTTCATGCTGTGACACGGTTCTCTGACCAACCACTTAGGCCGTGGCATGTGGCAAGCGCCGTCGATTGTTCCGCATTGCCGCACAACTAACGCCCCTCAAACGGAATCTTACACCTGGGAAACGCCTCAATAGTGAGCGGTGCATGTGCAAATGCTTTAGCTTGCTTCTTAGATGGAACAGCCCCCGAGGTGTTTTGCTTGGGAGGAGTCATTCAATGTGGAGTTCCCAAAGGCTTCAAGCGGTGCAATAGCCCTGTGACTCAGCTACTCCTGCTCTGTCGAGCACCTCTGTCTTGCTTTACATGGCGACGCCAAGAGAGATGTCTTAAACTTGGCGAGTAGGCAAGGTTGGAGTGCACATGCTGGACATGTGCGACTTTAGTGTACTATATTTATGAGGTCCTTCACAAGGGGATTCATATGGCTTCCAGCAGGTGTCATATTGGGCAAGGAAAAAAGGCGCCACCATCAACAGGACAAAGACAGGCAAGATTGGCGCAAAGAAGAGAATTTGTGTGAAGACCAAATGGAGCTTTCTCTTTTCCCATGCATTGCAAAAAACATGTTGTCCATGGACAAATGATACATTTGTAACTTGGCAAACCCCATGTTAGGAAGCCATGCAATTGCCGGTGACCTGCAGTCTCAGTCTGTTGCTAAAGGGCTCTTTCACTTACGACGCGTTCCTTGCAGAAAAGGAAGAAAACTGCAGCACGCAGCACATCAACAGGAAAGACATGGTCAGGACTGCCGTGCATGATAGGACTGAACTACATTGAACTACTACCTATCTACAAGGCAATTCCCTTGGGGAGAGTGATTCGATGATGACTTTTCAAACGACTTCAATGCTAGCACAGCCCTGTGACTGACCTACTCGTGCTCTGGAAAGCACCATCTCTCGATGACATGGACAAGACGAAGTTTTAGCCGGTGCAAATGCAGATCACCTGCTATCCACTTAACCGCCGGTGGCCCAAACTACAAGTCCTTTGCTTGTGGTTCGTGTCACCAAAAATCGGCGGACTGGCCATCAGGCAGGCGCCAAGAGGCAGTGCATCGAATGGGCGAGACTGACGCCAGGAATAGAGAATGTAGGCAAAAGGCATTTGGAGCCATCCTTTTCTGCTCTCAAAATGCTTGGGCGCATCATGTCTCCCATTTGCCGCCAAAGCTGGGGCCCCATACCAGCACCACCCTGTGACTGACCTGCTTGAGTTTGCCAAGCACCCTCTCTTGTCTTAATTGCGCCCAAAACTACATCTTGCACCTGGGAAACACTTTAATAGCAAGCGGAAACATGCTCCTGACCTGTTACTTTAGCTTGCTTCTTAGATGGAACAGCCCCGAAATAGCTACAAGGTGTTTTGCTTGAGAGGAATCATTCAATGTGACGTTCCCAAAGGCTTCAAGCGGTGCAATAGCCCTGTGACTCAGCTACTCCTGCTCTGTCGAGCACCTCTGTCTTGTTTTACATGGCGACGCCAAGAGAGACGTCTCAAACTTGGCGAGCAGGCCACGTTGGCAGTGGACATGTGCGACTTTATTGTACTATAATGAGGTCCTTCACAAGGGGATTGTTCATATGGCTTCCAGAAGGTGTCATATTAGGCAAGGAAAAAAGGCGCCACCATCAACAGGACAATTACAGGCAAGATTGGCGCAAAGAAGAGAATTTGTGTGAAGACCAAATGGAGCTTTCTCTTTTCCCACGCATTGCAAAAAACATGTTGTCCATGGACAAATGATACATTTGTAACTTGGCAAACCCCATGTTAGGAAGCCATGCAATTCCCGGTGACCTGCAGTCTCAGTCTGTTGCTAAAGGGCTCTTTCACTTAGGACGCGTTCCTTGCAGAAAAGGAAGAAAACTGCAGCACGCAGCACATCAACAGGAAAGACATGGTCAGGACTGCCGTGCATGATAGGACTGAACTACATTGAACTACTACCTATCTACAAGGCAATTCCCTTGGGGAGAGTGATTCGATGATGACATTTCAAAGGACTTCAATGCTAGCACAGCCCTGTGACTGACCTACTCGTGCTCTGGAAAGCACCATCTCTCGATGACATGGACAAGACGAAGTTTTAGCCGGTGCAAATGCAAATCACCTGCTATCCACTTAACCGCCGGTGGCCCAAACTACAAGCCCTTTGCTCGTGGTTCGTGTCACAAAAGATCGGCGGACTGGCCATCAGGCAGGCGCCAAGAGGCAGTGCATCGAATGGGCGAGACTGAAGCACATATAGAAATGCTTTCTTTCAGAACAAAAGAAGCCTTCCCTATCCAGATTTATGGCTGGCAAAATAGGCTTGAATCCACTGCGGCCTCTCCACTGTCCTACTGCCGCCGCACCCTCTCTCTGCTTTGGACAAACGAGATTTGGCAGGAATGATGACCTACAACGACTTAGTTTAGTGCCCTCGGCTTTGCACCAAGGTCTATCTTGCAGGGTGTGTTCGGCAGGCTGCTAAGAAAGGCTTCACTCTCGCAAAAAGTACCATACAACGCGGCACGCTCAAAGGACCTGGATGGGCAAGACTCACAATGCTTGAGTGAATCTTGAATCTGAACCGTTTTTCCGTACAGATTCAAACACACCAAGGAAACATCGTGCACCTGAGCAACACCTTACTACCAAGCAATGTAAGTTGAGGTGTCCTGCTACTTTTGATGGGGTTCTTAAGTGTAAGCCGAGCTACCTCTGCGTTCCTTCACTTACAAAATTTCATTTGATGCGGACTTCAAAAGGCTTCGTGCTAGCACAGCCCTCTGACTCACGCAGGCTGTGACAAGCACCATCTATTTTCCACAATGTTCCACATATATAACTCCCCCCAGAACGAATCTTGCACCTGGCAATCGCCTTGACAGCAAAAGGTGCAAATGCTTCAGTTTGCTTCTTAGATGCAACAGCCCTGAAATTCCTAGGAGGTGCTTCGCTCCGGGAAAGTAATTCAATCTTGATTTAAAAGACATCAGACTAGCTCAGCTTTGGCGAGCACCCTTTCAAACGTTCTCGATGACATGGACAAGAGCGATATCTTGCACTATGCCTGTACGAATGCGTGGCGAGCACAACCTCTTATTTTACATAGCCAAGAGAGACACCGGGAACTTGGCAAAGGCCCTGTTTGCCAGCGGTGAAAAGGCTGCTTACCACTGTACCAGCCCCCAAGTTACCTGCTACATGAAGCCCGAACAACCTGTTATATAAACAGGAAATTGCTGTTCGAAATGGCCTTCAAAAGGCTTCATATATGGCAAGGAATTAAGAAGCCACCATCAGCAGGACAAAGATAGCCAAGACCGGCGCACGGGATGGAAATTGTGTTAACACCAAATGGAGCTTTATCTGTTCCCATGCATGGCAAACAACACGAGCCAAATGCTACCAGAGCCCTATGACTGACCTGCTCAGGAAGTGGCCAGCACCCTGACTCTCTCTCTCTCTCTCGCGTTTTACATGGACAAATATACTTATTTATGTGTCTTAAACTTGGCACACCCCAAGATTTGCAAATGCCGGTGACCCTCAGTTTGTTGCTCAAGCGCAGCAGCTTTGAGCTACCTATTAGATCCTTCACTTAGGAGGCGTCATTCGATCCAGCTTTCAAAAAGGTTTTTGTCCGGTAAGGGAAGACACATAGCAGCACATCATCCGGGTGACATTGCCAAGACTAACCCACTCTATAGAATTTGTGTTTAGAACAAAAGAACTTATATAATGCTACCCCAGTGGCTGACCACTCTAATTATTGGGGGACAACCTCCGGTCAGGTTCACCCGAGACATCCTGGACTGGGCAAATGCCATTTTAGAGAGCAATGCAAAGGCAAACTACCCGCTAGCTCTGAACTCGACGACCAAAACTGCAGAGGCCCAAACTATTTACCAATGAATCAGGCTCTTGGTTTGGGGAATGTCGTTCAACTCAGCTACAGGGTACGTGGGTGCATCAACGGGACGGCCGACACTCATGCAAGGAATAGAGGCAGGCAAAAAGCAATTGGAGGCGTCCTTTTCCATGTCTGATACGATCCTGCCTCTCATTTGCAACAATTTGCTGCCAGAGCTGGCTTGATGCCAGCACCACCCTGTGACTGACCTGCTCGAGTTTTGCCGCGAACACTTTCTGGTCTTTAATGCGCGAAGCAAGCATCTTGCAAGTGACAAACGCTTTAATAGCAAGAGGTGCAACTGCTGGTAACCTGTTACTTTGTTTTGCTTCTCAAACGCAACCCTGAAGCTCCTACGAGTGTTACGCTTTGGGAGAGTCATTCAATGTGGACCTTAAAAGACATCATACCAGCTCAGCCCTAGCACCAATTCAAATTTTCTCGTTGACATGGACAAGCGCGATATCATGGCAAGCACAATCCCCTATTTTACATCGCCAAGAGAGACACCGGGACCGCCGCGAGGAGGCCGCGTTGGCCGGTGCCAAGTCGAGCACCGTCTCTCTTGCACGATGCCGATGCGAATGTTGGTGACCGCCCCTTTGGTTGGCCATTAAGCCTGCCGCAGGAGGAATGCTTGAGGAAACAGTCTCGTTTTAATTCTTTTTACATGCATCCACTAATTAAACCAATGCCTTGGTAATGCCTTCCCCTGGAGCATGCTCCCCCACGATACACGCAGGATTTAGAAAGTCCTAAGTCATGCCAAGTCGAGCAAATCCCTTTCTTTCGGGGCGACCCGTTGTTTGGCCGTTGCACTTTCTCCGGGGAAACGACGGAAACGAACATGAACCGACCGACGTCGTGATGGAAGGTCGACCTCGCGGTGGAAGCCACGGAGGAGTTGACTTCCGAACCGGACGAGAGTTCGACTCATCGTGTTCCGAAAAGAACGGACTTAGCTGGCCTCCCAAGGCTAGGTTTGGACAAATCCAAAAAATCCCTTCCCGATGGTCGAAAAGGCTCGACTTTTTGGAGAAAGTGCTGCCTGTGAAGCTCTTGCAAATGCTATAATGTTGATTTGTTTGCTTGCAGCACATGCCTCTGACTGACTTGGAGTTTGGGGGTGCGCAATGTCTCGTCTTTACTGCACTGAAAAGACCCTTTGCACCTGGCACTTGATTGGCAATCGGTGCAAAAAACGGCGACCTGTTACTCTTGTTTCGTTCTTAGATCAGTGCACCAGACCCAGCTACCAATGAGGTACTTCGCTGAGGGAGCATCAACAATGCAAACAGCAAAAGGGGCTCACTGAAGCTGCAGCAAGCACCCTCTGTTGTTCCACATATCTCCTGTCCGAAAGAATTTTGCACCTGGCAATCGCTTTGATAGCAGGTGCAAATGCTTCAGTTTGCTTCTTCGATGCAGTCCCGAAGCTCCTACGAGCTGCTTCACTTGGGCAGAGTCATTTAATCTTAGATGTTTAAAGAAATCATACCAGCCCAGCTCAGCCCTGGCGAGCACCATTTCAATTGTTCTTGATGACATGGACAAGAGCGATATCTTGCACTATGCCTGCGCTGCGAATGCTCTTGACCCGCTATCTCACTTTGAAGGTACTGGACCACGTAATTGTGGTGGCTTTGCACTTCCTAGCTTATAAACAAGTTCCTTCATTTGGGGGGTGTGACCCAATGCATTTCCACATCAGGCTGGCTATAAAAAGGCCGGTACCAACAGGATGGGCAAGAGTGGCGCAAGGAATAGAGAACGCTGCAGGCAAGAAGCAGCTGCAGCAGTCTCTTTCTATGCCTCTCGACCCGTCTGTATGGAGCTCATGCCTCCCATTTTTGACTGTGGATGCTGGCGAACGATACCAACACCACACTATTAGTGACATGCTCTAGCTCTAGTTTTGCTTAGCACACTCTCTGGTCTTGGATGTAATGACAAATGCCTCAAGCGGTGCAAATGCTGGAGACCTCTCACATCAGTTTGCTTCTTAGGTGCAACGACCCTGCAGGAGTTACGAGGCGTTTCGCTTGGGGAGCGTCATTCAAAAGACTTCATACCAGCCCTGCGACTGACCTACTCGGGCATTGGCGAGCACTTTCTCTTGATGACATGGACCAGCAACATCTTACATCATCTTACACCACAAACAGGCCATTTGGCCAGCGCTGCCAATGCAGGTGACCTGCCATCTCCCCTTTGGCACTTGGCCACCTAACCGTAGCTACAAGGTGTTTGGGGAGAGTCAATCAATATGGAATTCCAAAGACTTCAAACCAGTCCTGTGACCAAATCGAGTGAACTGGCGAGCACCGGCGACATGGACGGCGCAGCTCGAGCTGCGCCATGCTGTCGACGCGGCGGCCAGCACTTCAGCGACCGGCAAATCTCACCCAGCCTCAAAAGGACCTACAGATTTAAGTGATAGACTATAGGCTCCTCACTAGGGGAGTCTTTTTCATTCGCAGCTCCACATGGGGCGAAGGACACCTGGCCAAAAAGGCTGTGCGTGAACAGCAGGCGTTATAGCCTTTTGGTAGGTCAGAACTAGTAGAGTCGTCCCTTGCTATGTCTCTTGACAAGTTTGCGTGCAGCTCGTGCCTCCTCATGCCTTGTCACCTAGAGAGCTTGATGTCAGCACAGCCCATGAAATAGATTCATTCTTTGGCAAGCTAAGCAGGCTCTCTTTTGCGCACGGATGGGCAAGACTGGTGCAAGGAATAGAAGATGGCCGCAAGAAGCAGTTAGAGCTGTCGCTTTAGATGAGTAGCGTTTTTTGTGCAACTGTACCGCGTAGCCACCGCGAAGCCTACGTTTTACAGCTTTGCGTAGCCTTCGCGTAGGGGAACTACTATTACGGATGATCAGGCACCGCGTAGCCTACCTCTGCAGCAAAAGCGCGCTCGCGTAGCCTCTCGCGGAGTTCCCCTTACCGTGTAGCCAGCGCGTAGCCAGCCCGTAGCCCATACCCTTCAGCAAAAACGGCCTCGCGTAGCCTCCGCGAAGACGATTTCAAAAAAGCACACTGCTCAGATGTCTCTCAGGAAGTGTGTGCAGCTCACGCCACCCCGTGCGCTGCTGCCAAAGCTAGCTTGAAGCCGGCACGGCCCTCTGACTGACCTCCCCAGGCCTTGGCAAGCACCCTCTCTTGTTTGACATGGACAAGTGAAACATCTTGAACCCGCAACACGCATTGCGTGTCGCAAGCGGTGTGAATGCTGCTTTTGTCAGGCACCGAAATGAAGCATGCCCCAAACAAGCTATATAGCTGGCGCTATGCCCGCAGCATTGGCATTTGGGCTGTGAACCCTCCGTGCAGAATGTGTTCATTCCAAGTCCTTTCAGTATTCACACACTCAAAAGCCTGAAGAACCCCGATCAAGGGGCGGCAGGCGGCAGAAACTCTAGAGGCTTCCACTTTGAGATGTTCCGAGTGATGTGGTGCCGGCCAAGTCCTCGGATCGGGGCTATGGAGGACCTGGGGAGCTCAAAGTCTGGTTTCCGGTACATGAAAACTGACAAAAAGTCAAAAAAGGTTCCAGAATCTTCCTCAGGACACTGCGTATCAAAAGTCCCGAAAACAAAATGTGTCGTACTCATACGCACTCTACACACGGGATTCAGGGGTTCCGACTTTCAACTTTCCCTAATGAGATAGCTCACCTGCTCCTGAAAGAAATCGTCGGCCACCAGAAGGGCCATGGATTAAGGAATTTGATGGAGGCTGACAGCCTCCTATTGAATATATGGGTGGCCCAAACACCCTGGTATGCATCAACATACACAGTTTGCTCACTTGACCCAGCCCGCGTAAAGGGAGCGGGGCCCAGAAACTTTATACTGCAACGTTCGTTAATTGGAAACCTTTTGCCACCCAAAATGAACAAGGTCCAGACTTCATTCTCCAGCGTTTATGCGGAACTCTTCACCAAAACAAATTAGTGGAGCCCAGAAACTTCATTTTGCAAGGTTTCCTGACAAGACCTTCACCATCCCATAAGAAAGCGGATCTGATCCAAAGGGTGTGGACCAACTGAGTGATCCTGATCCATACCCTTTGGGTGAGGGTATGGATCGGGTGTGGGTATCGGTACTTGATACCCTTTGGATGAGGGTATGGATCGGGTGTGGGTTTCGGTACTTGATCCATGCCTTAAGTGTCTGGTCGTGGCCATTTTGTTGGAGGTGATGGTGAGAATGGCATCGCAACCTCCTCATCCAAGCAGCTTCGGCAGGATGTGTCCTTTCCAGGCGCAAAGCCAGTAGCTCCCCCAGCATTGCCAACGGTGAATTGAACAAAGGAGCGCTTGCTACGTCGGGCTCGTGCGGTAGCGACATGGCTACATGAACAGCAAGTGCTGCTAAACCCACGTAAAATCTAGCGGGGCCCAACACGAAATAACGAACCTCAAAGGCAATGTCTCAAGATTTCTAGGTGTTCATCTTTTCTGAAACTAACTGGCGTATAACGTCGCAAAAAAGACCTCGTTCCTGGCCGACAGAAAATGGTGGGTTCGGAACACGGTGGAGAGGAGCTGTGAGTTGACTCCCCAATTGAATACTTGCACTACTCTCCAAGTGCTTCGGAGCCAAACTTTCACCAAGCCTAAGCAGAATTCCAACTTCCTAGTCGTGACATGTTCTGACTGTCCAGACTCAACTTGGACGGGGCGAAGTCCAAAACCAACCTTCCCATTCGCTAGGAGAATCCAATAAGTTAACAACATTGGGTTCATGGTCGTCAAGGGGTACCAATGACGAACCCACTATGACGAATTCCCGTTCGCTCAGTCCAGTTCGCTCCTCGTTTGCTTTCACCTCCCATTTTGGGGGGGCCCAGTTGTGTAACGTTAGGCCTGTCAGGTGTGCAACGGCCCACAGGATGACTCGACCGTACGACCGGTCACTACGGTTGCTACAGTAGGGCCCGTGCGTAACGATTGGTTCATGTGAGCAACACCCGGACACTTTTGCGGCAGTCGGAGTGCGTTCATTCTTGCGGTGAAATCGCAAGAATCCAATGACCACATAGTATAGTTCATGGTGGATGACAAATCACCAATCATGAGCCAACGAAGCAAACGGCCGACACACGTCGATATTTCACCAAATGTTGACTCACTATATATAGGCCCCTAAATAGATAGAACAGTATAGATCTTCACTAACAATATTTTGACACCACGCCACGGTCTCTTTGGGGATCAGTCCTGTTGTGTCGGCTTTTCAGGCTCAATGGCGGTGTTCGATGCATCAAATTATGTATTAACAGACTATAATATAGAGATAACATATGTATATATATATATATACATCTAAAAATACATATACCTCACAATGTATTGCGCTCACTTCTGCAGCTTATTATATACTAAATACCATAATATATATATATACCTCACAATGTGCTGCGCTCACTTCCGCAGCTTCACGAGTTCAAGTCATCCGATGATATCTGCCACCAAATTTGCTCAGGACGCCAGTCGTCTTCGCTAGGCCAGTGGTAGTATCGCCCGCACACCCCTTGCAGGTGAGCGGACGACAGTCGGCTCCATAGCCACTACGCATGCTAGCATCCCTGGCTTTGGATTCATGACGAGCCACTCCCTGGCAACTTCCCCGCCCATGTCATCCCATTCAGAGGCCAGAAGCACTTGGCTATCCTGCATGACTGCACATATCAATCTGCTTTGCTGAGACAAGCTACATCTCCTAGAGACCGAAAAACATAGGCAGCAACTTCTGTAGGTCCATCTCTCTGCGGAACCTGCGAGATCAGTCTGTGCGAGTGCGTGTGTGTGTGTGTCTCCCCCTGTTCCAAAGGGTTCTCCTTCGCATGCGCAATTTCAAGAATGCAGGGGGCCACAGACCTGCCACTGCCGCTGTGGCCAACGAAGACCGGCAGTGGCAGGTGTAAAAACGTACCTGCGAAACTGTTGACAAGCTGTTCTCCTTTCGGTTTGCTTCTCATGGTGGTTCTCATGCTATTCCCCTAAACCTTTTCCTTGTTTGTCTGCTAGGAATTCAGAAAAGCCGCTAATGCATAGGCAGTCTGCTAGGTATTCAGTAAAGCCGCTAATGCATAGGCGGCCTGCTAGGTATTCAGTAAAGCGGCTAATGCATAGGCGGTCTGCTAGGTATTCAGTGAAGCGGCTAATGCGTAGGGACTGCAGACTTGCACCAAACAATTCTTCAAACACCTTGAAGTCTTCTGACCTTTCGCCTTTCGGTTCACTCATTCTTTTCCTTGGGAATCACTTAAAGGATGAACCATGTGACAAAGTGTGTTTCGCTCTGTCTTCCCACTGGGTACAGAGTGTGACCCCCGTCGCAGGGGCGCCGAGACCACCGTGAATCACATATTGGTTCAGTGTCTTGAGTTCGTGGATTATGGTTTGGTTTGTTTTGTTTCAACCATGAATCAACTCTGAACCATATGCCGCCGGGCTCACGCTTTAAATGCCACTGGGATCCACTGGGCTTACGGAGAATGAACCCCACCCCACCCCTCACCTCTTTCCTTCTTGCGCTTTCTTCGTTTTCTATGTGTTCTTTCAGGCTTGCTAGGTGGTTCTTGAGGCTCGTTCCCCTGCCCCTCGGGTTTCCAAGAGTGTAGGGGTCTGACCCCATAATTGGCCGTTCATTCGGCACTTTTGCTCGACAGATGTGCACGGCACTACACCTATCTTTCTCTCTTGCCCTCTTCTGTTTGCTCTTTCTGTCTTTCTTCTTTCTTCTAAGGCTTTTAGGTGGCTATTCAGGTCTTTCATTCACCTGCCGTTTACCTGCGCTGTGCTGCCGCGCTGCCGAGCCGCTGCGCGCTTACACGACCTCCACAGCATCCTCCCAGCGCCATGAAACTCGTCCTCTGTCTCCCAACCACTCAATTTACCAACGGCCGCGCAACCGACCGCCCTTCCTTCGAACCGGGGACATGTCAGTCTGACCGCTGTTACTCCGGTTCGATGGGGCAACAAAGAGCAACGGCCTAATTAAAACCTTTTTCCTTCCCCTTCCATACGCCAGGCTCTACACCCTACGTGCCCAGGCCTTTCACTGATTGATTTTCACACATCATCGCAGACCACCAACTTTTCCGGCCACAACTGCAGTCTACAACCCTTTTTCCTTCCACTTCCATACGCCCGGGTTTACACCCTACCGGATAACAGCGTGCAGGGGTGCCTGAATTTTAACTTTCCCTCACAGTCCGGCACCATCAGCCACACCTCAGGCATTTACACCAGCTTCCTTTCTCCCTCCTTTCTTTTTCCGCAACCTCACCCCAAACACATGGCGCCCTTCTTGCGCTTTATTCGTTTTCTAGGTGTTCTTTCAGGCTTGCTAGGTGGTTCTTGAGGCTCGTTTCCCTGCCCCTCGGGTTTCAAAGAGTTCTTTTTTTCGCACGCGCAAATTCAAGAGTGCAGGGGTCTGACCCCATAATTGGCCGTTCATTCGGCACTTTTGCTATAATTGGCCGTTCATTCGGCACTTTTGCTCGACAGATGTGCACGGCACTACACCTATCTTTCTCCCTTGCCCTCTTCTGTTTGCTCTTTCTGTCTTTCTTCTTTCTTCTAAGGCTTTTAGGTGGCTATTCAGGTCTTTCATTCACCTGCCGTTTACCTGCGCTGTGCTGCCGCGCTGCCGAGCCGCTGCGCGCTTACACGACCTCCACAGCATCCTCCCAGCGCCATGAAACTCGTCCTCTGTCTCCCAACCACTCAATTTACCAACGGCCGCGCAACCGACCGCCCTTCCTTCGAACCGGGGACATGTCAGTCTGACCGCTGTTACTCCGGTTCGATGGGGCAACAAAAAACAATGCTGATAATCAAATCCAACCAAACCAGCAGCCGTGCTACTGAATGGAGAAGTCATGCCTTTTAAGTCAAGTGCGCCGGAACAACGGCTGTCTGCGTGTGTCTCCCCCTGTTCCAAAGGGTTCTCTTTCGCATGCGCAATTTCAAGAATGCAGGGGGCCACAGACCTGCCACTGCCGCTGTGGCCAACGAAGACCGGCAGTGGCAGGTGTGAAAACGTACCTGCGAAACTGTTGACAAGCTGTTCTCCTTTCGGTTTGCTTCTCATGGTGGTGCTCATGCTATTCCCCTAAACCTTTTCCTTGTTTGTCTGCTAGGTATTCAGTAAAGCGGGCAATGCATAGGCGGTCTGCTAGGTCCTAGGTATTCAGTAAAGCGGCTAATGCATAGGGACTGCAGACTTGCACCAAACAATTCTTCAAACACCTTGAAGTCTTCTGACCTTTCGCCTTTCGGTTCACTCATTCTTTTCCTTGGGAATCACTTACTGGATGAACCATGTGACAAAGTGTGTGTGTGTGTGTGTGCTTGCTTCCGCGAGCCATTTCCATGCGTCCAATTCATTACCCAGGCGGCCCCTTTCTACGGCAACGATGGCACGCCTTCAAAACTGTGCCCCTCTCGATGATTCAACCTTCCCTTCGCTATTAGAAGGGAAACGAATCCTTTGAGACTGATTGTCCAGACTCATTCATGATCAGTTGTAGCTCAGAAGGTGTTGCAATAGAAACACAGCCATGTACTTTCCAGCGACACATCACTGGCTTGCGCAACACTGGCCGCCGCTATTTAGCCCTAAGAATGCTAATGTCATAGTGGTAGACAAACATGAGAGATAAACATCACTAAAGACTTGGAACTGAACAAGCAATGTTCATCAATATTCTGAAACATATCACATATATTGATGATTTCTTATATGACACCTAGGAATGATATGTCTTTTCATACACCGCTTTACATTTCAATATATACATAATATATATATATATATCAGTTTTGCTTTATGATTGATTTAATTGAAAATCTCCTTCAATCCTCAGATGTTCCAAAGCTCGAACACGGTCTTCACGGAATGTTCCAAAGCTCAGATGTCACCATTTTTCAGCTTTAGTATTATATAAGAATTATCTCCATCCATCCAGCATCTTCGGCAAACGAGGTCTTCGCCCCGATGTTGCTTTCCCATTGCAGACAGAGGTCTGGATCAACATTGGAAACCTGGTGAAACCGGTTTGATAACGTTGTAATAGAGATATTCCTTCCTAGGGTGATCAACCGATCAACCTCTGTAACAGACTTTGGATACACTTCCCTAGCAGGATGACCGACCTGCCTGACGACCATTCACCTCGCGAGTCCGATCCAAGTCTATGCATTGGGTCTATCCGAGTCTACCTGTAACAGTGGATGATGATGGTTAGTAGAGGCCTTGTCCAAAAGTAGTGATTTGCTTGTTTACTGACTGTTACAGGTAAGAACGGACAGACCCTATCTATGCAAGGCAAGGCTAGCGAGGTTAGTGTATCACGATCTCAGAAATCGAGACTCGACTGACCCCCACCTCACAAACACCTTCGCCCAAGCAATGTAAGCAATGTGTTCTAATTACATGGAAAGAAACCAAAAAAGAAAGCAGAGGCCGTTCCTCTGGATTTCCCACATTTCGCTTCTGTGCGTCTCTTCCAAAAGTTGCTTCATCTTCTTCTGCATGGCACGAGGCACCGCCTCAGCGTCTCTCTCGCGCCGTGGGGCCGCGACCACGCACGAAGCAGTGGCGGAGCGGCGGAGCAGATCAGGGGGTGGGCGATATAGCAGGGTATATAACGCTATATATGGGTATATATATACACACACGGATAAGATATATATATATATATTATACAATATATAGTTGAGATTGGATCTTTCCTCTGACATGTCACTCCCAAGGCCACCATCTCAAATTGTGCATGTCGAAAGAGGATGTCCTAATCACCCCAAATCAGGTCAAACATGGCCGAATCATTCCACGCATGATTTGGCCGGAAGACCACGGTGTCGCACTCGAGGACGGTTAAATGAAGGTCCTTTTTCCGGTGCCATAGTAGTACCATGTACCTTCCTCCAAATTATCGTACCATCTATACAAACCAGCACCTTCCAACAGGTCTCCGAAATGGAGGGTTGTTAGGCCCTAAGAGGTTTCAATTGGTGACCTGTGGCAGGTGCTGGTATAGAAGATATTCTTCCAAAACCCTCCCCAACGTGGACTGCGACGGTCTTCGCCCAACGTAGACTGTGAGTTTCATCCGAGACCAGGGAACTTTCGTCAAGTTGCGGTCGGAAGGGTGGGGATCCACCCCTTCAGTCACTCCATTCTGCTTGTGCTTCGACCCTCCCAGGGTTCTCTTCGTTCTCTTCGTTCACCGGAACTCTGCGGTCGCAGCCCCCCCGGTGTTCGACCCGCATCACTTCGACACACCGACGGGTCGTCTCGTCGAAACTCCGCGTCGGCGCGTCGGAACCGCCGAGGTGCCATGGCTGCCATGCAGGGCTTCTCGACCTCGAGAGCTTCGAGTCAAGACGTCGAGACGTCGCGGTGCGAGACGATGTCTCGTTGGGTCGTTGGGGGCGGACTTCGATGGTAGAATTAGATCAAGATAACCACAATAGAACCGTAGTTGAGCTGCACAAAAGCAAATCTTTGCACATCTTCCTTGATGTTTTCACCGGGGAACATGGCATGTTGGTTCCATCTCGATCCCGCAAAAACGCGGTATACCATCATCAATGGCACTGGAACCGTGGCTGCCCCAAGCGCCCGGTTGTTCTGTGAGCCAATGTCGCGCGCGCCGATTCGGCGCCTGGCGAAGGCGCCTGGCGAAGGCGTCAGGCGACTCGTCGCGACGAACGGAAGAAAGGCCGTGCGGTCAAAAGGAGGCGGTTCCTGCAGCTCAAGGTGGTTCCTGCCCAAACAGGTGTTGCTACAGGTGAAACGTTACTTAATTACAGGTGAAACGATTCCCTTTTGGAAGCTTCGGTCGCTACTAGTAGCTTCTTGTTCCTAGCTGTTTCGAAATGTTCGCAGGGAACAGAAGTTCGCCAGGGCAAACAGGATGGACATGGGTTGATGACACTTTGTGTGTGTCACTTCAATCAGCTGGCTTCCAGCACCAGTTCGCCAGTCACATATATTCCGTTCGCACTGATGTATGGTTACCATGTGAACCGGGCTTACATGTGAGATCCCCAAGCTGGGAATCTCGGATCTGAATGCTCTGGCTTCGATCATTTTCTGGAAGGATCTGCTAGACCAACTGGACCAACTGCCTGGTTCTTCAAAGTGACCGAACTTGATCCACTGGTTGGTTGGGTCATAAACAGGCCTGGTTGGTTCGGTCACAAACAGGGACTCCAAAAGGTCCCGAACTGAAGAAGCTGGTGGATGATTTGTCAAAAGGGATCGTTTCATGCTCTTCGATCATTTTCGGAAGGGATCTGCTACCCAACTGGATGATGGCTGTGGGACATCGCTATGATGGCTGTGGCTTCACTAGGCACCAGGAAGGGTCAACCGGTTGACCTACGCCGGTCGTTTTCACTCGTTCGTGCTGGACGACCGGACTGGGCGCGAGGTTCTGTGCAGCTCATGGCGAGGTCGACCCACGCGAGGTTCTGTGCACTACAGGCGAATGAGATGCGAAGGTGCGCCCACATGACAAGGCTCTGCCTACTGCCTGAGTCTCTACAGAGCTCCAACTGCCTTCGTTTCGCAAACCTTTGGAGTAGCTTTGGGACCCAGTGACTCCTGAGAGTCCTCTTCCCGACCTACGGAAGCTTTCGCGGTCGGTGGCCTCACTGCCATGAGCATCTTCTCTGGGGGCCAACCGCTGAAGACGCAGACCGGCCGGGCCTCAGGTGGAGCGGTGTCACATCGCTCCACTCGGAGTTGCCAGGTGTATAATGCAGACTCTTGAGGTGTATATAAACCCCCCGTATCAAGAGGACTTCCGATTCAAATGGAAAGGTTTATGGTCCTCAAGAGTCTACTATAGCACAAGTCTCCATTGATTCCAAAGATGGGTCCGGTCGGTATAAGCCTCTATATATGCCTCGATAGACCACAAAATACTGGTTCCACACATGTTTGCCGCTGGAAGTTCATCTTTCTCCAAACATCGCATGTTGGGCCAACCAGGCCAACCAGCTGTGTTTCCCATCTTATCTTGCCGTGACGCAGAAGCAACGGCACCCTTAGGACACACCCGACGTAGCTCCGAACGAATGCCGGTTCGAAGGGGGAACGAACATGGCGATAATCCCAGCTCCGAAATCGATCCCTGCAAACCACCAGCTAGAAAAGAGCTGCCTTTTCGATCTGCACTTTGGCCAGAGCTGCCAGGTTGATCGTTCTTTGTCTAGTGAACCTGATGTAAATGGCCAGGTGCCGGGTGGGGTGGGCTAAAAAATGAACTGTACAAATGAGGACTTTTTACACAGCAACATGGTGTATTGGAACACATGCAACCCTACAGTCCCAAGGGGCCTAATCTGTTTACACCTCTACCAGGATGCTTTAGGGCATTGTTTGTTTGGAGGATGACTATGACCAGCAGCGTTCGCTTTGTTCAGTTGTTTGGCACATGAGCCCAGAAGTCCCAGGTAGCTCCAGCGACGGTCACGGTGAGACCTACGACGTTGACCCATTTCAGCTCCCTCCAAGGAAGAACGACACGCAACAGGCTGAAGTTCCAAATTGAGATGTCTTTCCCCAGTCTGCCAGGTCCAAGTTGCAAAAGCCATCCAATACATTTTGATGCATGTGCTCACTAGTCTGACTCAATGGCTACAGGAGCAGCTCGCTCCCATGGTAGCACTCGAGCTATACAGAATTATCAGCATTCAGCACTTGAAGCCCACGCACCTTGGAGAGAGGCGGACAACACTCCGCGGAAGACGCTTAAATTCCGAACTGATCTGATGCAGCTTCTGGCAGGATTGCTACAAATGTGCAAGCAAGCACTTACCTTCACTGAAATAGCAAAGGAAACAACACAAGAAACAAACCCAAACACTCCATGTATATCCATGTATGGTATAAATGCCTGCATTGACCCTGAAACCACCCCAATGTAAATATGCCACACATGGAGTGTCTTGGACATGTAAAAAGAGTCGTCCATTCTCTTCAATTGTTGCACCAACCCGAAATCCCACGGCTGTTTTCTCACTGTTCTTCCTGGTGAAAATAAACGCATGTCTTTGTGCCATGCTTCTTTGCCCCTTTGAACAAAAGAGCCGAAAAACAAAAACAAAAAAACACATCGAGTGTTGTGCGGGATTCATCCCTTTAAACAGACCAGCAAGATTGCTGCTGCAACCTCTAGGTTGTGGAGGATGTTTGTACCAAGGAAGTTTGTGGAGGATTTTTGCGCAAAGTTTTGTGATTTCTTACTCCAACCCAGCCCTTTAAAAAGAACATTGCAAATTCAACTGCTGTTTGGTCAAAGCCCACTTTCTTCTTTGGCATTGTACCTACTCGACGTGATACATCCGCTGTCCTACTCGACGTAGACCTCGGCCCTTGGGGCTTGACATGGCTTGACAATCCCTGCGCTGCATTCAGACCAAACGGGCTGCGATCGAAGCCCTATTGGCTTTGACTCCTCCGCGTACTGCTCCCTCACACGTGCCGAAGAGAAGCGTGAGAAAGCTCCTCCTGTGTGGAGTTCAACGATTCTAAACTCCCATCTCAAGGAGATGCAGCCAAGCAGAGCCTGCCAAACATATGTCAAAACACCCTTTCATGTCCACTACATGCCTGAACCTTCCAACTATCAAACAGTTCTGGTCGTTTGGGTTTTATGGATTTTTATGGTCGTTTTGGTCGGTTTGTTTGTTTTGCGTGATTTTGTGGATTTGGGTGGTCATTCTGCTAGTCCGCTTTTTGAGTGCGTTCTGTGCGGCATTTTGCCGTATGCGCTGATGTGCGCTGCCCGTTTGCGCGAAAAACCGGGTCAATGACGAAAACTAGAGCTGTTTGGTCGTTGGATGCAGGTGGATGCCAAGCTACCAAATGCTTGTTTTCATTCATTGTTTCCGGATGGCGGTGAACATATTGGACTCCAATATCAAAAGCGGTAGACCGACGGACCGACGAGACCTTCACACCTTCAGGGCGGGCGGCCGAGTCCGTCGTCAGGACTTGGGGATCCATTCAAACCGTTCGGTACATCAAAAGGGTTCAGTGGATGATGAGATTGGAGGTCGACATCTCAAAATTCATCATATCTTCTACCGACTGGTACTATACCACACCCATCCACATAGTTTTGATGGAGCAAAGTATAGTAGCTTCTTCCTCCGGCACTTTGCTCGCTCCCGCGCAGAGTTGTGGCCAACCCCTGACGGGGTTGGAGAATCAGCGGATATTTCGCTGCTGGCCACAGAGGTGCAATTTTTTCACATGGAACGCCTGTTCTTCCATGGATCCAGTAAACTCCGTGCGTGATGGGAAATCATAGGACCAGGACGTTTTGGATCTGAAGAACAGCAAACACTTTTGAAACAGGTTGAAGAAAGGTGGGACAGCGGGACAAGTCCGCCGGCCCTTGGGCGCGGCGTGTTTTAGGTGATTGGTTTGTATGCTATCCTAGTAGTAGTTTTGTTTTAAGTCTAATTGTACCCACGGCGCGGATTTTTGACAAGTCTAACTTTCCCCCGCCTCCCCCCCCCCTCAGCCAAAAGGGCCGGCGGAACAATCCGCAGGGGTAAATATGAACTGTTGCGAATCGGAAGTTGCATTTTATCACACTTGCATTCTATGTCATCCAAGTGTTGCGATGTCCAGCGTGTGTCATGGGATATCACTCAGCTACCAAGGTGGGGATCCAAATCTGTACCTTTGAAACACTCCCAGTGGATCCCAGATACTGCTACATAAGGAACCAGGGTTTCGAGGTCTTTTAGTCGTTGAAACCATCACTGGTTACTTACTATTAGTAACTGGATCCAGTGAGCACTGCTTTCAAAAGCCATGGCCAGGCCTTCTGCTGTGCCAGACCTGTCGTCGTCCTTATCTTCAGTTGATTTGGAGCTTCCGGCGAAGTGTTTAGGCTCTTTTCAGCTCCACGTGGCACGTGGCCACGTGGCTCCAGTTTGGGTAGTATCCTATGGTATCCTGTACCGTGTCTGTTCATCTACCTTGCACCCCCAAACACGACCCATGGGACTGCCCAATTGGCCGATCAGTTGGGGTGAAGGAGGGTCAATGTAGGCATATCATATACATACAGTACAGTGTAATATACATATATATATATATTTATAATATATGCAATTTCTGTTCACGAACACCGTAGGAACTCGTCCCGGTTCTCTCCGGGCTCAAGGACCCCTTTTTCCCCCCACTCCAGTGTAGGAAAACGGAGGCCGCTGCCATGCACTTGCATGGTAGCGGAGCCTCACATCTAGCTCCGTTAGATAGGTGTGAGGTTTCCAAGCCAAAAGAGCAACGAAGCCTTAGATCCAGGGCATCCGAATCGGATTTCCTTTAGGGTGAGTTTTGTAGGGGTAGCCCCTGAGCCATGACCGTGACCAAAGGCAAGGACAACATCCCATCCTGGGACGGCAATCCAGCATCCTGGACCGAGTACAGGAAGGCCGCCTACCTGTACGAGGAAACGGTGAAATGGGAGAACCGCTATCTCTGCGGACCCCGTCTGGCAGCTGAACTCTCAGGGGCCGCGAAAGCGGCAATCAGCAACAAGAAGCGAGGCTGGCTGTCTCGAGAAGATGGAGTTGAAAAGCTCATGAAATGCTTGAAGGAAGCGATGTCAGAGCCAGCATTGCCAGAGATTGCCAACCAGCTCAGGGCCTACTTCAAGGTCCTCAGACGTCGTCGAGGAGAGTCCATGGCAGCTTTCTGTGTGCGGCATCGTGAAGAATACGCTCGCACCTGCAAAGCCTTGACAAGAGTCATGAAGGAACAACGCCAACTTGGCCAACAAGGACCACAAGCCTGGCACTCTGGACGACGGAACTCCCAAGGGTCAATGGAGCCCATTCCAGAGCGTGCGCCTGCTCGGTCATCACGAACCGGGGGGTCCAGTGATCGAGCAGCAAACACGGCCTCCGAATCAGACGGACTCACTACCACAGAGACCGTCGAGAACCCAGCCGAAGAGGACGACCCCACTTGGGAGGAAGACGAAACTTGGTGGTGGTGGTACGCCAACTGGTGGCAGACGGAGGCGTGGAACGCCGCCTATAGTTGGGAGCCACCACGAAACGAAGAGGACAGCACAGCAGCCACGGCCGAGGAAGAAGATGACGAAGAAGACTTCATCGAGATATTGCCAGATGTGATCAAAGGATGGCTGCTGCTAGAGAAATCCAACATCGACCACATGGAAAGAAGCCTGATCCAAAGTGAAGTTAACAACTTCTCCCTCCAGTCAGTCGAGAACGCACTGAGGAGCCACTTCACGGATGACCAGATCCGGAAGAGAGATGGGGGCGAAACTCGGCATGATCTCTTTGAGGCCGAAGATGATGGTCTCGAAGATGAGCCGCCTGGGGAAGCCGACAACTTCGTACTGGAAGACCTGCCCGAAGAGACACAAGCCTTCTACCAGCAAGCCCGAGCCGATGAAGAGGCCGCATGGATGCAGATCCAGCAGGGACGTCAGACTCTGCGAGAGGCCCGGGCCAAACAACATGATGTGCGGATGGGGCGCAAGTTCTTCGATAGTCGGAGGAAACCCAACTTCCGCATGGGAGAAAGGCATGGCCTCGGCAAGGGCAACGGCAAGAACAAAGGAGGAGGGCCCTGCGCTCGCTGCGGAAAGGCTCACGACACTCGCTCCTGTCCACAGAAGTCAGACACACGAGAGACCGAGTCCAAGTCCTACGAAGCAGAAGAACACTCCGAGTTCGTGTACGGCCAGCTTTGGTGCGACCCCGGGGGGGCAAGCTCAGACTGGGTCCCTCCCAGTACTGAAGAAGCTGTCAAAGAAGGCTATGGAGTGTTGGACGGAGGAGCCACCAAGACCATGGCATCAATCCATGCCCTCGAGTGCTTGGAAGAAAAAGTCATGCACAAGCAGCCCAACAGCGCCATCGTGCGCGTGGACACCTCGGACAGGCCATTGTTCGGGTTTGGCAACAGCGAGCACAATCGCTGCGTCTCAACATGCTACATCAAGATTCCCACAAAAGACCAGAACATGAGCCTGAAAGTTCACGCCCTGGACAAGGGCAAAGCTCCAGTGCTGGTCTCAGTTGACACGCTCCGACGAATGGGGGCCATCATAGATTTCCAGCACAATGAGGCAATTTTTACAAAGGTCAACCCGACCAAGCTTGTCCCGCTGCGCCAGTCAGCAGCAGGACATCAGCTGATCCCCTTGACTACTGATTTCATGGAGGAAGGTAAAACCCTTCCTGTGACGGCAGAGAGTCTGTCACAGCTTTTCCACAAAGAATAGGAAACCAGACTCAGCCCAGGCATGCCTGACCCTGGGTGTGAGGGAAAGAAGGAGCCAGGCGCTGAAGTGTCAAGGGGAAGGGATTCAAACCAGAACGGTGAACCCCCGGGAGACCCTACCATTGTTGATTCCCAACACCAGGACAATGACCATCCTCCAAACACCCCGGACCGGGTCGGGAACTCGTTAGGCGTCGATCGTGCGTCGCGCGGATCGCTCGCGTCGGGACCGGAGGGGCCGTTCGAAACGACGATCGATGTCGGAGCGCATGAACATGAGCCACATGTCGCCCATCCGCGAGTGTCAGACCTCGAGTTTTTCGCAAGTCCCAGTGCCACAGCTCAATCATCCCACGATGGCCACGGCGATGGGACAAGTCACAAAATGGGAGGGCGGCATGATGAAGCCTCACTACCACATGACCAAAGGAGAATGTCTGGCCGAGCTCGAGACATTCAATTGTGTGGTCACCAACCCGAAAGACTACACACTCCAAGAGGTCCGTGTGCTGGTGCGGGAGAACCGTGTTCGTGCAGGGCTAGTCAAAGACAAGAGCTCAGAGGAGGAGGACATGATCAAGACGGTGAACAATGCCAATCTCACCGACCTCAAAGCCATGTGCATCGCCCGTGGCATGAAGGTTCCAGAGAAGGCTCGGGTGGGGGAACTACGCCTGTGCCTGAAACAATGGCTGGTCCAGAGCGGCACCGGGCAGACGGTGTACAAGTTGGGAGGTCGAGTCAATGGCATGACCTTCCAGGAGATCGCCTTGTCAGATCCAGCCTACCTCCTGTGGGCCAAGAAGGAGACCACCGAGAAGGGAGCGAACTCTCATTGGCAGCTACGACAGCTAGTCCACTGGGCCGAGAGAATGGATCGGGACGAGAGTGCCACCACGATCACCCAGGTGCAGCGCCCCGACCTCGACGAGTTCGCTTCTCCGACGAAGAAGCCTCAGGGAGGCTACCAGAACACGGCAACGTCACCGCCGGGTTCAACAAACAAGCACCCCGAGGTGAAACAAGAGCCCGAGACCACACAGGCCGCGAGCTCCGGAGAAGTCACCACGATGATCCAGACCATGAAGGAGCTGGCATCAGTGGTGGGGGTGCTCCAGCAGAACGTGGCCGAACTACAGGAGAAGGACAAACCTCGCAAAGCTCGCAGCACCACGAGCTCAGCGGGCTTCGAGAAGGTGGAGAAGATGGGGGAAGATCTGTAGAGACTACGTCTCACCTCCCTGGACGCAAGGATGAGTACTTGCGACAACAGGGAGATAGGATCATCCCAGAGGCATGGACAGCTCTCACGAAACGGGACCACGAACTTTTCCTTTTAGAGCTGGCCTGCTCTGAACACTCGGTACTGTCGCAGGAAGCCGAAAAACAAGGACTCACCGCAGAGCGACTTTCGTGGTGGAACGGCTGCGATCTCACGACGGGGGAAGGGGTTCGGAAAGCCGTGAAAACGATCGAAGAAAAACGCCCAAAATTTTTGTGGATCGCCACCGAATGTGGACCCTTCAGCCCGATGCAGAATCTTAACCAACGTACTCCCCAACAAAGAGAAGAACTGAAACGCAAACAGGATGAGGCCAGGAAACAACACGCGGGTGCACTCGTCGCCGCTGAAGCCGCCGTTCGTCTCGGTTGTGTTGTGGTTTGGGAGTGGAGTCGTCGGTGCCGGGCGTGGAAATGGGAACCAATCGAAAGGTGGAGACACAAACATAATACGCAAACGGCGATCGTTTCTGGGTGTCAGGTGAACCTCAAAGACTCGAAGACGGGTATAGGAAACTCGGCAAAGAATGGCGTATGGAGGTGACCCACAGGGAATTGGGGGAGAAACTGCATTGTGTTTGCAAGTGCCAACCTCATGAACTCCCACATGCCACCTGTGAAGGAAGCTTGACCCGTGCTTCGGCGTACTACACGCCGGAATTCGCTCGTCGTGCGGTGGTTCACATGTCACGATTGGTGGATGCTCATGAGGTCTGTAGGTTGGTTCAGGACAACTCCCAGGTCCAGGACAACCCTCGGTGTGAACAGGGGTGTGAATGCAAACAGGTCCAAAAGTGGAACAAGGAATTGTCATGTTTTGATTGCATGTGTGATCAACATGGTAACATATTTGCGGCGGAACAGGAAGGAGGCATGGAGGTCATGACGGACGAACACCGGATCGCCCAGCTCGACCCCCAAGAAAGGGATAAAATCCTTCGACAGCTCTCACTGGTTCATAGCTCAACCGGACACGGCAGTTATCACTTGTTGGTTCAAGCGCTCAAAAGGCAGCAAGCCAGACCACAAGTCCTGGCCCTGGCACGGACTTTCAGATGCAGCGCCTGTGAAGAGCGTAAACGACCTGATCCCAGGTCGAGAGCCAACTTGAAAGTGTTCACTGACCGTTGGAAGAGCATCCAGGTGGACGCAGCCTTTTGGAGGAACCCCCGAGACAACAAGCAATCACAATTTGTAGTGTTGTTGGATGAAGCCAGCCGCTTCATGGTGACCGCCTTGATTCCGGGACACAAACGTGGCATTTCCCCCCAAGAGTACATTGAGATCTTTGAACAAAAATGGAAGCCCTATTTTGGGGTGCCAGATGTGGTGAGGAGTGATCCTGAAGGTGCCTGGCGTTCACAGGTCATCCAGGACTACTTCACCGGTCAGGGCACCATGTTGGACATCATTCCTGCCGAAGCTCATTGGAACCTGTCAAATGTTGAACGTAGCATTCAATGGGTGAAAGAGCTCCTCTCAAAACTAGTTCACGATACTGACATGGATGTCTCCAATCTGTTGTCACATGCCACCTACATTTGGAACCAACATGAGAATGTACGAGGATACAGCCCATTCCAACATGCTTTGGGACGACACCCTGACTCGGAAGGGAGGTTCTTCGAAAACAGGCTTCATGATGTCCCCATGGAGATGATCCAGCACCCCGACGGTGAGATGGAACAAGCAGCACACCTGAGAACACTGGCAGCCAAACAGTTTTTGGATTGGCAGCTGAAAGACAAATTAGGCCGTGCTCGCAATTCACGACACCACTCATTCAAAGATTTTTGTCCAGGAGACCTGGTTTTCTACTGGCGCACCCAAATTCTGGGAAACGAAAAACAATCCTGGAATCGTGGCCGATATGTTGGCCCAGCACGAGTGCTCGCTCTGGAAACCAGGAACGATGAGGATGGGCGCTTGAGCCCTTCCAGTGTGGCCTGGTTGGTGAAGGGCAATCGGATCGTCAAGGTGGCCATCGAGCAGATTCGACATGCATCAGCACGTGAACAAAACCTCCATGAACTCGCTAGACCACCACAACTCCCATGGACCTTCACCGAACTCCTGGGTGACGTGAAAAGAGGTGTGTATCATGATCATGTTGAAGATGGACCCAAACCATACAAACGGGCGGCCATTGAACCAGGAGAGGGAGACCATCCTACCGTCGTTATGACTACAAACAACCTCCGGCTAGACAGGATTTCCGAGGACGAGTCCAGGGGAACTGGCCTGAAGTCCTAGATACTCAAGACTATTCTCCCAGTCTACCTCCGGAACCACGGGAACCAAGTCCTCGGTCACGAAGTCGGAGTCCAAGAGGGTCCATGCCACAGTCCAACAGCTGGCAAGAGGAGGTGCACAGTTCGTTCTGGGCACACACGGAAAGCAGTTTTTGGCAGCACTCACGATCTTGTGTGGAGATCGACATCGAGCTCCCACGACATGATAGAGGTTGGAAAAAGCTGTTCAAAAATAGTCAGTCCTTTTTCATCAGTGCCTTGAAGCGAAAGAGTATCGAGGTTTCCGAACGTCGGTTGAGTCAAGAAGAACATGAACAATTTCAGGGAGCCAAAAAAGTGGAAGTGGACAAGTTCATCGCCTCCGAGGCTCTCCAGGCACTTCCACCCCATCTACGACCCAATAAGGAACAAGCATTGAGAATGAGGTGGATTTTGGTTTGGAAGAAGAAGGAGGACGGGTCAGTGAAACCAAAAGCCAGGGCAGTAGTCCTGGGTTACCAGGACCCCGACTATGCCAATAGGCCGACCTTTGCACCTACGATGACACGGCAAACTCGCCAAGTGCTGCTACAATGGGCAGCCAACCACCGAGCAGAGGTAAAGAAAGGTGATGTAGCTGCGGCATTCCTTCAGGGTAGGGAATTTGCCAGGGACCTTTACCTGATCCCCACACCTGAAATCTGCACAGCTATGAACATCGCTCCAGAGAGTGTGGTGAAAATGAGGAAGGCATGCTATGGATTGGTGGAGGCACCAATAGAATGGTTTGAGACCATGAACACCTTCCTACGGTCACAGGGCCTGGAACAGTTGAAATCAGACCCTTGCTGTTGGCGACTCCGAGACCCCACCACCGGCCAGACGGTGGGATTGGTTTCGGGACACGTTGACGACTTTCTTTTCAGTGGCCTCCCGCAGAACCAGCAATGGGAGGCAGCAGAAAGATCCATACGTGAACGCTTCAACTGGGGAGAATGGGAAGTGAACGACTTCGTCCAATGCGGAGTCAGAGTTCGCGCTCAAAAAGACCACAGTTTTTGGCTAGATCAAGAAAAATATGTACAGGACATCCAGGAGATAAACATCCCCAAGAACAGACGCGAGACTCCAAAGGAGTCGACGACAGATGCCGAGAAAACAGAACTGAGGGGGCTCCTGGGAGCTCTGGCGTGGCACACAAGTCAAGTTGGTTTCCGTTTTTCTTCGTACACCAGCCTTTACCTGTCAGAAGTGAACTCTAGCACGGTGGAAACTTTGGTTGAAGTGAACATGTTGTTGCGGAAAATTCGAAACGTGTCTCATGAACCCATGAAAATCTTTCCTTTTGAAGAACATGAGAACCCTCAACTTTACTGTTGGACCGACGCCAGCAACCAAAACAGACATGACGGGAGCAGCACGAAAGGTATCCTGGTCGGGATGTCAGGGGGCAAACTCGAATCGGGCGAAATCGACCGTGTGTCCCCGTGGTTTTGGCAGAGCGGCAAGATCGATCGTGTGTGTCGGTCACCCGGATCGTCGGAAGCGCGCGCTTTCATCGACGGTGAGGATATCCTTCACATGTTGAGATTTCAGTGGGGTGAAATCATAGGACATGAGGTGGACATCCATGACATTGACAACCATGTGAGTCGGGTTGGAGGGGTGTTGATCACGGACAGTAGAAATGTCTACGACAGGGTTGAAAAACCTTACATCACCCCCAAGGGCGCTCAAAGGCGCGTGGACCTCGAACTTTTGACCATCAAAGAAGCCCAAGCGAGGACAAAGCTGCGCATCAGATGGGTTAGTTCACAGGCCATGTTGGCCAATTCTCTTACCAAAAAGGGGGAGGACGTTCAGTTGGGACGTTTTGTTCAAACGGGCCAAGTTTGGAGGATCGTGGACGACCAAATATGTTTTCGGGACGTAAGCGGATTGCTATGGGCAAATCCGTTCTGGAATGAATCCCGGAACCAAGACGCGGAAGCCAGCCACGGCTTCTGATTTTCTTTACACCGAGGTTGTACAGACCCGGGCATGCAATTTCTGTTCACGAACACCGTAGGAACTCGTCCCGGTTCTCTCCGGGCTCAAGGACCCCCCACTCCAGTGTAGGAAAACGGAGGCCGCTGCCGTGCACTTGCAATATATATATATATATATCAATATCTATCTATATAATTCTATATCTATCTATCTATATATATATATATATTCATACATTGGAGTGTTTGACATGTCCACTGGCAATCCCAGGTTCCATGTGAGTCACTTTTTGGCTACAAGTTCATGGTGATCACCGCTTCAGTCTGAGCTTCCAGCTCAGGCTTTCCCGTTTCAGGCTTCAGAAGCTCTGCAGCCCTGGTGGCAGCTTTCTCACGGATCTCCTGGAATTCGCCCGAACGGGACTTCGTATCGAACTCATCCTGAGAAGGACTCTTTGGGTAGTACTATATATAACATCCCAATACCAGGGCCCAGTGGATGATGGTTCGGTTGCAGAAAAAACACATCATGATGGTTACATGATCATTACTCTTTTGCCGACCTTCTCATGATACTTACGTCTTCCACCGATCTTCTCTTGAGGATTCTTGAGGACGTGGCCCACGGTGGACGTTTCCGCTGCTTTAGACCAAACACACGATCTGTCCGGGACCGGCGAAACGGCCAGGGATGGTGAATTACGGGGGTCGTAGGCATGGATTGCATGGATTGTCGGGGAGCTGTTTCAAGATGTTTCAAGAGGACCTGCCTTTCGGATCATGATCATGCGAGGTACGACTCTCTATATCAAGACTGTCACTGCGAGGTTCCAGAATTATCGGTACACTCTGACTCACTGACGTGAAAGAGGAAAATGGGACCATAGAAGGGCATGTTCCTTTACAAACAAATGGTTTTCCACTTCCAGGTTAGTAAATTGGCGTGTATCTCCGCAAGGTTCCTATAGAAAATACTTGTATATTTAAAGATAAATTGGCTCATGGGAGTCTTCGTTTCATTTCACGTATCAAACAAATCATGGATCCTACAGTAGAACATATAATATCCCCCTGACGATGTGCATCGAACCTGCAAATCGGCCACTGCACAAAGAAAAAGCACCTGCCAACTATCTATCTATTTCTCTATCTATCTATCTATCGATCGATCTATCTATCTATCCATCGGTCCATCTGTGCATCCATCAATCTATCTATTTCTGTATCTATCTGTCTATCTATATATCTATCCTTCGATCTTTCTTAGGTAGGTCGAAGCACGTGATGACCAACGGAACGGTCTGGGAGGTAGCAGAGTCTAACCACCGAGGACCGACCAAGGGTCGGCTCGCCTGATCTTTGCTCTGCTGATCTCGTCTCGCGAGCTCCATGGCTCGTTGGGTTCGGTCCTGGGTTCGGACACCGAGACGGGTGACCGAGAGGTCGCAGCGAAGCGAAAAGGACAGAGTTGAAATTATATTTAAAACAACCACCGTCTTATACCCACGCTTGACCTCCTCCTCCTCCTCCTCCTACTCCTGCTCCTACCCCTCCTCCTCCTCCTCCTGTTGCTGCTGCTGCTGGGACTTTGCTTGTTGAACGACGGTCGCCCCACAAAACAACGCTCAGCGCCT
Source organism: Durusdinium trenchii (assembly GCA_963970005.1). Classification (NCBI taxonomy): domain Eukaryota; class Dinophyceae; order Suessiales; family Symbiodiniaceae; genus Durusdinium; species Durusdinium trenchii. The sequence goes on from CAXAMN010025517.1 coordinate 424,178, forward strand.
GCACGACCGCCCAGAACACGAATGGAAAACATATCCGTAAAGCCAGGAGACCCACTCGTCTTGGTAGGACTTCAGCTGTAAAATGTCCATGGCAACGGAGTTGTTCATCTCTGGCTTGCAACATGCGCACAGGCCTCCTGGCATGTTGGGAAGCCGACAAGAACATGAGAGGGACTTTGGACCGGCCCGTGGGAGATGACAGCTCAGGCGCATACACCATATACTCATGATTTTGCTGCGCATGGCCATTGTCATTCTGTACCCAAACATTCCGTGCATATGGCATATTAATGCATGTTATCCTACATTGAGGTGGTTTCAGGGGGTCAATATAAGGCTCCATTCTGATGCTTACCATACATGGAGTGTTCGCAAAAAGAGAAAGGCAAAAATGATGGGTGATGGACTGGACAAGTCTTGGACTCGAGCAAGCCCATCTTAGAACCGAGGCACCGCAATTAAGTTTAGCACTCCCCACCAAGCTCACACCAGAAACAACAAATCGGTTCCACTACACTCTCTGGAAGCTCTTTCACTGAAGAGGGGAACAACAAATCACATCAAATCACCAGAACGAACATGCTGCCTTCGGTTCTGCCGCCTTCGGATGTGAATGGATATACTGTATCCAATGTGACTCCGCAAAGATCCGCAAATCCGCGCCGATCTCTGCGAGGTGTCACGGGACCAGGGGGTCTGAGCTAAGATGGAAAGAAAAACATAATAACACGAAGTAAAATATAAAATATGAAAAAAACAAAGTAAATTGTAAGATAGGCTATCTTTTCTCCGCCCATCTGCTGCAACCGTCTTGCCATATTTGTGCGGAAAAAAGTTCACACCCGCGAACTGGTTTTGTCAGTTCAGGTGCACTGAATGGGTGCAAAACGAGACTGAACAACGGGCCGAACAACTCAGAATGTGGGTGTTTTTTGTCTAGTCTATTGCTACATCTTTCAGGTCATGTTCCTTTGCCAGGCTCTCTCCAGCAGCGCAACGTGACTCCTGCAAAGAGATCCACGGACTATTTTGGGAGGGAACTGCAGACCCCAAGACCTGGATAAGATTGCGAAAGATTGGTGCCCACTTCCCAGCAACTGCAAGGGAAACCAATCCGTGCCAGTTGCAAGAAGCGGCTAGCTTCTGTACATGCGAGAAGACCGAGGACCAAAAAGGTACCAGCTCTGGTCTCTTCGAAAGCATTGGATAGGAGGCTTTTTTGGTTGAGTTGGGTGTTGAAGTTGTTGGTAGACCATCAAGGAGGTCACGTGGGTTCTATGGGCACAGATTCTGTGGCTACTTGCTCGACCCGGATCTCCCCACCTACAGTACAATAGGTGTTGTGGGGACAAACTCCCCTGTCCGAAGAAGTTGGGATTCCCCATGGTGCCCATAGGCGCCCCATACTCTGCTGTCAACTTCTCCAGCCTCCCATGCTGAAACCGCTCCTACTAGAATGTTCGGAAGTTGCTGAACTTGCCTCTGTCAGTGGCTTCGGTCGGGTTCCACCGTTGCCGGCGCCAAGCAGCTGATATTCAATGGAAATGGCCACGGCAAAAAATGAAAAGTGCACCAATGTGCAACCCAGATCAACCCAGTATAATACCATGTCAGTATATAGTATGACACATCGTGACAATAGTCACTAGATGTCTTGCCACGATCAACCAACAAAAATCAGCTTACCGTAAACCGTACTGGGCGTTTCCCAGCTTCCCAGCTGGCCGAACCGGGCTTGGCTTTTCAGCGACGAAGCGCACCTCCCGTGAAGATGGAAAGAATCATCCGGTCCATCGCCGGGCATAGGCCGCCCGAGTCACTTGAAGAAGCTGAATTCGAAGAAAAGGAGTTTGTCAATGCAATGTCTTGTCTCTCCAGACATCTACTTGGAACTGACAACCATCATGCAACTCTTTTCTAATGTCACGATGCTTTTTGCTTCGGTGCTGACGTGTCAATGTTGTGTATCGTGACTGGTTGTGGTACAGTTGCACCCCCATCTTGTTCATGATCCCTTAGGAGCCTCCAGCCGTGATCTCTATCTCTGTCCTCAACTTAAACGTGTGTTAAGGGATGTTGGGGGGAGTTGGCTGTTTTCAGGTGCACCCTGGCTGCTTTGCTCATGGTGCTCAAACAGTCCAGCCACAGTTTTGCAGGAATCACATGTGAACATCAATGCACCTTCCCGCAGAGTAGCCCCGCGCTACTATAGGGTTCATGGGAAAGAAAACCCTTTCTGGAGGTCAATTGCCTGTCCACCTTCCAATCAAACCTCCCACCAACATACTATATGTACGTATATATATATATATATTGTACATTATATTTGTATGAAGTTATAGCGCGACTTGCGGTCCCTGTCCGTCACGACCCATAGGCAGTGAAATAAATAAGATTATCTATACTACGCAATGCAAAGATATATATATATATGTATATATATATATGTTCTACATGTATGTGTATATATTTTATGTGTATACTGTATACTGTATATGTATATATATATATATAATATAGGAGTCCATGAGTATTCACATCTATTCATGTGGCACTGTCGGTTCCTTCTTGTTTCCCTTCCACCTGGGCGTTCCTTCGACGCAGTCGGGGAGACAGCGGGTCTCCGGTCGCTTCCTTTCGGTCAACACCGTCAACACCAAACCTAGGTTTCTAGTGGATCTTAGTCGCAACCGTTTCGCCTGGGATTTGGGGAGCTGACAGGAATCACTGGTTACCAGTCATAGTGGCAACTGGACCTTGCTGGGTGTGGGATCAACCTGAGATTCTGACCACTGGAGCTTCGCTGCCATGGTCAGGGAGCACCTCGAGGAGAAGGTGACGATGTGTCTTGAAGATGAAGTGATGGCAGAAGTTCACCCTCAAAACTCGTACCACCATTGAATACTTCATAGCCTTTGCCAAACAAGATCCAACAACTCTATGTTTTAAGCAGGTTCAGACTACAACACCAGGTCAACCATGCTTTCAATTGGTGCAATCGTGGCGCTGGCCTGGCTATGCGCATGAACGTCACGATCACCAAATAGATAGAACAGTAACACCCCATTAACATGGGAAAGAACATGGTGCCGTCATCTATTTGGGGACCACGATATGTTGCTTAAATTTGCTTCATGTCCAGAATAACTAAAAATACAAATCACATCACCATTTCAGAGTGAGAAGCATATATAGTATCCTCAGCCACTCGGCAGCATGGGGAGCAACTTCTCAAGACTCCCGAAACCAATGTCAATAAAGCTTCCACGTGGTGAGTTCTGCCGGCCTAAGCGTTCCTATACAGAGTTGGCCTCCTGGATTCACCAGCCTTCCAACAAGCAAACTCCGGTCAACAAATATCTAACTTGAAAGGCTCGCTTCCAGCTAGGCCCTAGTACCTTTATTGGTCTATATAATATTGCATAGTCACATCAAAGATCGAATCACTACCCCCCACGAGTCTACAGTTTACAAGCCCTAATTCACCAGAAGCCTAAACCCTAAACCACTTTAAACTCTTGCTGCTGGGCCATGTCCGCGCTTGGACTATGCCTTTTTCCGCTTTTTCTCCGACGTCCAGGGAGCCGACGGCATCCATCTCGGGAAGGCTTGCAAGGACCTGCCGAGTCACAGCCAAGCAAATCAGCTGCCGAGTCGACCACCCAGGGGGTCTCCAGTGGACTACCCGACACTTCTGGGCTGCTATTGGATAACCCTTCGATGCTCCTGGCAATTACATGGTATATTATTGCATGTAATTACAGGTAGGACATGTTTGCCACCCGGTGTATGTCTGCCGACTGAAATGGAAGTCCGCACGACATGGACAAAGGAACATGCAGACCGCGAGAAACGCCAAGACAGCTGCATGACGCCCCCCCGTGAGTGGATTTCCAGTAGCTAGCAGCTAGCAACCTTGAAGGTGGACTTGATTGGAGTCCTTTTGGCCTTCAACTGGAGAATCCACACCAGCTCCAAGGACACCACGCGGTCAGAAAACCCAAAGGACTTGGAGCCAACGACTTGGATCGACTGACCTTGGACCTTTCGGATTGGTTCGAGGTGTGCGGTTGGTCTCCAAACGCTGTGGTCGGTTTGGTGCAACTCAGCAGGGGGCCAGGAACTGGGGGCCCTAAACTGTGGTGTCACAAACAAGACCTTCTCCAAGAACATCGATGATCAATCACACCTTTAAAAGAACTTCTGTTGCTGAAACATGTCCTGCTCTGACCACCGTTCCTTTTCGCTACCCTGAAAACCCACCTTTTCGCTACCCTCTCGTCGCTTCCCAGAACCCGGAAGGAGTGTCCAACGGCAACGCAGTCCGAGGTCCAACGGAGTGCACCGGCCGAAGACACCCAGCGAACTCTGTTCACCCTTCAGAGGGTAACAGAAAGCGCCACGGCCCATCATCTCACAGCCGGACGTTGAAGAGTTTCCATCCCCAATACGCCACATTCTCTTCGCCTCCTTTGTCATCCCACACGGATTTCCGCAGATTTATGTGTTCTTGCCTCCTCGAGGGTGCAATCCATGTCAGCCTCGCGGAAGTGGGAACATGTTTCAAATGAAGGTCCGCCAAACGGCGAGGCACGTACCCCCATGGATTTTCAAAAATCGATTCATTCATTCATTGGCACTTTCCGCATGTTTCCATCTGTAAGTCTGCATTTCCCATCTGGAACCCGTGTTCTTTCGTGTCGGTGTCTCTGCAAAGCAATCACTCCCAAACACTCCATGTATAGCATATTTACCTACATTAGGGTGGTTTCAGGGGTCAATGTATGCAAATATGCCATATATACATGGAGTGTCTGGGACTCACATCCACGTATTCCGACCAACGCCCTGGGGATCCCAGCCTGATCTTTCACGACCCACCTGGAGCCCTCGTCCCGTTATTTGCCGCGAAGGGTGGACCAAACACCAGGCGGGGGGGGGAAACGCGTTTCGATCTGCTGGTGCCATGACAGGCATGACTGGGGACCCAAGCAAACAATTATAAACAACGAAACAAACAAAACAAATGGGACAAACGAAACAAACAAAACAAACAAACAAACAAACGAGGTACTCCGAACAAGCTTTGGAGTTCAAAACCTCCAGACTCAAAACCTGGCGAAATTCACCTGTCGGAGGGCCGCTGAGAGATTGGGGACGGACAAACACAGCCCTGAGAGTCCTGGAAAATGACACAGCCCTGACCCCTGAACCAGTACGTGGATCACGATCAGGCGGAATAAAATGAGTGATTGGAAGTTCTGGGGAGATTGGAACGAGATTTGAAGATCATCCTACAGCCAGTGATTCGGTGATTTTTCCGGACACAGGATTGGGACATCGCCTAAGAGTCGAGAGGCAATGGTCACCCCTTTCCATGCTCCCAGGCCTCCCCCCGGTCATCGGTCAAGAGCCACAAAAAGCACCACGGATGAACCTTGTCCGGCCGCATGCAGCATGGCCTCCCAGGGTGCTTTATAAAACTTACTACCCGCACCACATGGAAACACCGACCTCAGCTCAGTTCATCCTCACCTGCCGGTGGCGTTCCCGCACCTTCGCCAGCACGCGCACGGGGACCGTGGAAGCGGCGCCTAGAGAGCAGCGGCGCGGCTGCGTCCACTCCACTGACGTCAGTCCATGTCTTTCACCGCTTTGACCACTCTCTTTGAAAAGTTTGTCAAACATACGGCATTTTGCCAGGGCTTTGGGTTCCTGCTGACCTAAACTACAACCTTGCATTGGATGTGCCAAGATTATCCAAGATTCTTGCCAACCAAACTGGCCCTGAGGCCACAACTTATCAAAACAAAACACCTCGCTCACCAAGAACCACCACTGACCACAGGACTTCCCACAAAATCCCACTCACCCCAAAAAATGCTCAAAGGACTTTCTTCCATCGGACCAAGCCACGGAGCTGACGACGAAGTGGAGAGGCACTCGCAAGCGATTCATCCATGTTTCGATGTCGCAGCGGTCACCGAAGTGGAAACGCTCGTGAACCCATCCCCATCCCCCCCGAGAACGTCCCGAAAGACTGAGTCGGAGAAGCTACCCGACACCGGACTCTGCAGAGTGGAAACGAAGAAGACGAGCGCGACGAAACCGACAAGAAATCCATCATGCTAAAAAAACAAGAAATGGCCTCCAGCCTACCAGCGATGGCCTCCAAACATGAAATGAACATGATTGATTTCGCTGGCCAACGGGGGGGCGTTCTGACATGCATCTTCTACAAATAGGAATATCAAAAAACAACAATTGTCATAGGTTCTTCGGCTACACTTGTGGCCATTTCCTACCTCTCTTACCTGATGGGTTGTTTCCATTTTGACAGTGGCTCGTTCGTTGGACGAGCATGCCAGAACTCTCTCTCCAAAAAAATCGCCCCAGCAGTCCATCTGCGGTATCTCACAACTCATAAACTGTAGGCCAATTCTTTGGACACTCCCTTGGCCTTCAGCAAAGGCATCCTGGTGAGAACTCTCGGATGTAGCTCTGGTGTTTCTTCATGGACGTTTTGCCCCCCAAATGTTTGGGTCGGGAACTGATGATCTGCAGGACTGGTTGATTGAATGACAAAACAGAATGCATAAACAAATGTGTGGTTCCTGGCTTGGCAATTGCGGTGGGATATTGATCTTGATCACGAAGCTCACCTGGTGGAGAAAACTCACAGTCTTCCAAATCCCTCCACAACTCAACTGCCCAGATTCTGGGTGACGGACACATCAACACATGGATTATGCAAATCGATGTATTTATTCACTGACAGCCGTGCTGGCTCTTTGATGGTTTGGCGAAGCGGTCACACATCAGATTTGGTCAATACGAATAGGACAAAGATCCCCGAGGACGAATCGTTCTTTCTCGAAGTAACACAAGGGACACTCAGCCATACACCACCATACCAGACCATCTATAGAAACTATATATGAGTCTGATCTTCCTTGAACCACTACACTCCTGAAAGAAAAGGAGCACCACTACTAAACAGGTGTTTTTTAAATCTAATTTTCAACCAACCCCCACCAAGACAGGTCGGTCGACCGTCCTCCAAGAGTGGCCCTACCTGAGAGGACGGGTCAAGTGGGGTGCATCGGAAACATCACCTCTACAAAACATGCAATGCATGTCCTGAAACCAGTCTTCGTCTCATCCGTCTTCGTCTCATTCCTTCCACGTTCGAGGAAGATCCCGGAAGATCCTCCCGTCCTTTTCTGAGAGGCTCTCCGAAAGGGAACACCGAAACCCGGTTTAGAGACCTGGTGTTTTTCACATGTGTCCCACCAACTGAGCAGTTCTACTGCTGGGATTCCTGGCACTCTCAACATGTTTTCACCTTACCAAGTACGGCAAAGAGGGCCAGCTAGCGACATGTTGAGATAGTTCTGAGATAGTGTGCGTGAGAAATGATATTTGCTGACTTAGGCGTTTCGGGAAGACGTGACTGTGGGTCAAAAACATAATATCAGTTTTTTCCCACTCCGCATGAACACCAGTCACGGTAGTCTTTTCCCCGCTCCACATGAACACCAGTCACGGTAGTCACGGTGGACGGTCAATCTACTTGCTGTTCAACTTCAACCAGGTTTTTGACCAATCCATGTCCACTTGCTGGTCACATGGAACCCATCCACTCCACTTCAACTACCACCAATAGTTCTCAAATTAATATTTGCTACTAAAGGAGAAGGGTGATTGCCACCAGAGGAACCGAAGTCACGGTGCTGAATATTCTCATCAAAATTTGCACCAAAGGCTGGGACTCCCACCCATTCTCTGGGACGTCCCAGCCAGGGTTTCCAGCTCTTCATCGCTCCAGCCACCCACCACCACGCCTGACGTCGCTTCATTTGGGCGTTGGGTGGGAAATGACCTCGGCTCCTCCTGGAGGAAACCCAAGTTGGAGATGTGGTCAGGCGGTGAATGGATGAAGATGTGATTTTATGACAAACACACACACAGATAAGGATGGACTCAGGTTAGGTAGAGCTACCTTTGTGATTCCAAGCGGAATCACAAAAACACATATATAATAGTATAAATCTATCTATCTATCTATGTGCTAGCCCCCAAAGATCGGTATGCAGAAGTGTTTCAAGCAGGACATGTACAAGTGTTGAAAAACCAGGGAAGGTCCATATATAAATGACAAGTAAATACGAATTATGAAAATAACAGAAAGGAATATATTTGTTATTCCTATAGGAGAAAAAACCAGAGACTTTGGAACCACACATCAAGGAAATACATTGAAGGGAAAACAGAGACAGCAGAATTACGCAGAATACAATAAACTCCGTTTATTCCATTCCATCTTTGTTGTTATTATGTTTTCCATGTATTTTCCTTACACTTTTTGCTGCCCTTGTTCTTACAGAATTGTATGGTGTAGACATTCAATTATAGTAATCATGTGTCTTTTGAAATATCATAACATATCTAATAGAAAAATATAGAAAACAATTAGGAAAGGAACACACGATCCAATAAAAATCATGAAAACCAATAAGATGGATCTACTTGTTAGATCATGAGTGCTTATCAGAAAAACATGTTATACAACAACTATGTTACACATATTTTCATTAGGCAAGATACAAAAAATCAAATACATGGTTTTTGTGAAACTCCTCTTGGCCATGAACATTCGGAAAGTCTGAACTTTGCATATAAATTTTTCTACTCCGGTCCGGTATCCTTCCTGTCAACGTTCACCCTCTCTATCACCTTTAAAACTTTAAGAAAACTACACAAAAAATTGGGAAATATCACCGAGGGCCTGTAGGACACGCTCAAAAAATGACCACAGCTTGCCACAATTTTTCTCATCACGGGTTGCCCGAATGCTGGAGGTACACCGCTTCCAGTTCCTTGAGTAAAGGCGTACCTTGCCCTTTACTGGCGTCGGACAGGAGCGCTCCAAAATCGTGAAACGGCAGCAGCAGCACCGGGTGACATGTGTTCTGCCATCAAAATACAGTAAATTCTGAGTTCTATCTGGCAAAATTGCTGGCATTCTATCTACCATAACTGCTGGCGCTTTATCTGGCATCATTGCTGGCATTCTATCTGGCGTACATTAGGACATTCTATCTGGCATATATTGTTTCCTTCCATCTGGCATATATTCTGACATTCTATCTGGCGAGGTCCGGCGGTGCCCACTGCGATCTGGCGCTTGCTGTTGAGGTCCGATAGTGCCCACTGCGATCATGCACGTGCAGTTGAGGTGCGAGTCAAGAAAACGAGGAGGAGGAGGAGAAGAGGAAGAGGAAGAGGAGGAGAGCTCTGATAAAATCTAACAACCCTCACCTGGCAGGTGGGGAAACAACAGAAGAGGTGGAACAACCACCAGACGAATTGGAAGAAGCAGTGAAACCAGAAGAACCTAAACAAGAAGCACTTTAAAAGAACAACATGGTTACCTGTCCAAAGTATGGCCCATCCGAGCAGGTAAGGAACATCCTAAACACAAAAAGACTTGCATTGGAGCAATCGAAAACACACCAGTAAAACTAAAAGCAAGGACTACACCAAAAGCAATAGTTCAACCTATTAAACAAGAAGAAACCGTACCAAGAGAATTACCTCCATGGAAGCAAAAACCAACAATGAATCAGGCGCTAAAAAGATTCAACTAGACCTATGGCACCAGTAAATCTATTGAAGAGTCTAGCACATCACTATCAGTATCAAATTCAAAATGAACATATAAGACAAAGGCAACAGTTTCTGCGAAGGAATGTTCAATAGCAAACCTAAGAACAAATAGTAGTTATGTTTGTCTAAAATATTGAACACTGTGTCATTAGACTGAGGAACAGTTTTCAGAGGAACTGAAATTACAAACCTAGAGATCACAGGATCATCCAATTTAACAACAAAGGCCTATGTTCAAAGTCAAGTAGCAACAGGTGGAGGTGGTCGAGGTGGTGGAACTTACACAAATACCCAAACTGATGAATTTTCAGCATTGAAAGCAAACCCATCAACAACATATACAGACACAGCTACAGCAAAGTAGCGCAACAAGTTTATACACTTCACCATGGAGTTTACAAACTATACTTGCTCGAAAAGCAAAAATAACAAACCAACAAACAAAAAGCAATAACATAAATACTACAAAAGAACACACATACCCCCCCAATAATGTTTTCACAGCTAGTGTGATCTCTGGACTAGTTGCCCAATCATTGTGTTTGTTTTTGTGTTTTAGGTTTTTCGTACCCCCCCTCCACTCTTCTTCAAGAAGAATACTTCTTAGTACCCCCCCCTCTCCACTCTTCTTGAGGAAGACTTCTTGGTACCCTCTCCTCCCACATAGTTTATAAACTTAACCCTTAATCATTTAGTTTATCAACTTCATTCATGATGATCTTAGATCCTGTGGATGCAATCATGCACATATCATGTGATGCTGCACACACACACATACATATGCACAAAACATGTGCACATGATGCGATGTGCATTACTACATGCATGTAACCATAAGCAACCACTGATCTTGGGGGGGTACCAGTACCATATATATATATATACATGGACATATAAATATATTACATAATATATATATATATATTATATAACTATGTATATATATGTAACATTGCACAACTCGCCCACAATGAATATGTCTTTGTAGAGGCGATCTCCGCAGCCTTCGGTTTTTGCGTCGCCCCCCAGCCACCGAGCTGCTTTCCCGGCTGTTTTAAGCGGGTCGTTTTCATTCGTTTTCCATGGGCCCAAAAACTGCTTGGATTTGCTCCAGGAACCTGGACAGATACGGAGTCCCCATTCTGGGGATTCAACCAGGACAGGAAGAGAAGAAAGTTCACCCGTAAGCAAAGCCAGGACAGGGACGGAATTGATCCACGAACTGTCTTCGCTAGCGCTCGCCAGCGCTGATGTGATCTTCGGCCAAAACCACCCGATGAGCCGATGAAAGGTCCGTTTTTGCTCCTAGTGGCAATGCCCTTGTTCCTAGTAGCTTCTTGTTCCTAGTAGTAAGGCCGGGAGCCCCGTTCGTTTCGTCCTTGCTCCTATGCCAAGCAACCAACTGGATGCCGCTCCAAATATGCAATGATATATACTTTGAGCATAAGGATTTCGTGAACCCCTTCGTCACCCGTCAAGAAGAAGCTTTGGAGTTCTTTGGAGTAAGGTTGAAACTTCAGGAGGTTGGACTTCTATCAATCCTGGCTCAAGGGATTGAAAGAGTTGACCAGTCCCTCGACCAGTCCATCTCACTTCGTCTCACTTCCTTCCAACTCATCGCCAACGTTTTGTGAAAACAACATGTTTCTCCGAATGGATTTCCACGAAAGGGTCACCGGCAGGGCGAGAAAAACCGATGAAACCAGCCTAGAGGCCCAAAGCCAGCAGGGACCTCAGCTGGGAAACCCGCTCCAAGCGCTGCTTCCGGATCTTTAATCTAAATATGAATGATTCTTGATCGATCTTGGGACTCCCAACAAGAACGAGCCTTATCTGGATTTCCTATCTTGGATATTATCTAAGGAACCATGACTGGAGACAAACCCATAGGATCTCAACACAAAGAACAATGTGGATGATGGGATGATAGGGTCTCTTCATTTGGGGACAACACCATCTCAAATCTACCTCAATAATGGTCATCATTTTCACCTGCGGGTGACGCATGGAATATGCTACTAGGAGCAAATAGCTACTAGGACCAGGAACAAAGGGCATCGCTACTAGGCGCAAGGACGCTACTAGTAGCTCCTTGCATTACTACTAGGAGGAAGGGCATCGCTACGAACGTCACAAGAAACTGATTCGGATCACTCAATCAGACCTCCCAGCACCTATCAACAGCTCAAACTTCTTTCCACCTCACCCAGTCACCCCGTACATCGTCGAGAGTCCAAACGTCGAGAGTCCGTCCTTTTTCCGACGTCGGTCATTGACACTGGGAGTCTGGGACAGGGAACAAGAAGCTACTAAGTAACAAGGGTCGCTATAGTCTCAAAAAGGATAAACAGGAAAACCCATACAATCTCACTGGTCTAATTGCAACACCAACGGGTCTAAATACTGTAAAAACAATCATATCCTTGTGGCACGGAACGGTTGCAGGGACAACGCATGGCTCTGTCTCAGCAAATGGAGTTGAACAGCTAGGGTTCTCGCCATTTTGAGACAGACCCACTTTGAACCCCATTCCTACCCCACACCAACATGGCTGCTTTAGTGAGACAGTTGGGAGTCCTTATAAATTTGTAGAGAAAGTGACGGTTTGGTTGGCTCTTGTCGCACATGTTGGACAGCCGAATGTCACGTTCGGAACTGACGAGAGGCAAGCTCACTGGAGGCATCACCCTCGAGTTGATAGAACTTTCCTGTTCGCGCCGTGGAGTTTTGCCGCGATGTCGGGCAGAGATCCTCGCCGAGGATACGTCACTGGTTCTGCCATACGCCGAGGAACTCCATGTATGGAAGATATGATCATTTACCAGGACCTTCCAGTCCGAGGTGTTTGTAAATAACCTCTTGCAGGTTAAGGGGTGAAAAAAACATGTTGGAAGGTCCTACCAGTAGTATATAATCGTACAAGTGCACGCTGTGCTAAGGCGACGTTATAAGGATTTGTGCAGCACCCAGCCTTTTCCCTTGCATTTCCCAATGTAAACGTATTTGAATATATGACAATATAATCGATCAAGGACAAATACGATAAGGTCATACAGGTAGTACTTTGCTTGTTTGGGGGGTCAATTTCTGCCAGTGCTCCAAGCTGCACATCCTGCCAAATCAGTCTCTGAACCTCTCATGCCCCATAAAAACATCCATTGCCATAGCTGATGGGGATTCCCGCAGCTTCGAGCACCACGCATTGAGCAGAACTTCTGTTACACATCAGTCTGCAGCCACGAGTCATCACTATAGTCACCAAAAGTCACTCTTTATAATATGCAGTCCATTGCAGTCCTGTTATCATGTTCAACTTCCATGTCTGGCCGCTTTCCACCACGACCTTTCGGAAACATACAAACCTCTTCCAAATCCCACCCACCCGTCTCACCGGCGGTTCCACCTGCCTTCGCTGGCTTGTCGGTGCACCCGTCGCCTGAGTTTAGCGGAGCGATGCTGTGTTGTTTTCAGTGCCGAAGGGAAGAGACTCGGCCATGTTAGACGGTTGATACAACTGGAGAGGAGGGAGACACGAAAGGTAGGACAGCGGGAAGAGAAGAGACAGAAGAGAGGCAGGAACAAAAATGCCATGTTCGACGTGGTGATTTATCCCCTCGGAGGCGACCTTTCGTAAATAATATGCACTCTAAATGTTCAAACATATGCTCTCGAAATGTTCAAGAAGATTCTTAGGAAAACAAACTTGCCCCATGGCTCAAATCATCGGTGAGCATTGAATCGGAGCGTCATAGGATTTGAACTATCCTGAAACCATAAGAGGCTCACGAAGACGCTCCCCAGGAGAGAATTGACGTGCTTCACAAAACAAACTCTAGGTATGTATCCCCTCGGGGAACACCTTTCGTGATTAGAATTTCATATGCACTCTTTCTGAATGTTCAAGAGGGTTTCAACTATCCTGAAATCATGAGAGGCTCACGAAGACGTTCCCCAGGAGAGAATTGACTTTAGAGGGGGGGTCTGTATTGAAAAATCAATTTCAAGGGGGCGGGGGGTCTGTATTGAAAAATCAATTCGAGGGGGGGGGTTGAATTGAATGATCAATTATTAGACCCGGACGCGCCAACACTTGCTTCGCAAGACAAACTCAAGGTATCCCCTAAAGGGCTACCTTTCGTGAACAGAATCAAAACCCCCTGAGTTGCAAAGAAACACTCCATGGGATTTTGGCATTGCATTTAGATCCCATGGCCACTCCATGCGATTTTGGCATTGCATATAGATCCCATGGCCGCTCCATGGGATTTTG
>CAXAMN010025517.1:438126-450954 GCA_963970005.1 Durusdinium trenchii
GGATTTTGGCATTGCATATAGATCCCATGGCCGCTCCATGGGATTTTTGCATATATGCCACCCCATTGACCCCGAATGAAATCACCCCTACATGTAGGTATACATGCCATACATGGAGTGCCTGGGGATGTGAAAGACCTTTCCTGGTACGGGAGGGATTTTTATCAACATTCAAGAATAGAGTGGGATGTCTGGATATGTCTGCCGCTGCAATCACAGGTGCACCACAAACAGCGGCACCAAATAATTCAAAACTCGCCATTAACAAAAGCACATCTGTTTCAGACCCACGACTGCGGTTCCCAATTTTAGCTCTTCTCAATTTGGGGGCATGGTCAGGAATAGACAGAACAGGTGCGGGCTTTTCCACTTAGTTTAAACGGCGGGCGCCGGAAGGTGACATTTTCATTTTTTGCAATCTGTTGCCACTGTTCAAAAGTGGTGTCGATCGACAAAGGTCGCGTAGTGTGAAGTCTCTGCCATGTCCAACGTTTCAACTGATGGCCTACCTCCAGCCAAAGATTTCAAGGTCAGTACAAGAGCTAATGCAGCATGTGTCAAATAGAAAAGCAACAGGTGAACGGGTGAATCACCAGCCACAAGAACATTCCGCAGACTGCGCAGGTCCGCGCCTGGCTGTGGCCAGGGCTGCACAGCTCGCGACAGCCTCGACTCTGACGGCAAAGGGCCTTGACTCCCTACTCTAATGGCTACAAGCGGACGCCCTGCACATCGTGCCCTCACGAAACATAGATACGCCTTTTTGCTAGGTGATACGCCTTAGGGCAGGGACCCAGTACATTCCCTGAAATCATCATGGAAAAGCTGGTTCTAGAGGCACATGGTCTTCTACAGGCCTATTTTCCACTTCCATGGGCTCAAGAATTGAACCTGATGCCCAACACCCCACTCTTGGCAAGTGTTCTTTAATGACTGAGGTGGTGGCACGTGTGCTCTGAGAGCTAAATCCTCTGGAAGAGTTTCTAGTCAAGCCACTTCATTTGGCCATCCTGCAGCCAAGAGTTCCACACCCTGTGTAGCGCATGGCTGTGGAAACTCACCCCCTTGTCACGTGTGGAATTCAGGGTGGTCCACCATCGCTGGTTTGTCCCACCGTTCTTGCTCAGGCTCCCTGCGATATGTTGATCGAGTGGTCTTGGAGCAAAGCCACGAGAATGGACGGGGCCTGAAGTGGGAACAGCGAAGGCTCCAAGGAGTGGTTTGGGGAATTGGGTGGCTATAGTCTGGGAATTTCCCAACGCCTGTTTAGGAATCGAGGAAAAGACAACGTCAGCGCCAACAGAATTAGTATCAAGCCTACCACGACCGCTGAAACCCTCCCCAATGTAGGCAAACATGTCATACAATGTCATACATTTATCGTGTGAAGAGTCATGTATGTGCGAAGGATCTCAGCTCTGTGCCGGATCCCCCTGTCCCATGGTCGCTCACCATCCACGGTAGCCCTCCTCAGCATTCCGCCTTGAGAGGTTCTCGCCAGTACCAAAGGTCTCGGAAGAGCCTGGCTAGTGGAGGTTTCCTCTCCAAATCCCCAGTCAGTTCGGAAATACCGGTGATCCGCTCGTGCCGGGGAAATGGATGGAAAACGGACTAGAGTAATCCTCCGTCGTCTTCATCTCCAGTTTTGCAAGGCAAGGCGAAGACGACGTAGATGCCCCAGGGCTCCTGTCTCGTCCCATCTCCGACCCGGTGACCGGTGGTATTCGACCTTCTAAGACCAGCCACCCCTGTCCCATCTTCGAAACGGTGGGCCAGGAGCCCTAGGGGATGTAGGGTATATACAGCCAACCACTTGAGCAATCCGCATCCCAAACTCCTTTGGGTGGCCCACAGGAAGACTCGTCGGTCTTCGTCGACTCGCCTTTGGGGGTCCCAAAAGGCGGTGCCCTTTTGAGATCACCAAAGGAGCAACAAATACTGAGCTATGGAGCTATATAGAGCTTTATACTAAGTGGATGTTGGATGTTTAAGTAGAGGTTCACTCATGTTCCTTCAACAAAAATGCTGTTCACTGATGGTCCTTCTCCCAGATTTGGCGTTTTCCCTGTCAGAAGTCGGTGCGTCGACGGCCCTGGAACAGCCCGACTTCTCCTGAATTGGATGCGGTAAGAACGACAGCATGGTGTCGACTTGCCAGTGATGGCAAAAAGCCAACATAAAGGTAGAAAGTGATTGAATTTGATCGTGTCTGCTGAAGAACTCAATTCGAGTTCCTGCTGTGAGTTGTGTGCCCAGCTGCAAAAAGATTACTCCGTGTCCATAGAAAAGGGTCTGCCTGTTCTACATCTGCACGTCGTGGTCCTCACGTTCTTTCTTTATCAAGTCACCATCTGCTGAGCCGTACTGCACTTTGGCGGCAGGTTTAGAGCGCTTGAGCCAGCAACGACTTATTTTTGACAAATAGTCTTTTTGTTCCATCAACTCTTGCATTGATATCCCAATGTTCCCAATATTATGTTGTTACCACCTTTCATAGTAGAATCATATGTTTTAGATATCTTAGATTAATCACATCTCATTTTGAGCGAAAGACCGTCACCGTCACCCCAGTCCGGAAGCGCCAGTCCTGGTCAGTCACGTCGGGGTGAAATGCCGACCCCAAGTGTCGCACCGCATCCCAAGTGTCTCACCGACAAAGGAGATGGCCTTTTCAAAAAAAGACACTAGTAAACTAAACCATAGTAAACACCTTTAAGCGTCTCCAGGCCTCTTTCTTCGACTGCCGGCATGGTGTGGCAACTGTGGCACCAGGGCCCCCCACCCCCCACAAATATCAGCTTAGCAACATCAAATATTGACAATGTTGACAACATGCATTCAACATGGGTTTCTCACCGGGTTTCCGAGATTGGATGGGAAAGCTATGAGAAGCTAGCTGGAACATTATTTTAGTCTTTTTGGAAATGGGAGATACTGCTCAATTGATTTGGAGGTCACGACAAAAGTGTTCACAACAGTGTTCCAGCTAGCTTGAGAAGATTGCCTGCCGACAACTGCCGATCTACCAGCAGATCGAGAGATCATTGAAAACATGAACGCATGCAAAACATTGTAAAACAACGGGTAATATTGACTGTTGATTCGTACTGTGTGGATACATATGGACCATTCTTTGACGTCTCTCTAGGAGGGTTAGAGAAGTCGAGGGACGTCACGCGTCCCATCAGCCACCCTAGTAGTGATGGCCTCCACTGCAGGTCATCTTTTTTCCCCTGCACTGCGATTTGGATGCATTAACAACGCGGCTTTCTCGAGCTGCCAATCGACATTTGCCGATGTGCCGGCAAAAGAAATCTCCTGCGTCGGCAAGGACAAGATGGGTCACCAAGATTTCCAGTGACCTGGGTGTGATGAATATTGTAATATATGTTAAATAGAGTGAAAGAAAGACTGAAATACACCATGGATCCCTTGGGTGTGCTTGTACGTACATATATAGTATACCCAGGAGTGACTCCCGCCCATGAGTCAATGCACGAATACGCGCAACGAGTCGGTCCCCTGAGCCATACACCGTCGCAAGTTTGCGGGGACCTCGTGTGATCGTGAACTCCATGTGTGTATTCTCGTCTTTTCGGTCGCTTCGGTTGGATGGAACAGGCTGTGGAATTTAATGGGGAAGCGTCCAACCATAGGGTTTTTTTATGTCCTTTCTTCCATGGTGTCTTTGGGAGGTCCCCATATTTTAATACACAACCATATGGCTGTGGATCAGAAGCGGAAAACTCGTGTTGACCACCAGACATGGTCCACCTACCCGGCTTTGTTGGGTTTGGACAAAGCTCATTCGCTGGACATCTGAATTCGGATCGTCTCCAATTTTCAGTTCCCAGACACTCCATGTATGGCATATTTGCATACATTGACCCCTGAAACCACCCTTTGACCCCTGCACACATGGAGTGTTTGGGGTTGGGAAAATCATCGCCTTTTTGCCCTAAGAATCCGGGCTCCTTCACCAACAGATGGGGTTGTTTGGTAACCGGCCCCGTTTTGACCCCGGAGCGTTTCGGTGGAGTTTCGGTCCGAGCACGGACCCATGGACAGGCCGTTCGAATTCTTAGGGTGGTTCAAAATCATCAAAGATCTGCAGCCTGCAGGCCCTGCGGGAATCCGAACCCCCCCCCCCAAAACTGGGCGAAGTCGTGTGTGGGCCAGTAAAGAGTGACCGTCGACGCCACATACTCCTGAACACTAAGGGTCAGTGTTCAAAGGTGACGAACGTCTCACCATGTCTCACCCAACCAACCGCCGTTCCGCTGTGATTGAACCCCAAAACCACCATGGAAGCGTTCACTCCGGTCGTGTCATCGCTTTCAGGTGCCGCTGGGTGGGGCTTTCGGGTGGGGCCAAGGCCGCTCCGGTCCTCTCCAGTCCTTCAGGGCTGCCCGAGACAGGAAGGGCAAAGCACCTTGGTCGCGCCACTGTTCACCGGTGCCGCCGTGAAAACCACCGAAGCCGGTGAAGCCCGTCCGTCGCACGGTCCGGTGCAGAACGCTAAAGAGGGAGACCTCTAGGCAACGAGGTCCCGGGTTTCGGGTTGGACAACAGACTAAGAACCCACCCCGAGCCAGGGTGTGTCCCGATTGACAAGGCAAAAAAACACCCAAATGCGCCCAAATCGTACCCGTTCTTCATATCCTTTAATTTAACATCCCAGCAGTCCCAAAAGGATCGTTGAGGGTCGTTTTCACACCCCGACCATCCCCGACCCCTAAGTCCTAAGAGTGAGTGGATGTTTTTCAGGGGCACCCCGACTTCCTCCATGGATAGCACCCAACTGAAACTGCTGAAAACCTCTGATCCTTTTTCATCTCCCAGCTTCCGACACCCCAGACCATCCCCAGACCTCGATTTTACTGCGGAAAGAATACGGTTTCTTGAGGGCAAAACAAGGATCGAAACCCAAGGATTTGATGTGCAGCGCCCTCGGGTTGGCAGAGCGTGGATGTTCTGCTTCATTCAAGCTTATATTAGCGCGAAAAGAAGCTGACGTGACCCATCCGTGACCCTCCAGCGAGGTACATTTGGGAACAAGGAGCCAAGAAGTCATTTGATTTCCAAAGAATGCAACTTTGACTGACAGGTCTGCGAAAGCATACATACAGTATTCTCATCCCCAACTTAGTGTCCCTATACTCAGACAAACAAATGGCCAAATTAAGGCTAAAGGCCAACCATATTAAACCACGCTGCCTGGGTAGATTCAAAAGAACATCTCCCCACTTCCCCGCGACGCTGCGAAAAAAACCCGGGCATGCGCACGCTGCTTCCATCGTTGGACATGAACCGTTGACCTGTCCAATCGGACGCCCCATTCCCAAGAGTGGATAATGGCTAGTAATAACATTTTGTCAGAAGGAACAGTTATTTGTTATCAACAATAGGAGACACCCGAGGTGTAGGATGATCGAAAGAAAGGGACGACGACAGGGTGCGCCACCGATAGGTTAGAACAATATCTAATTTTGTCTAATTCAGCATCAACTGCCATCAACATTAGATTCAGTCTGGGGATATATTTTGTAATACCCTACCGCAGCCTGGTCTGGACCTTCTTCGATGGATTTTGCTGCTGAAGTAGTTTGCCAGCGATTTCTCCACAAGGCCCAACAACGGAGTATGTTTGCTCAAACGAACTAGGAGCCAAACAAATGTCTTCGACAGCCGACCAGCTTGCTGCTTGTGGGTGTTTGAACCTTGAT
Organism: Durusdinium trenchii; assembly: GCA_963970005.1. NCBI lineage: Eukaryota > Dinophyceae > Suessiales > Symbiodiniaceae > Durusdinium > Durusdinium trenchii. Next base: position 443,853 of record CAXAMN010025517.1, read on the forward strand.
CCCCTGTGGCCAGATAAGAACATTTGGATTTGATTGATAACGCTTCAGTGTTCAGAGATGGTCCAAATTGGTTGTTCATTGGACGAAAATTGGATCTTCTAGCGAGTTCCCCTATCCTGCCCCAAACGAGACTACGCATCCGGATTATGACCGGAAACCATCCTAGCACTTCTCGTGGGACAACTTCCCTCTTGTTGTCTTAAGATCATTTGGACCTCGGGCAGTGTGCAAGTAGCTGCGTAGCTCTCTCTTTGATGAAAGGTGTTCAAAGGATTTCAAAGGTGTTCTCATGTCTAGCGAGAACATAACATCAAAACGGTACAAGAACTCGAATTCCCATTTGGTAGAGTTGGTTCTGGCAATGTTTTTCTTAAATTTGCTTGCTCATGCTCCCTCAAGCACTTGTGGAAGTGGAAGCGATGCACTGGAAGAAGAACATAATACATTGGGTTGTACATAAGGACGTGAGAAAGTAGCCAAAGGGAGTGTTTACACACGCAACTGAATGCCTCTTTCGTAGAGAGTCCTCACACATCTCAATGAATCAGCATGCTTTAGAACTCCTGTCGAAACTGGACACCCCGGTGTCACCGTGCGGCCGCACGCAGCAACTAACTAACCCTGAGGAACCGGGCCACAAATGACACAGGCCCGGCTCGCAGGGCCCGCAGGGCCCGCGGCCCTGGTGGCCTGGAGACGATTCCCCAGGAGTCCCATAAGAGGCACTATATATACTGGGTCGTGTCGTGTATTTAAGGGAATGTGTAAATACCTCTATGTATGTATGTATGTACGTACGTACGTACGTATGTATGTATGTATGTATCATGTGTCGTTCAATACAACAACAGCTGTACGTCTATATATATACCAATAGTTTGAGGTTGAGGTCACTGACGTTGTTGTGGTTGTTTGTCAGACATAGTTTTTGTGGAGCACGGGTGCAAAGTGGAAGCAAATGCAGAGGTAAGTGAGAAGTGAAATCAGCAGACATGCAGAGGTGAGTGAGAAACTGAAACCAGTAGACATGCAGATATATGTGTTGGGTCACATGTGTCAGGGAAGGTTGCATAGTAGAATTGTGGGTGTCAGTGAAGGTTGCATAGTAAGAATTGTGGCTGCCGTTTCTGCTCAGACAGGACAGCAAGTTGGATAAAGGTTGGACGCCGTGACGCCATGGTTTAGATAGAAGAAGACGTGACAAACACCTGTTGGACGACATCAGCAAGCTAACTAACTGCCAGTGAATGCAAAGCAGCGAGCCCTTTTTTTGAGCAATTAGGCCCTAATTAGGCGTGCAGATCCGGAAGCATCTGGCCAGAAGCGACCCAAAAGCTTTGGGTTCGATGCCAGTATGTGCACTGCAGAACTCGAAATTTACGGGGCAAGCGCAATGGACCCGACCTTGCGTTTCAGGGAGGTGCGCAGGTGGTAGCTTGACGGTCACCCTCTTGCCATGTGGTAGCTTGTGTTGGCACATCTTTGCGAAATGGGGTTTCACCCACACAGGTTTTCCCTTCACACCATCACTTTTCTTCGTAAGCGCAACATTGTCGCGCAGTACACCACGCAACTTCATCCTGTAGGTCTTGGCACCATCAGTATGCAAGATCACATCCCGACCCTTAACGTCTGAGCCACGGGTTTCCAGTCCCGCTTGGTGATCGGACCTGGGCCTGGCGAGCGCACAGCCGCAGTCTTTGGAGGGAGACGGAAGAGAACCAAGGAGTTGGGCTGGCCTCGTTCCACAATGCCACCCCACTGCTCCCACTTGGCCTTTTTGTGATGCAAGTCCATCTCCTTGCCTACATCGACTTCGTCGGCTTCAACATCGCACCACTGGTGGCTAGCTCCGACCTGGATCTCCTTTTGTTTCTTCATGACATGGCGGCTGCGAGCAAGCTCGAGGTTGTTGTGGATGTGAGAGACTGGCTTGTGATTCATATACCCAATATGGTAGGAGCTGAAATCACTGGCACGTCCGCAAGTGCACAGCATAGAACAGCTGCTTGATGCCCCAACCCCTTCCATGCTGGAAAACGGGATGGAAATCATGTGGCTGAATGTAGTTTCTGCACTGCTTGGCTGCGCACTTGTGTGCCCAAACCTTCCTGTCTTTGAAAGAGCGTAGACTTTGGAGCTTCCCAGCACCACAATGGGGACGTTCCTGCCCTTTCTCTCTCTGCCATCGACGGGACTTCATCAAGGTGCGGGATTTTCCTCTCTTCGGGGCAGGCCAAGCCTGTGGCTTGTCCTTCACAGCCTTCATGATCTTCTTCGCCATGGCGATCGTAGGAAGCAAAACCTTCAACGAGAATGATAAGTGCATGTTGACTTTGAGTAATGCCAGTGGTGACTGGAATTAGACATAGGCGCTGACAACTCTGAAAAGCCAAGCATCCAACAACGACTTGTCAAGGAACTAAACCGGGAAGGAATGTACGGCTTTGATCGTTGCGAATCAATTGAGAAAGCGAGTAGCAATCAAGGCACACAGCAAGCAGCAAAGAAGAGTTACAATACCATGCGCGCAGTGATCAACGCGTCTGATGCTTTGGTAAGGCTGATGTTTCTTTGGCCTTGGCCCATTTTTCTCGTAGAGTTACCCTCCAAGAAGTCTTGGCCAAACTTTTCGCCGTTCTCCTGTAAGCCATGTTTAGAGCAGATTTCCCCGTTTGTCAGACGTAGGTGTTTGGGAAAAGGGACGTCCCTTGTCCAACACGCACGCGATGGTTTCCCTGGTCGGGCATACCCGGGCGATACATAGGTTGAAGCACAGGTTAAACTACCCATCTCCCTTTGGCTGCAAAGCTGCAGATGCAACTCATGCGTCATGCGACAGTTTTTGCGCCGCAGGAAATGTCAAGTCCATCCCCCCCGGCCATCCGGGCGTCATGACACCATAGCAGACAAACAAAGGACAAAGCATTGGGAGCAAAGTATCTGACATGAAGGGCTTCAAGGAGAAAGTTGTCAGAGGAAACTCTCGCTGCAAAGTCGCACCGCTCAAGGCCTTGGACTTGTTCTGCGCCATGATCCTCACCTTGGTCTCTGGCCATCCAATTGGGGTGTTGTTCATTGTGAGCATCGCTTTCAGGCGCATTGCCATTGATGTAAGCTATGCCTTCCATCAACTCATCTTTCTCTGGAGCCCATGTAGAGGAAGCAGACCACCTACTACTCTTGCTTGACCTGTCCGACCACTTAGCTACTGTGCTCCATTGCACATGATGTCCACGGACGCGATCAAGCAGAGATTGGAAAGCCTTCTGACCCAAACGCTCAAACCCTAAAAACTGGCCACATCATTCATACCTATTTCCATTGCATTTCCTTTGTTAGCATTTGTTAGCCCTCTGTTTGTGTCAAATCCTGCCTTAGGTTTCACAGTGTCACCAACATCTTGAGCGTCCATGTTCACGTCGCTTTTCTTCCCAGTTCCCCTTGAATTGCAAAGGCTTCTCTGTAAGTGCCCCGAAACACCACAACTTCAGCTGGATGTCGACAATGGGCCCCAGTATGGCGACCATTTCGCTCAGCAATAGCCGGCCAATCTCAGAATTTAGATGAATCCGGGTTTAAACTTGCATGAGACCTGCAATTGTGATTGTTTATTGGCCGTGTTTCTATTTCCGCTTGAATCCTGGTGTCAGGAGCGTGAGACCCACAATTCTGATAATTGTTGACTCTATTGTGCGTCTGGAGTATGGGGCACTGACCAATGCAAAGTCAAGTTACTTGAGCACCCACGCCATCAGCAACACAAAACAAATAATTAAGCGTCACACCGGCTGTTCTGTCACCCTGCGCAGGAAAGCCAATCACAGAGTGGGCAGACCACGGTGCCCAACACTTGGCCAGTTGAGTTTCCACAAATCACATTCTCCTGCGTAACATTGCCCGCAATGTCCTCGCAGCCAAGAAAGGTTGCAGTTGCAAATGGCAAATGCCAAACAGCACAGTACTGTGAGCATGGACTACAACGCATAGCAAGCTGTTGATGTTCTCTCACCTAGACGCAATTTGGCGAAGAGAGTTTGCAGACTGCAACCAAATCCAGGAACCACATGTTGGCTCTAGGAAGGCGAGTTCAGCGGGATCCATGGCTACCAGCATCTCCACAAGAATCTTTATTCCAAGGAGTGTGTGAATGTTGTGGGTAGCACACCGACTGTTTGGTTCTGTTGCCAAGATGATCTAAACATAATGTTGTTCTTATTCTCCAAGTCACTTCAAATCAGGGTCTCCAGTACGCTGATTTTTGCCAGTGCGTATGTTGGACCGGTATGTGCAACATAGGTTTCGAACCTTGAAAGCATCACGTGACGGCACCTTGTCCTTGAACAGGACCATCTTGATGACATTCAATTTTCTGTCTGCCGACTCTGAGATGATCCCACCAATCTTGGCATTGAGACGGCGGCGCTTCTGTGAACTGGAGTGACGGCAGGGAATCAACTTTTTGTTCTTGTAATGCGGCTGCAACATTACGGGCAGAGCCACAGCCTGGCACACATAGATGGACAAAGATCAGGATGGTAGACTTGACTCCATCTGGAGCACGGCAACACTTGAGGAAGTCTGTCATCGGCAGGACTTGCGTTCGATGTCTTGAGGAAGCAAGACGCTGCCGCGTGGTAAGTCCAAAGTCTCGAAGTGCTACTCCTTACCCCCATAGGTCTGCATAGCTGACAAGATCAGCGGCCATTGGAGGGCCAAGTGTTGGAAAAGGGATATGAGTATAAACCTGACAAGGAAGCCAAGAACCAGAGCAGCTGCGGGGCCAGAAGTGTGAAGATCCTAAACAGATGGAACTTGAAAAGTGAAAGCTCCAGATTCGCTACTTGCTTGCAATCGATTGCAATCTATCTAGGGTACTTCAACGCAACAGTTCATGTACAGTACATATACAGGCGGCATGTACTGGCGCTTGTGCCCTCGTTTATACTACATCATGCACAGCGCATATGCATGTACTGACGCCCGTGGTCTCGTGTCTACCACACCATGTGCACCGAGCGCGACCATTTCCACCGTCAAGCCGCTCGTGTTGAAACCTAATGGCCCCCCAGCTGCACTTGCAGCGCCTCTACTGTCTTCTTCAGGTCAACGTTCTCTTTCCTCAGCTGCACATTTTCTTCGCACTTTCAGGCCATCATTTTCCTGCTCGATCACTTGATGACACTCCACAGCTGCAAGGAGTTCATTGCGCTTTGCTCGAAGACATTTCTTCGGTGTACTCGGTGCACTGGACTCATTATCAGACTGGACAGGAGCAGGCTCTGCAGCAGGATCCTCATCAGGCAGTGCATTGGCTGGACATGCAGACTCTGCACTGGTGTCACTCTGTCAGAGTCAGAGCTAGACGAACCGGACAACGAAGTCTCTTGGTCGGCAATGGGTAAAGTTCAGCCTTCTGCTTCTTGGCAGCGGGTCCATTTTCCAGGGCTAGCAAAGCAGTTGCACCTCGTTTGGCTTTGGCCAGGTTGGAGCGAAGTTGGGCCGTGGCTTCAGCTGTCCAATCCCTTATGAGTCAGATCCGCAAGCCAAGCTGCTTCTGCACCGTGACCAGACTGCATCACCTGTCGTGTCAGTGGCAGGCGGCTCTCATGCACAGGGCAAGATTGGATTTCCTCTAGCGACGGGCGCGGCGCAGGTGCCGGACGAGGAGCAGCAGCCTGTACAGGGGTTAGCTCAAGGCGTGCTATGCCATTGCGCAAAGCCACTTTCCTGGTGACTTCCAGCTGCACTGCCATGACGACAAGACAGACAAAGGCAAAGGAAAAGGAGGAGCAAAAGCGGCTATCACGACACATTATCATTAGGACGTGCGTGTTTTCATTCGGACGTGCCCAACTTGCCAGGAATGTTGTCCAAATGGTCTTGTAGGGAGACCCGGTAGATGTGGCCGTGTGTGGCGTCGGAGCGATCCTGAGCAGACAGGTTGAAGCATATAGATTGGGAGGAAGTGTTGAGGAGTGAGTGCGGGTGATTGCAATCGATTGCATAAATTCACTTACAAAAAACTTTCAAGTAACTGAATATGTATACAAACAAGCAACAACATGTGAACATAAAATGTGTACATAATGCAAACATAAAAAAACTAAAAAAATATTTTAAAAAAACATTGTTGGTGGTTTCAGCTCACTTGAAAAACAACTGCATGAACCCACAATGAGTTCCTCCCTTTTGTCGCAGTCAAAGAAGTTCAATTGGAAGTTCATTTGGACCTGTCAGTACACCCCTACTACTTGCGCCGCCCTGGCCGACGCCCTCCCTCCCCACGCCCTCCGCCCCCTCCGGCCTTCGTCCTGACACCTGGCGGCCGACGGGCGAAAGCGAGAGAAACTCCCCCGCCACGCGTGGTGTACTGAGGCTCTAAGGATCTGGTTTCACGAAGCGAGGAAGTTCGCGGCCTTCTGTCACTGAAAGTTGTATCAAGTTCGCAGCCTGGCTCTCGATTGCTCTGCATTGAGCCTTTGGATCATTGCAGAAACTGGTGGGTTATCCCTGTTTTCCTGACATATTCAGGGGATTTCGGAATTCAGGGGGCCATCTCTTTCACAGCAACCAAGAGCGACAAAGGAACAAGAACCATTGATTTAAAGTACTATATATACAGTAATTCATCTATATGACTTCCTTTCATCCTTTCTACAGCCAACCCGTTCGCCGTCACCGGGTTCTCACCGGGTTCTCTATCAAATGCCGTCTACGCCACGCACCGGCCGTCTCGCTCGAGAGCCGCGCTCAGGCCTGGGCTCTCCCCCTCAAACCGTCGGTCCGGGAACTGCGGCGAACCGGTCGCTGTTTCGGAGTTGTTGGGAGGTAGGAGAGTGAGGTGTCGGAAGGAGGAGATGTGGTCAGTCAAAGGATGGGGTGGCACAGATGAAAACTCCTGATAGGGACCAGCGGCAGCTGTGGAACCGAACTTTGACACACTCTGACACTCTGACACTTGTATTCAGTTAATCGATTCCTCCGATGGGAAGGATGGCGATGGAACAGTATGGCGAAAAGTCCGAGAACTTGTAGGTGTTTCAACAAAATTGTTTCTCAGGTCTGCAGAAACGAGCGGTGCGCTGCGAGTCGGCTGCAA